>OX422208.1:697621826-698131826 GCA_949130495.1 Sambucus nigra
TACGTGTTTAACACACACATCACTCTTGACCTGCTGGTACGAGAAGGTCTTATGGCCAATTTCTCGTATCATCAGTTTGGCGTCGTCTGTGGGAAAATAGGTATTTCAATCTTGTTTGTCTACACATATGAGTTCTTAAACACCTTATTCGATCCCTGTGGGCCCTATGGATCATCTTCTCACGGGTCGGTTACTGGTTATTGGGATCCTCTTTACATTCGCCCCCTTCAATTGGGTATTTCATATTTCTGGATCTGTCTTTGGATCTTCATTTGATGACTTTGGATCTATTTTACATACCCCTGTGATATCACTCCATCTAGATAATGCTAAAAGGCATGGTGGACTTTAGTCCCGAAAAGGTGGATGATTAGGGAACGGCTATATTTACTCCCATTTTTGTTGCCATCTACCTATGATCTAGGGGTTATCATTGAAGCTGTGTCGTATTGCGCATCACAAGGGAATTCTCTCATCAATGGACCCTAGTAGGTTTCCCTCGCGTAATTGAGGGAGAAAATGTCAATTCCTGTCTTGGACATCAGTTTGGATTTTTCCCCTGCCTAGACAAGGGTGCGGCCTGTAAGTTCAACAATATCTCAGGCCGCGACCCCCATTGGTGCGGATCTATTATGACAGTTTAAAATCACCATGGGAAGGACTTAAGTTGCCTTCCGCTCGACCTTGGTGAATAACATTGAAGGGCTGCGGCAGTACACTTGTGTGCCATACTTGCCGCGGCCTCCTCAGCATATCATGGAGCAGTTCAAGTTCCCCTTCTCAATATTCCTATGATCACGCACTTCTGTTAGTTTCGTCTCAGATTCTATATACTTTATAAAGGCTAACAAGAGCAAAAATGGAAGGAGGATCCATCCAGAGTGCAGAATTCAAGGATGAGGTTGTGCAACTGTACAATCACCTTAATCACCTCTATGACAGCCATGCCTCACTTCAGACCTAGGTCAATTACCTAACACAGAGGGTGCTAATGTTAGTGGTCGCGGCCTCTCAAAATATAGGTGCGGTTTCAGAGGAAAAAGCTTTGTCTGCCGCGGCAGTTAAAGAAGCCGCGGAATCAACCAGTAGGAGTTAGAAAAGGAGGGTAGAGAAATCAGAAAAGAAGTTGGGTATCTATACTCCGTTGATTTTCCCGGTTGAAGATATCTTTGAGTTCATCAAAGAGGATAAGCTTTTGAGGTGGCTTGAAAAGTTGAGAGCTCCACCCCACAAGAGGAACAAAGCTACCTGATGCAAATTCCATCAGAACCATGGCCATGACACAGAGCAATGCTATGCTCTGAAAGACGAAGTTGAAAGGCTAATTGGGCAAGGGATGCTGCAGCGATTCCTAAAGAATGCATAAAGGACCCAGCCGGACCTGACAGAGGCTGCATGTCGCACCTCATCCTTAGTCTTTTCAATTTCAACTATTTCTGTTTATGTTTTATGAAGCTCAATTGTAGCCTTAATACTTAAGACCTTATGTTTTATTAACAAAGTCATTAGCTGAAGCAGACATATGTAAACATATGATTTAGAAATTTTGCCATATCTGATATTTCTCTTGGTTTCATAACCTGCTATCTCACAAAAAGTCTTTGTGTCTTAAACAGATTCCAGAGGAAGGATAACAAATTATCTCGGAAGATTATTATTATTTCGGGATGCGCATATGGAGGGATTACGACCTTTATATATGTGCAACTACATCTTATCATATGATGATAATATTCACGAAAGCATCTGAAGACTAAAGGAGCTTTCATTAGTCACGGGGCCTTACAATGCCCGTGCTCAACTTTGGGATGCGTCGTCGGGCCGGGAGGCTTATACTATCTAGCCAAGGATGACTCTTTATACATCAGCAGCTGTGGGTGGTTTAATAACATAACCCAGCCTGGAGAGGCTTGATAGTGTCTCGCATATTAGCTGTGGGTGGCTTAATAACATAACCCAGCCTGGAGAGGCTTGATAGTGTCTCGCATATTAGCTGTGGGTGGATTAATAACATAACCTAGCCTGGAGAGGCTTGATAGTGTATCACATATTAGCTGTGGATGGCTTAATAACATAACCCAGCCTGGAGAGGCTTGATAGTGTCTCGCATATTAGCTGTGGGTGGCTTAATGACATAACCCAGCCTGGAGAGGCTTGATAGTGTCTCACATGTTAGAGCTTGGTGACATGACCCAGCCCAAGAAGACTTGGAAACTCCAACATATGTCTACAGAGGCGCATTGTTCAGATAAACCAGAAATGTGCCTCATCCCACCGGTATGGTTATAGAGCCCTAGGAACCACTCATTCATGAAAATGGTAAGGCACTAACATCTTGAAGCATGAGAAAGCTACAAGGTCGAATGTGACGGTAGAAGAGAATCAGTTGTACCAAGTCTAAGGAAAGAGTTCTCCGCATATTCCATGTTGGTTATTATGGGATAACAAAAGATAAACGGTTTAGACAACCGGGTGCAATGAAAGCAGCTGGAGATCCATGCAATCAGCAAGTCCCAGCCTTGAAATCCTGGCCGCGGCAATCAGGCAAAGATGTTTACATGACGCGACATAATAATGAGCCGCGGTTTGTACGCAGTTGACGTGACGCAGAAGTTGATGCCAGGGATTTAACACCATTTGTATGGACGCAGACATTGACAAAAAATCAAACTACGAAATCGACCTCTGACCGCGGACTTGAAATGTTACGTCTGTCAGGACGCGGATGCATTTTCAGAGATGAGGCAATACCGTATAATAATTCATTATAGCAAGCAATGTAAGTCATGCAATATAAAAGATCAAGGAATACATTAAGGAATCAATTGTAATGGTAAAAATGTGGCCGCACCCTTGGTATTAATAAGCCATAGATTACATAATGAAGGCCGCAGCCACAAAAGAAGTTCAAAGATTACAAAAGGGAGAGACGCAACCCTATATTAATGATGCAACAAAAATTAGGAGTTCAAGACGCTGCATCATCATCATCATCACCGTCTTCACCGCCCGCGGCAGTCTCGATCTCTCCTTCCGCAGCTTCTGCCTCTGCCTCGGCCCTGAGCCTTTCCCTCTCTTCTGTCGTGGCCTTTAGTTCAGCGATGCACTCTTGATGTTTGGCATCGCTTAACTTCCAGGCAAGGACATCCTCCTTGGCCTCAGGGAACCTCCTGATAAATCTCTACCGCAGCTCCTAGTAGCCGCGGAGGTATGCCCTGTTATTGATAAGGAAGAAATCCTTGGAGCCTTTGAATGACTCAATGGCATGATCTATGGCTAGCTGGAAGGCGTCACCATGATCTTATTCCAACTTTTTCACTGTCGCGGCATGATCTTCATCTTTCCGGGCGGACTTGACCTCTAGCTCCTCATATTTCTGCTGGAGAAGGGCAAGCTTGGCATTTAAAATTTCCTCAGCGCGGGCGGCCTCCGCAGTCTGGGCCTGTGAAGATTTCAGGGATTCCGCGGCCTGTTTAAAATTTTCCTCCGCTTCCTCCCTCGCCTTGACAGCTTTCTCAAGGTCTACATGGGCTTCTTGAAGGGATGTGGCAGAAGACTTTTTCCCCTCCTCAAAAGCATAAGTCCGTGCATCTTGCAAGTCCGCGGTATGTGCACTCTTCTCGGCCTCTTTCAACCTATATAAGGCCTCATAATTCCTCTTATGGACCACAATAACATCCGTGGCCTGAAAGAAAAGGCGTTAGAAAATATGGAAAAATATGAGATGCAAAGTCAAATGACAACTGGTACGTACCCTCAGAAGGCTATGGAGGCCACAGTCCTCCAGATCTTCATGATCTTCTCCAACTAGCCTTTCAAGGTCCGCGGCATCTAAAGATCGCTTCATCCTCCACGCAGCCTTTGCTATAGTGTCCCAGGAAGAATTTGGGTCAGGCTGCCTTAATTGAGGCCTTGGTCTACTATCTGGCCCAGACTCTCCGCGGAATTGAGGAGGTGGCAAGTTAGCATTAACCGCCACTACAGTTGGCGGTGGAGGAGAGGATGATTGAAGGGTAACTTCAGTTGAAATCAGGCCAGCCGCGGATAAGTTTTCCCCTATGTCATAATCAAAATGGTCCGGTGCAGGGTTTTCATCATTGACCACCTGATCCACGGCAGGATCAGTAGCCTTATCGGCAGCGACCACGACTGGGGCTGCATTATGTTCTCTAGAGGGGGCCGCGGCAGGTCCCTTGGATTTGGACCTCTTCCTCTTCCTGCTACGCGCAGTATTATTTAGGATGACTGCGTCCTCATCCATCTCCTCTAGCTGCGCCGCTAGCAACTCCCTGTCAACTTCTTCGCCTGAAAAGGAATGGCATGAGTTCGAGTTCAAGAGAACAAACGACCGCGGAGTAAGAATTATGGTGCAATTAGTTACCTTCCGCACCCATTTGTTGAGGAATGGATTTGTTTGGGAAAAATCCTGCTTCAAAAATGGTTGCTGACGTTACGAGTGTGCTGAACTTCTTGTGCTCAGCAGAAACTTCCGCAGCCTCAGCAACCCTTTATTCCTACCGCTTATTCAAATGCAGATTGTCAAGGGCTGCAGAAAGAAAAGAAGATTCAGGTTAGTGGAAGTTATATGTGAAATAAAAAAGAAGCGTCTATAATCTTTTACCTAATTTTTATGGTGACCCCCACTGCCGCGGCATTTTATATGTTCTCTCTCTTTCATTCTCCTCGGGATGCATCTCCCAGCCTTCACCGGAGATGTAGAAATATTTCCCCTTCCAATTCTTCACACTAGTCGGTCTCCTAGTGTAAAGGGCCTCGTCCCTGCCGCGGCTAGAGAGGTAATAATACCCCGCTAATATCACTGTGTTCTCCTTTGGACGGTAGAAGTGAAAGAACTCCGCATGAGTGATGTCCTTTTTGAACAATTTATCCCAAAGGACAATTGCAGCGAGAACGGCTCTCCAGCCATTAGGGTCCAGCTGTGCCGGGCTAGGTTCATTACCTGAAAAAGGCGACGGATAGGAACTGGGACTGGTAGCCCCAGCCCGTAAATGAAGGCGTGCAGCGGAAAGCAAATTCCATCATCGAATATAACTGTGCACGGTCTTTGGTTCGCGGCAAGGGCCGAGAACGTCAAATTTTCTAGAAATTCGAAGGCCTCAGCAACCTGCTCGACCCAATCTTGGGTCATCGAGACGCGGATATCAAGCGCGGCAAGGGGTCTCTCAGCCCTCCCAGATGTTCCTCTTGGATTATTTCTAACAGCCGCGGCATTGTCTCCTACACCCATTGGATGTGTACTTGAGTTGGCTTCCTCTTCCATCGGCGGAGATTGGGAATCCTTCCCAGATGCAGAGTCCGCGGAGTCTGAGTCGATTATCACGCAGTTTGGGCAATCTTTTAGTTTGCAGGGCCCAACTGATCTTAGAGGGGGCACAGAAGTAAGCTCGGGGGGAGAGGTCCCAAAATGCTTTGCCCAAAAGCCTCTCAAGAACTCGTCTGGGTCAAAGCTCATATGGCTGCAGCAGTACCTGAAAAGCAGAGTTCGCAGTTAGGCGCCGCAGCCAATATGATTTGTTAGACTTCAAGAAGACGCAGAAGGGTATTTTTGAATCAAAAAAATATCTAATGGGATCGTACTGTCCCAATAAGCCGCGTCCACATCCATATCAGAGGAACATAGAATGCCGCGTTTTAAGGCTATTCCGAGACTACTAAGGGTGGTGATTTGATGCCGTGGATGATAGTTCGAGGGACCGCGGCCATTTAGCACGGTATGACATAGAAGGACCATACCAGTTCACGGGAATGAGTATCGAAATCCTTTCATGCCGCGGAATCTATCCTAAACAAGTTGATTACCTAAATCTAATCACTTTTAGAATCAAACCCATAGAATACAGAGTGTTTGATCATGAACATCAAGAACAGTTCTACGTATTTCATATGCAGCATATGTGGAAAAAGCAAAAACGAACAAATAAAACCCTAGATTTCTAGCAAATGAACCAGGCAAAGTATCATAAGGGAAGAAAACTATAAATAGTGGTTGAAAAATCACCTGGAAATGAAGAAAGTTTCAAAGATCAGCTACAGACCACTTTGAACCGCCACACGCCGCCTCGGAAAGTCGCCGAAACGAGCAAGGAAGAAAGTGCAGAGTTTCACTCTCGATGTGCTCTCAAAAGTTTTGGAAACGTAATGAAGTCCACGACCAGAAACAATTTATATAAGGGAGCGCGAAAGACGAATCGTCGCTTTGGTAGTGCCGCGGCACCTAGACTACTTAGCCGCAGTCCTAATTGATCTGCCTTGTCACTACGGCTTGGGGGCTTATTGATAGTACAAATATAGCACCCTGCTGCGGATGTATTCTCTCATACAGGGCGCGGCCTAACCTCACTCAGGGCGCGGCTAGAACTCATTTAGGGTGCGTCCCTCTCCATCATAGGCCGCGGCATCCCACCTTAGGGTGCGCGGCCCTCCAGTTTGCAACACTGCTTGCCTTGCAGGCCGCACCCCCCTTTATCCACAACTGCCGCAAACTCGGTATACGCCACGTGCTCAGGGCATCTGACTCAACATATTTCCTCATAAATAGAGGACCCTCACCTAGAAGAGAGGGATCGGTTTCACACACACCGGAGGCACTACAACACAGATCCTCTCTACATCACCCCAACATAGGCATTGGAGGCCAAGGATCTGCATCACATCCACCTCACGGGCTCACCGGAATCTCCAATACTGTCATGTACTATCCTTTATTCTCATACTTGTACGCCTCTATAGGCATGATTATATTGTGCAATGCAACGCACATAATGAGAACGGAGCAACACAGTGGACGTAGGCCTTTTTTAGAGGCTGAACCACTCTATATCTTGTCTTCTCTCTGTTTACTTGCTTTACGTGTTTAACACACACATCACTCTTGACCTGCTGGTACGAGAAGGTCTTATGGCCGATTTCTCGTATCATCAGTTCCTCTCAAAAATTTATCGCTAGATGAGACTTGTTGCATAACGTCATGTAGTGTGATATTAATGTTCACTTTCTTAAACACTTCCACCACTTTTTCCACTTGTGTGTTTTTATTTTAAGGTACCAAACGTTGGGTAAATAGAGATTTTGGGATATCTATTAGTATAAATGGATCAAAAAATATGTGTGGAGGAGTTACTTGACCTGATAATTCTCATAGTTCAGTGGGGGCCTTGATTCTCCTCGACTTTTTTAGATTTATTTATGATCGACTCGTGGACCTTGTTGTCAATGTCTTTGCCAGACCTAGGCATGATTATGGCATTGACTTGTTCTTTGATTTGGGATGAATAGCAGCATGCTGCATGGAAAGTTAGGTTTTATCCATATTACCTTTTGGGATGGGTTTTGAACTGACATAAGATCTCTCCCTTATTTCTCTCACTTAAAATTTGGGCTAGTTGGCTCCCATGGACATCAAGTTCGTTTATGGATTGAGTATTCACATGAAAGATTTCTTGGGTGGTTTGTTGGTCACCTTAAGTTGATTATTGGAATTGGAGAGCATTTTAAGCCAACATGTTTGCCACATCCTCTAAAGAATAAAACTTTTGGGATGAAGGATACAATGGTGTAGGTGGAGTATTTTGGATACCCTTGGGTGGGTTACCAGATGATTTACCTCCTTGATACCGACCCTTGGACCATAAAAAGATTATGGTTGTCTTTCCACCTTGAGATATTGGAGCTTGAATATAGGAGTATCTTGGCTTATTTTCATATAGGGCATTATCTTTCTTGACCACATGTTAGACAACCGTTGATGAAATATGGGAGCTCACTTTACTTATTTCAAGGTCTTAGAAATAGAAGTCTCAGGTAGCAATTTTAGTCATCATATCAAAATTATGGTCAACTTGGCGCATCTTACAAATGTTTGTAGGGTTTGACCTAAATTCTCGATGGGGTACCAAACATTAGGACTTTGTGGCTATGACTTGTAAAAAATTCCAGGCACCAGTTTCATTCTTTTCTGTAAAATCACTACTGCACATTGATTTTAACATAACTTGATTATTAAAGCCATCTTGGACCATTATAAGTACATATACAGTGATTCTCCCTCTTATTGTCTAAATGTGTTTAAAGCGTGATGTATCGAAACCATCTTTTGGTCAGGGAAGAATTTTTGTAGAAACATTATACTCATTTGGATCAAACTAGTGATGTATTGGGGTTAGAGTGACCTAAACAAAACCTTCACACTCTCTTTAGCAGAGAATGAGGACAATTTAAGTTGAACAACATAATCTGAGAGTTGTTAGTATTTCATTTTCCCACAAAGCACAACGAATTCACGTATGTGAAAATAAGGATCATCTTTCTCTGTACCCCTAAACAGTGGGTAGTATTTGGATAGTTCCTGAGCCAAATTTGAACATATAAGCATTATGTAGAGGAAGAATTATACACAATGGTTAAATAAACCTATTGGGATATAGGTAGTCATTAAGGACACAGGGTGATACTTTGTCTTCTATTTCAGAAAAATCAAAACTCTTCTGATAAAGATGATTTGGAAACCGATGGATTCCTCACTTGCTAATGTACTAGTATTGTCTCGAAACCAGTTATTCATACACGATGTGCCTCACTCGAATTTCTTTATCTTTTAAAAAAAAAATTAATTTAATATCTGTAGAAAGAAAAATAAAATAATTTGACTCAAAACCACATAATTTCTAAACGAACAAAAACACATTTTATTTATCTAATTTAGGTGAGTAAAATTTCACTTTTTGAATCTAATTTTTTGGAGATTAATAGACGACAACCCAGGTCTCCGAAGAAATCACCCTAACAAAAAATATTCGACACTTTGACAGGTGAGAATATAAAAGATAACCAATTACGGCTATCACATTAAATCGCAAATTTACCTCCAGATAGGTGGTTAGTATGAAGACACATAAAAAACCCCAAATCCTAGACAAAGAAAAACGGAACTGATTTAACGAGTTCACGTTAGAGTAGCTTTGAATTCGATCCTTATTAAGAGTTTTCCTTCAAGCTATGTGAACAGTTGGGGCTAGTATCTAACTGATTTTAAATTAAAAGTGATGATCTGGGTTATGCAAATGATTGGATAGTTTAGTGATTTTTGGTCTAAGGAGGCGTGATTAAAATCCCACATTATCTTCTAAATAAGTTTTTCCCTCAAGTCAATTTTATGCAATGTGCTAATTAAATTATAAAAAAATTACATCTATGCAAGGACCATATAAAATGTACCCCCGACATGGACTTTTTACAGTCACTTGTTTATGTCGGGTTGAAGTTTAATTTGATGTCAATCGAAGGAAAATTTTGTATATGTTTCAATCATGCCCGAGAGCACCTTATGTGTGTAGCAAGATTACATAGTATGTTCAGCTATCTCACACTGTTTTTTTGCTTTTTCAGGAATTTTTTCTCTCTTTTTCACCTTTTTCCTTTTCTTCTTTTTGTATCTTCTTAAATAGATGTTCAACTAAAAATAACACAAAAGAACTATACCAAGCATAAAGTGTGGCATAGATAATTTAAAATAAAAGTAACATGACATATGTACTAACGGTATAGTTTAAGACGAAAAAAAAGAAAATAATTAATAAAAAAAAATATCCTATGCGATAAGAAAATATTTTAATATACTGGAAATTAAAAAAAATATTGTTTTGAAATAAAATGCGTTTTTTATTTTATAGGGACTCACTACAGAAAATATGAAATCCAGAATTTCTAAAAAAAAAATTATGAACTTTTTAAATGTTTATGCATTTTTGGGTTTTTATGATAAAACTACTACTAATTAAATCTTTTATTGAGCTAACTCCAAAAAAATAGATGATGAAAATCTTACAAATGTAAAAATAAATAAATATTTTATATTTCAGGTTTTGTAATTTTTATGTATGTTTATGAGTTTTGTCATACATAAAGTAAAACAAGTCCGAAAGTTAATAACTTTTAAAATCGACACCAATTCCTGGCAACGACGCCAAAAATTTATTGTCAAAATAATAAATTACCACAAGTTCAAGGGCTATTGTAATTAACTAGTGTAAGTATGGGTCGATCCCACAAAGATTTCGTCAATTCGTAATAATTATTGACTTTCCAACTTGAAGATATTCACATAGAAAGTAGATTTAGTAATGATATATAATAAATAATAATAAATGAGTGACGCAAAGTATGTACTAAATATGAGAAGATTACAAGGATTTTGGATACATTTACCATTTTTAGTAGCTTATGATTAATTAGTCTAACTTACAATTCCGTTTTATAACTCAAAATTATACTGACTCTCGTCACATAAATTTCAGAAGATGAAAACGTGAAAGTTCAAGTGAAATATCTTCATGTCTCGTTGTAGATGTCAAGAATTTATATTCCCTTTAAAGTATCACTCCTAAGCATTAAATATAAAATATAACCCTAAAATATCTAACAATTTAATATAAGCATAATCCATCAAATGTAAATACAAATAACTATAGGATATGAATTAAATTTATCACTTCTAAGCATTTTATATAAAACGTAAAATTGGACTATCAAATAATTTAACATAAGCATAAGCCATCAAATGTAACTACATAAAATTTAATAATATAAATAAAATAATTTATTTTGAATGATTAAAGTATCACTCTGGTGACTATGTTAATGAATAACGAATTTTTAAAACGTTTTAGAAAAAATTGAGAATTTAACAGAATTAAACTAATTAAAACATACACTAAGTAATCAGGGTAAACTTTACCTAATCCTAGCAATTAAATTAAGCTAGCATCATAATCAAAATACAAAAATTACAAGATTAAATAATAATTTTCATTAATAATCACTTACAAAATTTGAAGTTGCAACACTTGAATGCCAATACAAAAAGTCTCTCTAAATCTTGAACACAAATTTAACTCACAACTACTCAAAAATAAAAATACAAAGATTTAATATTTTTTGTGCTTGTTGATATCCAAAATTTCTAGAGACTTCACAAATTAGTAAGAAGATTTAATATTTTTTGTGCTAATAATTACAAATTTCGCAATCACATATAATTAGTTGAATAATGTAAATGAAAATAATAATGAACAACAAATATTTTCAAAGTGGTTCTGTTTAGGGAAAGCCCACGTCCACTATTATGATATTACGATTATAAGTGGGTACATAAAAATCTGGGTAGTGTTGTGTGTGTGCACTAGATTTGTCCCTTCAGTTATGAAAAATAAAATATTTATAATAGTACCAAAAACAAAGGGGCAGAATGCCTTTATATATGTAGGCATTTACACCCATACATAATGAATGAGATTATTGTTCTTCCCAGGCATGTGTAGAATATCCCTTGATAATTACCATATAAATGACTTTTTTTCTTATTGATGGTTCACCCTCATAGGCTAGTCGTCCAGTAAGCCTACCTAGTTGCTCTGGAGCCCACCAAATGTAAATAAAGTGTTGAGGTGTATAATCATGAAGATAGGTGTCGTAATATCATAAGTCCAAGTTTCATGAATAATTTAGCGAATAATAATAGCCCCTAATGCTCCATGCTTGATGTTTTACTGAAAGGATGCAATATTAGTTCCAAAAGGTTGCTCGGCTAACTTATAGGATGAAGGCCGGCATCCGACCTCCTATACTTGTAATTTTTTTTGCCAGTTTAGCAGGCGGTGGCATTTTTGTAAATAATATGAAAAACAACAAATTGCGAACAAATATGTTGGTCCTTTTGCATCTTTAAGAACTTTGAGGCCATTATTGGTTTAGTTAATCATTACGTTTCAACTTTCGAGGTGAAACTATAAAAGGACAGAGATTCCTCCCTTTCGGTTCAATACCAAACTTCTGAACTTAGTCTTTCTCTTTCTTTTCAAGCTTTCTTTCCTTGCTTCTGTGGTATGCTCTTTTCCATTTTTTTCTCAAACTCTGTAAGCTTTATTTCCTTTCTATTACCCTCATTGATTTTTCTATCTTTGATACATGGTGTACATTACAGATGAATGTTCCATAAATGAGTTTAGGGAGAGAAGAAAAATCCCTAGATGGGTAGGTTTAGAAATAATAAGTGGCCATGTGGTTGTGTTGTTATTGGGTGAGGGTCATTGGATCCCCCACCTTATTCAATGTTGAGTGTGGCATCACTTTTCACCCAAGTCCCCATTTTCTTCAATTTTACTAGTATTTTGATGTAGTCCTAGCAAGGGTAGCTCCCAATATATAGAGGGTTGTAAACTGGGTAAATAGGTTAAATGAAATCCATGGGACTCGTATTGGAATTATTGAGTTTTTTTTTGTTATAAATGGGGAGCTATTGGTCACAACATCTATTACTTAAAAACCACGCAAGCCAAGAGGGCATTGGTGGTCAATTTTCCAAACTCAAATAAGAATTATTGGGACTGTGGTATAGTAGTGGAGCATCGGTAATATTCTAACCTTCCTAAGGGTTTGAGATATACTGGACCGAGGTGCCCTCAGGAAGGGCGTGGCATAGGTCGTATAATATATTTTTTTATGTATTTCCATGTGTACTAATTGTTTGATGATTTTTTGACTAATTACTTTTCTTTGTTTTTGTGCAAAGGAAAGCAAAAAAAAATTTCCAAAGGAAGAGAAAATTTATATTGATGATACCAAGTACCTGTGGTTTATTAACCAAAGAGCAGTAGAAGATCATCCCCGAGCAGCCTCTGCTCTGCTAGAATATAATACTTCTGTTACCCAACCAATAATTATTCTTCCATAGTCCCCCATAAACAAAGAGGAGGAACCAATTTCTACCTCCTCTACTACTGAGTCAATTTGAGTAGACAGAATTTGCATAAGGAGGAACGTCATCTTCCTTCGAATCCCTTGATCTTACAACCATACACATTTCACCTTGTATAGAAAGGGTGAAGAGAAGAATCCCTAACTTACTAACGAATCATGATCACCCAATCCTACCAAGAAAATTATAACCACTGACAAGAGGCCTCAAGTCCTCAATATGGAGGAAATAAGAATTATTGAGCGTCAGTTCAAGAGGTTGAAGAGAGGCTTGCCCTAACAACAAGAACTGGACCAAAAATTTCATGCCAGCTAAGGTGGTGTGGAGTTTGTCTCTGTGGCTGTTAGTCCTGGGTTGTCCAGGTGTCTGATTATGGCTAGAACTATTCCAATGGACAGGTCGATGGCTTCCCCGATGTCAAGATCCGGGTTGGTTGAAAGGGCTAACCACAACTTGGCACTTGTGAGTATTTAACTTTTTTTTATTTATCTTCAACAATTTATATTGAGCATATTCTGTACTGATGTCGTGTATTTATTCTTTGGTAGTACTTGGTTGATTATAACCAAATCCTAGATAAGGAAGGCAAGATGAAATCTTCCTCGGATGATGTAGAGGAAGATTTTTAAATCTTATAGAAGACCTTGCAAGATTTCGGTGAGGCCTTAGAGAGAGAAAAGGAGGAAGGCTTCGCAAGAGAAGTTGAAGGTGGTGGAGGATGGGAAATTTCAAGAGAAAACAAAATAAAAATTGTCAATGATAAAGTGGGTATTGTTAGGAGAAGGTTAAGGAAGCTGAGAGTAGGGAAAAGACTATTGAGGAGAAAACCACTAGATTGACTACTAAACTTGCTGGTTTGAAGGCTAAAAGAAAAAAAAATCAGGATAAGGCTACCAATAAAGGATGGTACAGGGCATTTGCTAATATAGCCATCCAAATTTAGTATGGAAAGAATCTTTCCCATATGGGTGGCTGGTCGAATACCTTATAGGAGGTCAGTACACATGCTGATTTTGAATTATTATAAAGGCACAACCTAAGAATCGCTACCAACTTGGATGTGGAATTTTATGGTGAAGAGGGTTATGGGGAATCTTATATGATGTCAGTTGTTGGGAGTGACCTACATCCTCTCGAGTCAACTACTAAAGATAAGGAGAAGTTCTAACTCATTTAGATAGTTTTTACGTACTTTATACGTACATATATTTTTTTCTTTCTTTTTTCTTCATGTGTAATGGAAGCACAGTTGTAATACTTGTTTTGCTAATAAAATGAAAAAGTTGTTAGATCCATCTAACGTTATTCGCTTGTTCGATTGTCATTGTTTATTTTCCTTGGTCAGACTTGTGTTCTTAAACTTTGTTTTCAAGTTTGATGCCAAGCAGACTATGATTATGTCTACTGAATCTGACATACTAAGATATTGTAACAATCTATTTTAAGATGGACATGTGGGTCTTACTGACACAGAGTTGGTAGGGTTGCTCTGCGCCAATGCCTCAGATTAAGTGAAAGATGTCTATCTACATTTGCATAGTCCTATTGATAGGTTAGTGGTGAACAATGCAACATATTAGGAGATGATCAAGAAGCTACAAGATGACTATAATATTTCTCGAGATTTTCTCCACTCTAATACGAAGTTCAATATGAGGCAGTAAGTGTAGGTTAGGGCCTTGATAAGAAGCTATATTAGATTACATCCTCCTTAAAGAAGAAGGAAATAATGCTAAACTGGGAAGTAGAAAATTCTCAGGAGATTCCTTATCTTCTTGAAAAGGAGAATAATAATTTGATAAATGAGCTGAAGAGCTTAAAGAAGTCGGCTGAAGTAGTGTCGAATGAAGGTGACTATTTCCTAGATCTTGAGAATGCCAGACTATTAGAGTAGTTAAAAAACTCAAAGAAGAAGAAAATAAATTCTGTCCATCCATATAGGCGGGTAGTCTTCACTCGACCAACTATGAACGAGGAAAGAATGAAGAAGACATTGGCTGACCAAGCAACTTTATTTCAAGAGAGAACTTAATCCATCAAGATGATCCCAAGAAGATTTGACCAACTAAATTTTCACCTACACAAAAAACCTATAGTTGTATGAATGAATGACTATGAGGAAGACCTAACTCATCTGGATAATCACATGGAGGAAGATTATCGGAATGGCTATAAATGGGGTTAGTTGAATTTATTGGGACGACTGGCGATTGAAGACAAAAGTTATCTATGGCATTGGCACAAATATGGAATGTTATATTATCTTGACCCCCTATTCAAGATTGATGTTGAGTGGATTCCGACCAATTCCATTCCATAAGGTTTAGTGAGAAAATACATAGGCGATCAGGTCCTTTAAGGAGAAGATGAATATGTTCGCTCCCTCATCTGTTGGATCCGTCGAGCAATAGCGGATGTAAAAGGACAAGAAATTTTAAGGCTACACTCTTGATGATCCTCCTACTGGAATGGAAAAAGGCGAAGGAAAATGCCTAGGGGAATAGTTATTTTCTCTTACCTTTTCTTTTCAATGATTGTAGGAACACACTATTGATGGAATAAAAGACTATTTTTGTGGCATACATGTCTTTATATGTATTTTTGTTTGTAATCCATACTTAATATTTTTTTATTAGTGTATTGATTATGCATCCCACTAACCTATGTAATTGACTTATGTATGATCAAGTTATGAATTTAAGTTATAGGGCCTTAGGTTCTACTGATGCACTCAGGTTAAAGGTAAATATTTACATTCGTTACCAGTGGTGACCAAGTGTATTTGGAACGCAGGTCTTGTCTTAATTTTACTTAGTCGGATAAAACTCTTTATTCTTAACAGTGAGTCATATATGAAGTTTTAAGGACTTATTTTTCATGACCTATGAAATATGAAGCCATACACAAAGTTTTTTTGTGGTCTATAAAAGACGAAGCCATACATGAAGTTCAAACCTTTCTGAAAGAATTTTTTGACGTTGGAAAAGTTGGAAAGGTTTGCTAGTTTTTAGGATGTGTATTATCACTATATCTCGAAAGAAAAGGGAAGAATAATTTGTGGTAAACCACAAAACTTTATTAGATTGGGTAAAACGATTACATAATCTCAAAATTATAGATAATAATGTCTTAGGTGTTCGATATTCCAAGGTTTTTTAAAATCATCTCCTTCAAGTGTTTCCAAACAATAGGTTCCTAGTCGGATGAGTTCTGAGATGCGGTATGGACAATGCCAATTTTGATCCAACTTGTTATTTTTATGGATTACCTTATTAAGGACACAATCTCCTTCTTTTAAGTTGGTTGGCTTAACCGTCCTATTGTAAAACCTAGCATTCCTTTATTGATAAGAAGCCATTTGAAGTGCAACATACTACCTGAATACTTTAACCATGTCTAGATCCAATATCCTTATGATATCACTATTAAGGGAATCAAAGTTCAACACCCTGTGGGTCAACAGACCTCCCTCGGCTTATACCATGGCCTTCTTTCCAAAAGCAAGCATGTAAGGAGTCTCACTAGTAGCTATCTTCGGCATAGTTCTGTATGCATAACGAACATTGTGCACCTCATTTATCTAGTTTCCTTTACCATCATCCAATTTCCTTTTAATCCCATAAAGTATGGTTTTATTGGTAACCTCCGTTTGGTCTTTGCACTTTCGGTGCCCAGGGCTGAGTGAAGTTTCTAAATCCGGGATTGAATATAGTATTTTTCAAACTCATCATTATCAAACTAAGTGCCATGGTCAGTGATGAAGACATATGTCATTCTATACTTGTATATAATGCATTCCTATTTCAACTAGAAAACTCTTTCATAAGTCATCTCAACTAATGGCTCAGCCTCCACCCTACCACCAAGTTTTTGAATCTCCCTTTAGTTCTCGATAATGGGCTGACCAAATAAATTCCCCAAATAGAAAAAGGTCAGGTTAAGGCACACCCAGTCTTCTGTGAATCATAGCAAGCTTTAGGAAGTAATTACACTTCTTTACAAAGGAAATACAATCTTCTCTCGTGGTCGGCTAGTATTCTCCCTACATAGCTATCCTACGTATTAGTGATTGGCCAACTTAATGAGCCCTATAAAAACCTCGTACACTTTTATGATCAAATATGTTACCCTAACAGGATGATCATAGTGGAGTAATGAAGTATTATACCCTCTTTTATACATCACTCCTCGTTCTAACACATAATTGGCTACCTTGAACCTTAACTTCCTAACTTCTTTCGGATCAAAAAATAGTATGCCTTAGTCAATGTAATATCTGATAGGATCCATTCATGAGGAACCTAAATCTAATATCATGATACTGACCAGAGATTCCACCTTTACATTTCTATGTGCAAGAATTTCCATCGGGATGGTTGTCCTGAGTTTTGTTCTGGTCACTGAAGCTCGCTGAGCAAGAGCATCTGCTCAGGCATTATTTATCCTTAGAATTCTCACTATTTTAACTTCTTCAAACTTGTATACGACTTCCTTGGTATTGGACAACTATTTAATCAGGATATGCCCCTTGAATCTGTATATTTGAAACACTTAGTTAATAATGAGCTGGGAGTCACTATATTCCATAACTTGTCCAACCCTCAATTATAAGGACAAATCCAAACCTATGATCAATGATTCATACCCAGCTTCCTTGTTAGAGGCTTAAAACTTGAATTGAAGTGCATATTCCACATGAATTTCATATGGATTGTTGATGATTAGACCTGCTCCACTTACCATAGCACATGAAGATCGATCTTAATACAATTTACAAACCAGAATGTTATCATCAAAGTTTCCTTCACACAAGACTCCTTGTTAGAATAACTTCTTTCTCTAATCACTTTATCGTTGGGTTGTTACTTGTACAACTAGAGCTACAGTTAGTTTTTTATCAATTATGTTTGCTTTAAAGCTGAGCTCTCTTCCAATGAAGTTTGCTAAACGGGAAAACTAGGATTATTAACGACCTATTGGTACATAAATTTGTCAATAAAGTCTTCCACCACCTCTCCCTTCAAAGCTATCTTGGCTCATACAGAATTTCATATTCTCCTAACTCAACTACCCATGACATTAGTCTCCCTGATTTTTTTGGCTTGTGAAGTTCCTGGTGCAGTGGTAAATCGGTGTAAACCACGATGGTGTGTTCATGAAAATAGTGTTTTGTCCTCCTTAAAGCTCTAATAAGGGTAAAAGCTTATTTTTTTCAGGTGAGGAAACCTGACTTCGGCTCCTATAAATGCTTTTCTTGTGTCTTGCACTGGCTTTTCAACTCCATATTTTACTTTGACCAGTGACGAGCTAATCGTGGATTCAAAAAAAGCCAAATAGAGGTATAAATTTTCTCCCAAAATAGTCGGGAGAGTAACAATGGAGACCCAAAGTACGTATTCAACTCCTGGAAAGAATTCTCACATTCTTAATTCCATTCAAAAGTTTTTTTGACTACTTTGAAGGGGAGCAGTCACTTATCACTTGCTCTCGACACAAAGCAGTTGAGGGAAACCACTCTCCTAGTCAGCTTTTGCACATATTTTTTTCTTCATATTGGAGATTGCATCTCAATTAGTGCCTTTATTTTATCGAGTTTACCTTTAATACCACTATAATTTATAATAAAGCTAAGGAACATTCCTTCCTATATGCCAAACATGCACCTGGTCAGATTTAACTTTATCTCATGTTTTTCAGGCAATTAAACCTTTCACTCACGTCTTTGATGTGATCTGTAACGACATTACTTTTGGTAACCATGCCATCCACATAGACCTCCGTGTTCTTCCTAATTTTTTCTTTAAAAACCTTATTCACCCGCCTCTGGTATGTTGCACCAGTGTTTTTATGTTCAAAAGTCATAACGTTGTGGCAATAGGTACCTCAGTTGGTGATGAAAGATGTGTTTTCTTTCACTTCAGGTTTTATTCTATGCTAGTTATAACTCGAGTAAGAATCGATGAATCTTAATAACTCATGACCTACTATTGCATCCACTAATTGATCAATCCTTGGTAAAGTAAAATAATCTGTTGGGCATGCTTTATTGAGGTCGGTAAAATTTACGGACATTCGCCATTTATCATTCTTCTTTTTACCATTACTATGTAGGCCAACTAGATGAGATAGTTGACATATTTTATGAAGTGGGATTTTTATAGTTTTTCAACTTACTCTTGGATAAACACATTGTTCTTGGGACTGAATACCCTGTGTTTTTACTTGATCGGCTTAGCATCTTTATTAATGTTGAGCTCATGAGATATGAAATTAGGATCAACTCCAAGCATATCTTCATGTATCTAAGAAAACACGTTATTCTTCTCTTCAAAAAAATGAAATTGATTCCTGTTTGAGGGAAGGTGTTAGGTTTGAGCCAATCTGGGTGGTTCATTCATGCTTCTCATAATCTATCACAATGGTTTTTGTATCCCCCACAACTTGACCCTTGACTAGATCAATTTCTTCGTGAGGATCCAGAGTGTCAATATGGTAGGTTGTGGTACTATTTTGGATATCCTTCTCATCGACTGAGGTATAATAGCACTTTTTGGCTTCTTTCTGATTTCCCTTTACCATGCCGACCCCATTGTGAGTGAGGAACTTCATATACCGATGAACGGTGGAGGCCACGATTTGAAGCTTCTTCAACCCAACTCTGTTGAGGATCATATAATAAGTTAAGGGAACATTCTTGTCCAGAACGAAGAAATGAATCCTCTCTACTATTCTTACTGGCCAAGTGACGATCAATAATAATATCTTGACAATCCACAAAGGATACACCTTTTCTCTAAAAAAGTCGATAAAGACTGATTGTAAGGTTCCAACTTGCTTTCCCCCAGCCCCAGGCTATGAAAGTAGTTTTATAACATAACATCAACCGAGCTACCATTATTTATGATAATTCGAGCCACTCTAGCGTAATGTAATCGGCAGGTGACAACTCGAGGATCATCATACAAAACTACCAACAAATCATACTTTGAGAAACTGATGATCAACATATATTTGCTCACTTTTCTGGGCTGAACATCTTCTTCATCTGTCATATTAACATTCTTGAGGGAATATCAAGTTTTGCCTCATTAATGTAGGCTTTTCTTTGGGCTAATCCATCTTTGAATCCAACGTCCTCTCTTGCATTAAAAAGATAACTAAAATAAATCATACCTACATTAAGTTTAGGTTCTCAAGGTTTCTTTACAAGATTGGGGTCATCTCCATAATCATCATCTCGTCCTCTTTTCCTATTGTGGCCATCACGGGCGGTGCCGGGGGAGATAGAGAGAGAGATACATCTCCCCTTGGGAGGACTGAATCGCGGTCTTGCACCCCTATTGGGAAGGTTTCTTCGGTCGTCATTGGTGTGGGGGTAAATGTGAAGACATGGACGCGCCAGCCTATTTTGTACAAAACAAGCAAAATAACATTTTCCACTTTGATAAAGCGGCATCAAGGACAAACTGATGCATATGGAGCTAACAGTTTGAAGGTCCGGATTGTAAGTTATGGAATGGGAAGGTGTTAGGCACCCATCCCGCCCTTTCGGTATCTCAAGGGCTAGTGTTACTATTTTCATTTTCATCCCCATGAAGTGTGTGTGCATGTTTATATGGAGATCAGATTTATTCAACTCATACCATGGACAAGGTAGAGTGAGGTCATCCATAGGAATATTCCCAAAATAACATATGTAGAAAGTATTATTTGTGTGTTCATCACGATATTGATCGTTATTAGGAAATGATAATATGTGTTGGATGAAATGCAAACACGCATGATATATATATACAGATGAAAATGGGATGTTTTAGAAAATTTGGGAATTTGAGAAATTGAGAAAATTTTGAAAATTGGACTCGAATTTTAATCTAAGACGCCAACGTAGTCCATAAAGGCATAAACGTCCACATAGTTCGGATGTAACATAGGGGTGGGGTTTAACCCATAGATCCGAACAAAATTTTATTATTCGTGTATGTGTAGAAAATGTATTTTTTCAGGTTTTGGTAAAAGTGTGATGGATAATTCCGTTCGGAATCTATGAGTGTAACCCTCTTTTATTTGTTTTTTGGATTTTTGTAGAGAATAAAGTATGTGTAATATACTAATAATAGTGTAAAAATTAATATGTATGAACTAAAGTAAGAACTACATTATGAATCTAATGTGTATTATGCAAAAATAAGGAATTTAAAGAGAGAAGGAATGAATTAGACCTTCTTTGAAGCTTGATATTTGATCTTGGATGAACTCCCTTGAGTGTTGATGAGAGAGAAGTATATTTACAAAATTAGGTATGAAAAGGATGGTAATGTAAACTTCGATGGAACTTCACATGAGTAACTTCACTGATTTTTAGGGAATGTTACTGAGATCACTAATGCTGATGGATTTGCTATTCTCTTTTCTAGAATGAGGTGAGGACTCTTATTTATAGAGTTAGGGGGTGCCGATCGACCTATCCATGGGAGTGCCTATGGTCATGTGACCCCAAACACTGTGCCGATAGGTAAGGATCTAGACCTGCCAATTGGCAGCCCCGTGCAGATTTTCCTAGAAAAATAGTCGTAGAACACCAACCGTTGATCTGAATCCTGCACGGGGCATACCCTTATAATGGTAATTCAGAGACCTTCAAGAGTCCTTTAGACTGATCCCGAGTCCAGGATTTGGGTAAAATATGGCTTGTAATCACACGTCGTTCCTTTGGATGGGAGATCGTCGGACGCAAACAGATCGTTCGTTCGGATGGTAAGTCTGAATCGCGCAATGGTCGGACCATTGGAAAGGTTAGGAGATGTACTTCGACATTCCAAATATTTTTTCTCGGTTCTTAAGGTTGAACTTGGTCAATAGAGTGTCGGAATAATCGGAGACCTCTCAGTGTAAAATGGATTGTTCGTTCCTACCGTAGGTCAGAATTACGTATGGGAACGCACGGTGGTATCCGAATCTATTTTCAAGTGAAAATTGATCGTTCGTCCCAATGGTTATACTGTCTCGCTCATGAGGTGAACTATTGGAAAGGGGTTTCAGTTCCCTTAAAATATTCAAAGATCTTTCACTCTGACGGTGAAGTTGATTGGGGTCAGATCGGGGCGCACGAGTGCCTGGTGGACTTCGAATCGATCTTTTAGAGTAAAATGGTCCGTTCGTCCGAACCGTTATGTCAATTCATGTACGGGGCGGAATATTGAAAAGGGTATGCCGTGACCTTCAAATATTAAAATAGATTTCACTCTTACGATAGAGTTGACTCGACTCAAGAGGGGCCCGGGTTACCTGGTGGGATCTAGGTCGATACTTAGAGTGTGACCTAGGGTTACAGTGAGATGGGGAGGTCCTAGGGACATAAGGGAAGACATACGGGGTCTGAGAATGTCATGCCTATAGATACCCTTAACGGATTAGCTTGGAATAAACAATATCCATCGAATAGACACCACATGATAGAGGTGAGTTTTATGGACCTAAGGGATGAGGATGACCGATTCAGAGCGTCCAAGTCGATGCTGAGGACCTAAGGTGTTGTTGGGGTTGTCGATTTTGAGGACATAGAGTAGGGGAGGAGTAAGTACGTGAACAATTCCGAGGGTTGAAGCCAATTCTGAGGGCTTAAATAGAGACGACCAAATTTGAGGGTCGAAACCGATTTTACGGGCTTAAGTAGAAGCGATCGATTCTGTGGGTCGAAGAAAATTGTGTGGGCTTATGTAGAAGCAACCAATTTTATGGGTCAAAGAGAATTTTGAGGGATTAATATAGAGGTGACCAATTTTGAGGGTCAACGCCAATTCTGTGGGCTTACCTAAAGATGACCAATTTTGAGGGCTTATTTAGGGGTGACCAATTTTGCGGGTCAAAGGCAATTCTGTGGGCTTAAGTAGAAGTGACAAGTCTGAAGGTCGAAGCCAATTCTGAGGGCTTATTTAGGGGTGACCAATTATACGGGTCAAAGAAAATTATGCGAGCTTAAGTAGAAGCGACCAATTCTGAGGGTCGAAACCAATTCTGAGGGCTTATTTGGGGTGACCAATTATGTGGGCTTAAGATAGGGGAGATCAATTCTACGGGTCAAAGCCAATTCTTCAGGCTTAATTAGAGGTGACCAATTCTAAGGGTCAAGGCCAATTCTGGGGGCTTAAGTAGAAGCGACGTTTTTCGAGGGTTGAAGCCAATTCCGAGGGCTTAAGATAGGGGTGCCCAATTCTGCAGGTCAGAGCCAATTTTGTTGACTTAAGTAGAAGAGACCACTTCTGAGGGTCGAAGATAATTATAAGGGCTTATTTTGGGTGACCAATTATGATGGTCAAAGACAATTTTATGGGGTCCAAGCCAATTTTGAGGGCTGAAGTAGAAGCGACCAATTCTGAAGGTCGAAGCCAATTCTGAGGGCTTATGATAGGGGTGACCAATTCTATGGGTCAAAGCCAATTCTATGGGCTTAAGTTGAAGTGACCAATTTTGAGGGTTGAAGCCAATTCCGAGGGCTTATTTGGGGTGACCAATTATGTGCGTCAAAGAAAATTCTACGGGTTTAAGTATCAGTGACCAATTCTGAGGGTCAAAGAAATTATGAGGGATTAAGTAGAAGTGACCAATTCTTAGGGTCGAAGACAATTATGAGGGCTTAGTATAGGGGTGACCAATTCTGCGAGTCAAAGCCAATTTTTTGGGTTGAAGTAGAAGCGACCAATTCTTAGGGTCAAAGCCAATTCTGCGGGATTAAGTAGAAGCGACCAATTTTAAGGGTCGAAGCCAATGCTGAGGGCTTAAGATAGAGGTGACCAATTCTGAGGGTTGAAACCAATTCTGAGGGCATGCTTTTCCTTTGGGAAATTTGAGGACTCCACTGGGGATGTTTGATATCTCTCTTGGGATTTGGGGAAGCATTTGGTTTTAAATTTCAATGGGGAAGAGGATATGATCAGAGATTTTTGAGCTGTTTTTTTTTTTGGAATTTTGGGGTGTTCTCTAGACACATTACTAGGGAGAATTGTTTTTCGAAATTCTGTTGGGGATGTTAATAAGAAATTTTTTCTTGATGAAGAGGTTCTAAAATTAATGTTGTCATTTTGGGATTTTTTTCGTGGAATTTTTGGCATTTTCTGGTATTTTTTTTTACTTTTTATACAAAATTTTAATAGGGTGCCGACCAACATTGATGGAGTGGTGCCAAACGGCAGTGGCACGGTCTTTTGGGGTGCCTCAAGCAGGTGCAGGGTCAGTGCCTATCAGTGGTGGCAGGGACATGCCGATTGGTATGCCCCTTAACCTTTTATAAAAAGGGGTTCGGTTCACCTCATTTTTCATAATTTTTTGTCTTGCCTTCTTCTTCAATTACCTTTCGCAAATTGTTCCGACATTCCAGAGTCAAGAGATGACTAAGTTTTCAAGCAACGTTCCTCCTATGGAATGGCTTAATGCCGACGATTGGGCAGGGTTAAAGTGAACCATTAGGGTGCCCCTTGCACTAGGTAGCCAGAACTCATTTGACGCATTTGAGTCGGTGGTGGATAATCATATTCTTCTTTATGAGCCCTCGCGTCATCATTCTTCTTGGGTGGTGAACACTAGTGGCTATGAAAGTATTGAATGACCTTTGGTATTCTTGTCCTTTTTTCTTAACGAGGTTGATTTATTTCTTGAAATTGACAATGGTTTTCTTTGTCTCTTCGATAGTCTGATGCCTCAATGTTTGGTAGATGGGGATTAAGGATGTTTAGGATAACCTTCCATCAATGGTGTGCGGGATGGTGACATTAGCCGGCTTTGGGAGGCTGGGGTCTTCTGTAGATGAAACGCCTCATTCTAAGGCCGTTCTATGTATTCTGGGGACACTAACCACACCTTCCCTTTTGTCTTTTTGGAGATGAAGGTGACTCCCATTGATGTGCACCAGCTCTTGAGGCTAGACTGTGATGGTGCTTAGATTGAGGTGGATAGGACATTGAGGGTGATGCTAGAGGTTGTGACGGTGGCGTCGGGTGATGTGGAGAGGGTGGTTTCTAGGGATTGTCTTTTTTATCTCTTTTGAGGGAGTTGTTGTTGAGGAGGAGGATGGATGAGAGCGATGGGCAGGATGTGCATCAGATGGCCCGCTTGTTCATTCTATTAGTGCTGTGAGGTTTTTCTAGTGGCGACGAATGGCGACATCGTGCTCTTGTGGTTTTTGCCACTTCTGAGGGTGTTTTCGAATATCCTCGATAACGGTTGGGGGAGCCTGACTTTAGTGACCCTTCATTATTATGTTGATTCATTCAATCGGTGATGCCGACAATCTTTTACTGGAGCCACGTATCTGGAGGTATTCTATATTTTTTGCATTTTCCTTTATGCATTTTATTATTGATTTACTAATTATTGTCCTTTATAGACGTGGTTCTATGAGGTTATTGGGTTAAATACCCAATTGGTATCTTTGAAGGATGACTATGTTGGGGACTTTTACCGAATGTACCGATGGCGGAGGTCCAACCGACAGTCGAAGAAGTCTCTCTCTTTGGAGGCGGTACGTCAGGTCTTAAATGGCCTGACGAGCGAGTGAGTAAGCCTTCTTTTATTTTGGAACTGTCCTTTCCATTGATGGTTTTTTATTTCTCTTGCTAGGCATTTTCAGGTGACCTTTTAGCTTTGAGGGATGGCCATTCAACACACTAGGGTGATAGGGAACATGCGCAAATGCGGCGTCTTCTA
This sequence comes from Sambucus nigra, assembly GCA_949130495.1. Lineage (NCBI taxonomy): Eukaryota > Viridiplantae > Streptophyta > Magnoliopsida > Dipsacales > Adoxaceae > Sambucus > Sambucus nigra. Next base: position 697,647,301 of record OX422208.1, read on the forward strand.
GAGCATGAGTTTGGCTATTCTTGGTACCTCATTGAGAAGGCAGTCCTACAGATCGTGGAGGAAGAGGTTGCGGTGCCACCGATGAATCCCCCTATGTTCATGAGGCAAAAGCGGAAGATATCAGAGGATGCCCGGGTGGCGATAATTATGGATGGGCCTTACTCACTGTATACTGACACGATTATTATGTATGACTATATAGATTTCATGTAGAGATGTTAATGACTCCCAGTATATATGATGTGATGCCTCTTCCAGGTTTGAGTCAGCAGGTGGGGTCCTCCCACAGTGCAGGCGGTGCAACAACGTTAGCGGCGAAGATGACTTATAGGCTCCCTTTGTATGGCTATTTTTGCCTAGTTAAAACATCCGACGAACTGATGGTAAGTCGATACATTTATAGCATCATTCTAATGAGACGGATGCGGAGGAGTTGGGCCTGACAGAGGAGGTCCTTCGACCTGCGGTACACTTTGTGTTTCTTTGTCTTTTGATTTCCTGATTCCTTTCTTTTCCTTTCAGACTTGACTGATTTGATTTTTTATTTTGTTTTGCAGCACATTCGGGTCTCCACCACTTGGTTGAATGATATTAGGGATTGGATATCTTCAGCGACTTCCCATATTCGTGAGGTGATTCCGGTCCGTACTTGCTTGGTTCCATATGCCTCATCTGGGGAAGGGTCGAGTTCGGGAAGTGGTGGCACATTATCTCGCTGCTGGGGTAAGAGAATGCGTCATAGGGATGGAGGCTGTGTGTGTGAGAGAGAGGAAGAGGATTTGTAGGTGAAGAGAGAGAAACAAATGTGGGTGTGGGCTGAGTCCCGTTGTTTTTTTGGTTTTTTCTACAAGACATAAATGTAACACAAAAAATATATATGCAAATAAAAATGAAATTTGTATTAATTTTTGCTTCACCGATTAATGCACATGCTCTTTTTACTTTACTACTGAGACCATAAAAAGAATTTGAAAATTGATTTCAGAAGGAATTGATATTAAAATGGGATAAGTAAAAGCATGAGGAGATTCAGAATTCCCTTATGATAAAAATTATGTTTATTGATTTTTTATATTTTGACAAAAGAGGAAAAAGGGATTTTTCCAAAAATAGGGGGTTGTCGATCGGCATGACCCCTGCCCTGCCTATCGATAAATTAGTCCAGTCTAATCAACAAAAGGTTTTGATTGCACTTTCTTCTTTGTACTGGGTGGGGCATGTTTTCCTTCGATTTATGCAGGGTTCTTGTCTTTCCTTGAGAGTTTTCAAGTATAAACAGGGGTGTGAATGATGATTTTCTCCTCAAACATTCATTTCCTTTCTTTCTCGCATTCTAAATTGTTTATCATCTCTTTGTGTTACAAGATGGCTCTCCCTTGTAGCATTGATTTTGCCAATTACCTCGAAGCCTTAGAAGCAATGTGTTCTTACAATGTTGATTATGACGGCTTCCACATGGGGTGAGTCTCTTTTTGTCGTAACCGGCCCATTGAGTGGAATATGCTGATGGCGGCAGTTAAGTTCGGGTACCCCGAGGATCATGTATTTCTCTTCGGGTTGGATGAAATTTGTCCTACGTACGAGGAATTTTTTTCCATGTTAGGGATAAATTCCTGCGTTACTGTCGCTTTGCCTGAGTTTTTGCATTCTTTCAGGGAATTGTTGGTTGGACTTCGTCTCGTGCAATTTCATTAGCGTAGGCCTGGACGTTGAGAGTTGGGGGAACTAGTTTGTAGCGCATGGGGCTCGAGTCTCGCGCTTATTAGTGCTTGGTGGGGGGAGATGCTTCCCATTCTTGAACTCGGGAAGTACCAATATGTTCAGTTGGTTGGCCTTAGACAAAACTCTTTTTACTTTCATTAGTGGCTACTGCGCTAGTTTGGTTGGCAGAAAATCGTGCCATCCCGGACACCTAATTTCTTTCTTGTGGAGGACCTGAGAGAGCGTATGCGCATGCGGCTTTAATCTTTGTGGGAGAATCGTTGTCCATCAACCCGTCCTTCCTAATTTGTAGGTAGAGTCTGGGACATCTTCAGGGACTAGATGTAATGGTTGTGGAAGAAGGTATTGGCCAAGATGCTGGCTGTGTTGACTGGGCAAAGGTGGTTTTCCATATCTGACACCATGGAGGGAGGTCTTGTGGTGTTACCTAAACTAGTCCTGGCTTATCTCTCTATGGAGCGTCTATGATACTCCACACAGATAGGAGAGGTTTGGGGAACCCAGGATGCAGGTGATGATGGGGTTGGTTCCTATGGCAGTTGCAGGTTGGATTTTGTGAAGCTTTTGTAATGGGTGTGGTTTTGCATTTTTGTGGGAACAATTCGAGGGTGATTTTCAGGAGTAGTGGGGCTTGTTATTATGTAGGTTTTTTAAGAAGGTAGGTGTAGGCTAGAAATGGAAGTTGTTTGACTCCCTATGCCGATGTAATCATACTGAAATTTCGGATAATAAAATAAATAAGCTATTATTTATCTCATTGTGCCTCTTGATGACCTTTGCATTTTGAATTATCTATACCAATCACTAAGGCATACATAATCCTTTTGTTCATGTATATGTTAAAATGAACCGTCATTCTCGATGATAAGAAAAGAAAAGTATTTTGTGAACAAGAAGGGGGCCGTGCTAATGTAAGGCGGATGAGATGCCTAAGAAAAAAGGGTTTTAGAGGGTCAGGCTCCACGTAGTTCTGATTAGGGGAAATGAAGAGTTTTTTTAGAATAGAAGGGAGAAGAGAATAATCGTAGCGCGGGGAGATTTTAGACTAGGGGTATAATTTCTTGGACCCCCCAGGTTGACTGGATGCGACATTTCTTCTCCATCAAGGCCATTGAGTATATTGGCACCGACCGACATGATCTTCATGATGTATGGGTCGCTTCAATTGGGCTTGAATTTCCCTTTGGGTTCCCATATGGGCTCTATTATTTCTTTGAGGGCTAATTCCCCTTTTCGGACACTGCGGTCCTTAACTCCCTTTTTGAATGGTAACACCATGAGGCGAGGGTACCCTTGTATGTGATATAGAGCTTTCATCCTTCTTTTGTCCAAATAGGATAGCTCGCCAAGACAGCTTTGGTGACAGTCTTCTTCGCTAACTTTACTTTCTATCATGAAGCGCAGTGAAGGGATTTCCAGCTTCACGGGTAGGACTAGAGATTAGAACTGAAGTGTGATATCCCTAAAGGGCATAAGAGACCCGATCGTCCCAATCTCGATAAATATTGGTGATCTTCTTGATAATGGCTTTATGGTTCTTATGCCTCAACTGCGCTATTGGTCTGAGGTCGGTATAGATAAGATTTGTGTCTCTGAATTCCATACTCTTTGACCACTTCTATAACCTTCGCATCGAAGTGTAGCCAGCTTATGATATCAGCTCATGTGGGACCCTATAATGGAAAATTATGTTTTTCTTGATGAATTTGGTCACTTTGGATTGCGTATGACTCGGCTTCGAACCATTTTGTGAAGTAGTCAATGGCGACTCGGATGAACTCATGGCCATTGGATGCCTTCGGAGTAACGTTCCCTATGATGTCAATGACCCATGTGGAGAATGGTTAGGGAGGAGTCATGTTGCACAATTCTTATGGAGGCAGGTGTTGAAGGTTGGAAAAAAATTGGCATTTGAGGCATCTTCGAACATAGGCTGTGCAATCTTGATCTATGGTAGTCTAGTAGTAACCCTGTCGGATGATCTTCTTGGTGAGTATATGGCTTTTCATTTGGGGTCTGCATTCCCCTCTGTGGATTTTATGCCTCATTTCTTTAATGTCACCCCCTATGATGCAGTGCAAATGGGTTCCATCAAAGTTTTTGTTAAATCATGCTTTTATCACAGATAATATACTGGGCAACCAGTTTGTAGAGAGTTGGTCGGTCTTTATTGTCAAATCCTTGGGGATACCTACCATGTTTGAGGAGGTGTCAAATATCATAGTACCAGGAGTCGGCTATCTCGAGATCTTCCTCCGTGCCAAGCTCAATGTGGTAGCAGTGGGTTGGTATATCTTATTTTTGGACGAGGAAATGGGCAATGGTTATTCCTTCAGGCATGTCAATCATGGAGGCTAAGGTAGAAAGGGCATCGACTAAGTTATTATTTTCTCGAGGAAGGTAGTGGAAGGTGATTTCTTAGAATTGGGAAGCTAGCTCTTCTAGGTGAGCATGGAAGGTTAGGGCTTTCTCGTCCTTGACTTTCCATTTTTTAAGTACTTGAATGATGATGAGGGTTGAATCCTCGTAGACATCTAGGTATCAAATTCCTTTCTTAAGGGAGACTTTGAGGCCTACCGTGCATGCCTCATATTCAATCATGTTGTTGGTGCAAGGAAATTCTATCTGGATGATAATAGGAGTGTGAGAGTCATGATGGGCGATTATGAGGATCCCAATGTCATACCCTTTTTTTGGCAGCGCCGTCAAAGAATATTTCCCAGCGAAGGTCTTCTTGGCAGGTACAAAGTATATTCACATCAGGGAACTCGGAGATCCAAACATCGGCCTCTTACATAGGGTAGTCATCAAGATACTCAGAGATGGGTCTTCTTTTTATGTCCTTTTTCATGACATAGTAGATATCAAATTCAACTAGGATCATCAACTAACGATCCATTCGGCTGGATAGGGCAGGTTTCTCAAGCAATTGTTAATGGGATTTGTTCGGGATACAAGCTTGATGGGAAAGGCGAGCATGTAGTTTTGTAACTTTTGGGTAACCTAAATAAGAGAGACACATGCTTTCTCCAAGGCAGTGTAGTTAACTTTATAATTAACCAACTTTCAACTAGAATAGTAGATGGATCTCCCTTTGCAGGCTTCTTTGAGGTATTGGTCAAACAAAACCCCAGCTGTAGTATCGCTTACAGTTAGGTATATGAGTAAGGGAATATCAGGTTGCGGCAGCATGAGCACCGAAGGTTGGGTTAGGTATTGCTTGATTCGGTTGAAGGATTCTTGGCAAGCTTTGTTCTAGACTTTGATTGAATCCTTTCGGAGGAGTTTGAAGATGGGTTCACAAGTGGAAGTCAATTGGTTAATGTACTATAATTTCCCAAGAAATCCCCGAACTTGCTTTTTCATTCGAGGTGGTGGCATCTCGAGTATGGCTTTCATCTCAGCTTGTATCCCTTTATCATTAACCATAAATCCCAATAGTTTTCCTTTAGTAATTGGGAGACACGTTTTTATGGGTTGAGCCGCATTTGGTATTGTTGCAGTCGTTCGAAAAACTTTTCGAGAGTGGGAACATGGCCCTCCCTAGTCTTGGGCTTGATAATCATGTTGTCTACATGGACATTGACTTCCTTATGTATCAAATCATGCAGAATATTTGTGTCAACCCTCTAATAGGTAGCCCCTGCATTTTTTAGACCAAATGGCATGGCAGTGTAGCAAAAGTTTCCCAAGGGGTGACGAATGCAATTTTTTCTTGGTGATCTGGGTGATGGAAAACCCCTCAATGAATGACCTGAGAGGGTGACTGGATGTATTATCCATAATCATGTCAATGTTCGATAGCGGGTAATCATCCTTCGAAAAGGCCTTATTCAAGTCTCGGTAGTCGACCCACATGCGAACATTCCGTCCTCATTTCGACACATGTATGATATTTTCTAGACATGTGGAATATTAGATCACACAAATAAAGCCCACATTTAGTTTCTTGAGTACTTCTTCTTTAACTTTAAGTGACCATTCGGTGCAGAGTTTTTGCAGTTTCTGTTTGACTGGTTTGAAGTCCAGGAGAGTTAGAATCTCATGTTGTGCTATCTCAGAGTCAATGCCAAGAATATCATCGTAGGACCATGAAAATATATCCACGAAATCCGTTAGTAGTTCTTTGAATTGTGCGTGCTCATGCTCATTAAGGGTGGCCCCTATCCTAATCTCCTGCATTTGGCTAGTAGAACTGAGATTCATAACAACAGCTTCATCTTCATTAACTTGAAACCTTATTTAGATCAGTTAAAAATTATTCATTTGCAAAAGCATCATCATCAAGAGTTTGATTAGAATCAAGATAATTAATGTAAGGCACAACAATGTACTAAAAATATTTATTTATTTCATTAATAGGAAAAAAAAGCAGTGAGAGCCTCATCAAATTATGTCTCGATTACATCTGAGTGAGGGAAAATAACAAAAGGGTAAAGGGGGTAAACATCAGGGATAGGTTGAACATTAACAGGTGGAATAGGTGTAGCATTCCAGTTGAGAAGTGGTGCATCAGCATCTTTGATGAGGTAGTATGAATTAAAAGACGTAGCCCCTAAGTGGATCATGCAAAGTGTGAGCCTCATTATCTGTAAATTGAAAGAATCCTTAGAATTACTGCCCTCAGAATCCCGGGTATCAGCTATGGTCTCTTTAGTGAGTGGTTGTACACGGTTCTGGGAACTCTCAGCCCATGGGTAGATGTCTTGCAAGAAAATCTCCATTCCTGGTTTCATCATTTTATCTACATTGTCATACCAAGGTCCAGGGAAGTCGCAGAGGGAAAATCCTCACCCTCTCGGATGAATCTTCCATGTAGGGAATCTCTTGGGACAGTTCTGGCGCCTTCTAACCTCTTTTTTAGTCGAGGATGATAGATAAATTTGAGTTCTTCTTCTCATGGCGGATAGCCCAAGTCGGAGGGAGGAAAGGACTCCTTCAACATAATGGGTTCAATTATCCCTCGATATCTTTGACCCATCCCCAGTCCAGGCATGATGTGCATGTTCTTGACCATTTGGATTACATTCATGTATCCATGAGGGTTATATTCTGGAAAAACCCTGTTTTTTAAGTTATCCCCTAATGGGAGTCGGAGTGGTTAAACCTAGAATCCTGACAGAAGCATATTATTCACCCCGTGTTATATTTTGAGTACTGAATTACTGGTGCTGGCATTTTCGGTGTTGTCAACGTCCAATATGGTGATGACCTTCCCATTGGAGAAGAACTTCAATTTTTGATGAAGGGAAGAAGACATCCCTTTGATGCTATGGAGCCACGGTCATCCGAGCAAAAAATTGAAACAGGCTGGGATGTCAATGACATGGAATTCCATAATGGGGTTTATAGGGCCATCCCCTATTTCGATCTTGATAGATCCCATTACTTCTCCATGGGTGTTATCATACGCATGTATGCAGTGGAAGTGGGAGTGAGGTCGCTCTCTTTCAATCCCAAACAATTTGGAGTTCTTAATTGGAAAACATTCAAGGTTGAACCGTTATCGGCGAGATAGAGGGGGATGGTTTTTCCCATGACATTAACAGAGATATTGAGAGCATGATTGTGGTTAGGACCATTCTTGGGGATTTTTTTCTTCACTAAAGGAGAGCATTCGAGTAGACATCAAGGATCCGACTAAGTTCACCGCTTCTTCTGGTGTGGTTGAGTAGGAACTATGGGTACCGTGAGTAGCTTGATTAGGGCATTTCGGTGCAGTTGGTAAGACATTAAATTCCCTTATAAAGTGATGTTGTCTTGGGTTTCCTTAAGTTGATTTAGGATCTTGCTTTCCTCGAGGGTCATTTCTGGCATAGGGAGATTCTTAGAACCCTTTTCTTTATCGTTCGCTGATGGTTATAGACAGGGTATTTGGTAATGTCTTCCTGACCTAGTTATGTGGTTCAGAGAAAGAGAGAAAATTTTAATTCTTATTTCTTTATCGATATTGGGTTGTTCGAACAACTTGTTGATTTTTCCTAGTAGCTCCTTGAATGATATCATCCCGTATATGTTAGCTATCAAACTAGTCTTTTCTGAATCTTTCTTTTCATCTAAATATTCAAAATCGTACCCCCATCCGGTGGCAACGATATTGTCTTTCCATGCAAAGTCAATGCACTTTATAACTTCCACAGCCTCTTCATATAATTCCTCCCATTCGACTGGGAAATATAGAACTTAAGGGACCAGGGGCCTTTGTAATTTCAAAGCATCGAGTAGCTCGGATACACCATAAATATCACCAGTTTGTTGAAATAAATTTTCCATGATCTGGACCATGTCATCTAGACTGACTTTGTGGGGTGGAACCACCAAGGTTTTCTGACTCTAAAGCCCATTTTCGAGCTTCTAAGAACAACCCACTAAATCTTTGACAGTTGATGGTCATCTGGGTGGCAATTTCATCCCGAACTCTAATATTTGGTTCGGAACTTCTGATAGTTCCATATCTTTACCTCCATAACGGGTGTGTATAGCGATGCATGCTCTAGTGAAGAAGGATAAGGATTGATCGACAAAGATGGTAGGGTGTAAAAGTAAATATGGGCATACTTAGAGAGGTTTAGGAGAGTATATGGGTATGACTGATGATTTGGGTGGATGAGTCAAATTCTGAGTCTTCTTCTAGGAAGATGGCATTTTGTATGATTCGGGAGTGTATTATGGGTAGCATTTGTCTTGGGATTAGCTGGTGGAGTGATGACACCCCGACCAATCAGGCCTTGGAACACATTTCGAAGATGGAAACACTAGTCAGTGGTATGGCCACAAGTTTGTTGAAAGTCACAATGGGAATCAGTTTTAAAGTTTGTCGAAAGTGGGTTTGGTAATGGACACGGGTCCAAAGGTTTGATCAAATTTCGACTCAAAAGGGCATGGTAGACTTTGGAGAGAGGAGCACGAAGATCGATGTATTCCTTCCGGACGGGGTTTGGGTGAATTCTGGTGCCCATGAAGTGGCAGGAATATAGATATTATTGATGGTAGAAACTGTGATACTACTTTCTAGGAGAAAACTATCGGGAGGTTTACCTCGGTTCAACTTCTGTCTTAACAAGAATTTCTTCAATCTCCACTCTTGCTTCTAAGAGAGCTTGGAAGTGATGGTAATAACATCTTCCCTTTTTTCTCTGACATTGGCTAGGAAGTTCTTCTTTATAATACTGACCTATTCTTTCTCGGAAGGCCGATTGGTGATGGTAGCTGCTTTTTCTCTCGACCTTACTATGAATTTGTTGAGTGATTCCCCAAGGTTTATTTAAGTATCTCTATGTCACGGTGGGTAACTTCTATCTCTTTGTTGTACTTTTAGTGTGACATGAACTCGTGGGCAACGTCTTCCCACCAACGAATTTTGTATTCTTGAAGAGATAAGAACCAACGGAGAGCGCTATCTTTCAAACTACAACATCTGGGCCATTCTTTCTTCATAAGCCCCTAGGAGAGTCATGCATCGATAATTGCTACGGAGATGAATGATTCGGGGTCCACTGCCTCCAAACTTCTCAATATTGGGCATCTTGAATTTTTTCAGTAACTTGGCTTTAGGATAGGGATACATGTGGGTGTAGTCCATGTAGTTCCAATAGAGTCTGACTTAATCGAATTTCTTGGTCAACATCTTAAAGTCTTTCTTGACCTTGTTCAATTCTTTTTCTTTTGGGTCAACAGTCAAGGGTAAGTTTGCCCTAGGCTGAGTAAGGTTTGTCATAGCAAGATGGGATGGTTGCGACCATTAGTAGGAGGAGCATGGGGACCATGTTGGTATTCCTCGAGAACCCAAATAGGCTCAGGTATAGGCAGACCCATAGATAGGGGAAAAGGACCTCGGGCTCTTCGGGGATAGGGACCCAGTTTCTTTACATCTCATGAACCTCGATTTGACGATTGTTAATTTTTGTAGTGAGCTGAGCTAGAAGTGTCAAAAAATACTAGTGTACATTCGACACTTGATCTCTGTTCTCCATGGAAGGTGGGTGAATCTTGGACTTGAAACAAGTAAGGTGACTGGCAAAACTTCAGGGCGGTTCGACTAAAGACCTAAGACAATAGGGAGCTAAGCCAAGGGTATGCGATCATCTTGGTAAGGAAAAAAATTGGGATTTATTTTCAGAAAAGAAAAGAAGGGGAATTTGTTATTTCGAAAAAAGGAGGAAAATGTTCTTGACATTCTTGGAAAACATGAGGACAAAAATGTTTTTTTTGTTTTTTTGTTTTGGAGGAAAAGAAAATGTTTTTGGTATTTTTGATAAAATAGGAAGAAAACTTTTGGACACTTTTGGAAAGAGCGAGGAAAAGATGAGAGACAGGTGTCAGCATGATTATTATGTTTATTATATTATCACTTATATTAAGTGTGCCTAGATGTAAAAAAGAAATGTCGGACGGGACTCGAGCCTGGAAATATTGGGTTTACCATATGTAGAATCTAGGGTTTGACTTGTTACCTGGCTCACGGGAAGGGTCCCATTTTAAAATTTGCTCGAAAGGCCAACCTAGAATTTCAACAAAGTTTTGGGTCAAAAACGACAATCTAATATATGTGTCTGAGGCTTTATTGGAAGGTGATCCTCCCTTTGGCGTGACTTCCATGATATAAATTTTTCTTTTGAGGGAAATCGGTATGTATGGACAAACCATTTGATATACCTGAGTGTACGTGAATTGCCTCACTATATACCTCGTGGGGACGCTACATGTGAGAGAGAATTCGATATACTCGACATGCATGAACGAGATCCTTGGGATATACCTCCTATTATAACTTTAGTCAAGCAGTACGATGTGAGGGAACCGTTCAATATAACGTCGAAGGTACTTGGCCAATGGAAGGTAAGAGACATATCGCTTAGGTTAACTGAAACCTGCCCGACCTCCGCCCGTCAGGAAGTGACTCCCCAATTACGAGACAAAATTTGGTCAATAGTAATGCCCTTTGGTGATGTTGTGTGAATCATGCATGATATTTGATTAGTATCTTATGGAGAGAGTATCTTTATTTATCATGCCCAACCAAGAATAAGGTACAAGTATAAACAGTAGAGCTGGCATAACAAGTGAGAGTGGGTGGTGTGTGCAACATGTGGATATATGTGATCCTAGGTGCATGTGGTGTGAAATATACGTGGAGAGTTTCTACAAGTATGTGAACGGTGGCATAAGCATGAGGTACATATGTATAGGGAATCATAAGGGGAACATAAAAATAGGTTAATATACAAGAAAGTAAAACACCCATGCAAATATAGTGTAGCTTTCTTAAAAATATTCCCCAGCGGAGTCACAACTGTGGCCATACCGGGTGACACCGGGGAGAGAGAGGGAGAGAGATACATCTCCCCTCTGGAAGGCTGCACCGCCGTCTCGCTTCCCTTTTGTGAAGGTTGTTTTGGCCATCGTCAGTGTGGGGGGTAAATGTGAAGAGATGGAGTTGCCAGCTTATTTTTCACAAAACAAGAAAAAGAACAGGTTGCCACTTTGAGAGAGCGGCATCAAGGAAAAACTAATTCATACGAAACAAATAGGTCGAAGGTCCGGGGGTTGAGTTACGGAATGGGATGGTGTTAGGAACCCATCCCGATGTTGATCATTATTAGGAAACAAAATTGATCACGATATTGATTTGTGTAGAAAGTATGATTTATGAAAAGATAATATGTGTTGGATGAAACGCAAACAAGCATGATATATATACAAATTCGAAAATGGAAGGTTTTAGAAAGTTTGGGAATTTGAGAAATTGACAAAATTTGGAAAATTGGACTCAAATCTCGGATTTTAATCTGAGACGCCTACGTAGACCATAAAGGCATCAAAGTCCACGTAGTTCGGATGTAGCATAGGGGTGGGGTTTATCCCATATATCCGAACGAAATTTTATTATATGTGTATGTGTAGAAAGTGTATTTTTTTAGGTTTTGAAAAAAGTGTGATGGATAATTTCGTTCGAAATCTACTCGTGTAACCATCTTTTATTTGTTTTCGAGATTTTTGTAGAAAATAAAGTATGTGCAATATACTAATAAAATGTAGATATTAATGTGTATGAACTAACGTAAGAACTAGATTATAAATCTAATTTGTATTATGCAAAAATAAGGAATTTAAAGAGAGAGGGAAGGAATTGGAACTTTTTTAAACCTTGAGCTTTGATCTTGGATGAACTCCCTTTAGTGTTGATTAATATTGATGAAAGACAAGGATATTTCCCAAATTGGGTATGAAAAGGATGGGAATGTAAGTTTGGATTGAACTTCACATGAGGAACGTCACTGATTTCGAGGGAATGTTTCTGAGATCACTGATGCTGATGGATCTGTTCTCCTCTTTTTCTAGAATGAGGTCATGGCCCTTATTTATAGGTTCAGGGGGTGCCGATCGTCCTAACCCTAGGGGTGCCTATTTTCATGTGACCCCAGGCATTGTGCCGATAAGTAGGGATTTTGACCTGCCAATTAACAGTCTCGTGCAGATTTTCCTGGAAAAACGATCATAGAACACAAACCGTTGATCTGAATCATGCACGAGGCATATCGTTAGAATGGTATTTCAGAGACCTTCAAGAGTACTTTGGACTGCTCCTGGGTCCAGGAGTTTACTTTTGGAAAAATGTGGATTAGAAGCACATGTCGATCCTTTGGACGGGAGATCGTCCGACGCAAACGAATAATTCGTTCGCATGGTAAGTCTGAATCGCGCACGGGGTGCTCCACTAGAAAGGGTATATATTTCCCTTCAGAGATTCATCTAGTATCATTCGATTTGAAGAATTGACTTTGGTCAAATGAAGCCCGGGAGCGCCCACTGGCCTCTGAATCGAGTTCATGGTGGGATGTTTTCCCTTCCAATGTCAACTTACTTGATGTTTGTAGTTTAGTTTTATGATCGTGTGTCCAGATCTTATCTACCTAATCTTCCTTACTAGCTACCAATTTTGGACGAACCTGAATTATCTTAACTTAGGATCTACTAATGCTTATGCTAGTTTAATGGTCGTATGGACTAATCTGGCCTTCCTGACCATGTGTCAGCATTAGTTAGCAGAGTTGACCAAATGTACTAGGAGCTATCCCTGCTTTGGTGATTTATGATCAGATATTTTCATCTATATGACTGTAACGGATCTCCCAATTTGGATAAACTTCTTGATCGTGAACTATCCAAAGATGATGCCAAACATAGAGTGTCGTTTTTATCATGTATTTTCGCACGCTTGGTTTTTTAGATGTCTTCCACATGGGGCTTCTTAAAAATCTCTCACACCAATGAAATATACATTGATTAATGCATAAAATATTGAAATGACCACATAGGTGGATGAGGATATCCTAATATCCGTTTAACTATAGAATGATTATAAAGAAATAAAAAAGGTTTACATGGCATTTTACTCTTCCAAACTTGCAATATGCTCTTGATCACTGGTAGTACTTCGTCAGGTGCACTACGTTCCATGGATTCTTTAACTAATGACCTTATAAGTTTTCATTCATATAATTCCCATATCTCAAGATAGTAGAAATTTTTTAAGAGTCATGCCAATTTAGTTCCAACTTGCTCCCTTTTTAGATGACTTTTTGAGCACGTAGTCCCCTTCTTCATGGTTTATAGTTTACCCTGTGCTTAAATCCAAATAGTCCACTATTGGCACACTGCTACCCAAAATTCTACATGCTTCATGAATTCTTCTACTAAATCTAGTTCTAGTTTTCTCATCAAGTGTCTTTTCAACGATTGAAACTTGAGTACTTAGTGACCTGGAAATTCGATCTCCATTGGCACTATTGTCTATAGGCCAAATGCCAACATAAATGCAGTCTCACCTTTTGTAATTCTTCGAGTTGTTTTGCAAGCCCGGAGTAAACTTTCAATTAGTTGATCCAGTTCCCTTTTTCATCATCAAGTCTCTTATTCATTTTATCTAAAATGGTTTTGTTTATAACCTCTATCTTCCAATTTCACTGCGGGTGCCCAAGTACTGAGTGATATTTATGGATCTTACAACAATCCTTAAACTCGATATTTTCAACCTGCATATTTTGGTCTACGATGAAGGCGTACGACATACCATATTGAAAAATGTATATTTGTCCATATAAAATGGAACACTTGTTAGTAAGGCATCTCAAACAATTACTCTTCTTCAACCCACTTAGTGAATTAATCCATCGCGATGACCATATTTGTTAATATGCCTATTGTCTTCAATATTGGGCCCACCAGATCAATTCCCTACATCAAAATAGGCCAAGGGGATGTGATATGTGTCAATGTAGCCCTAGGTCTCTAATGGATGATGGCATACATCAATAACTTATAATATTTCTTTGAATAGTTTAAATAATCTTATTTTATTATCCGCCAATAGTACCCTTTTGTGGCGACTCACTTCACTAACTGCGTGCCTGCTAAGTGCACTCCACATAAGCCTTCATGGACTTCTTTGACCAGATCATGGAATTAGGTAGTGGGAACACATCTGAGTAGTGACATAACAAATCCTCTTATGAATAATTTTTCTTCTTTAAGTATGTATCTTATTGCTTTGTACCAGAGTCTCTTGTACTCCTTTGGATATCTTGGTACTGCGCCAGTTTCCAAGTATGCATGGATGGGATCCATCCAAGATAGACCCAAATATAATTCCATTATCATCATATATTCTTCTTGAATAATTTGTTGGAATAAGATCTCAACTGGTACTATTATTTGAACCTCAGTTCGAGTATTTGATGTCAGATGTGCAAGTGCATCTGCTCGAGCATTCTCATCTCTTCTGATTTTAACTGTATCTACGGCCAAAAATATTTTCAGTAGTGTTTTCACCCTCTATAGATAATTATCCATAAACTCATCTCTGTCTTTATAAATACCCGTGACCTTGTTCATTACCAACTTAAAGTCACCATGTGTTGATAATTTCTCTCCCCTATTGATATTGCTAAAACAAGACCTGTGACCATGGCTTTATACTTGGCCTCGTTATTGGAGGCCTCAAAGTTGAACCCGAGGTTATAGTTAACGTCTACCCCGTTAGGTGTATTGATGATTAGTCCTACTCCTATGCTATCGGTATATGATGAAACATCTACAAACATATTCCATATCATAGGTTAATTTTTAAAATTTCCTTAGACTAAACATCCATTTTTGAAAGCCTTTTCATCTTCTCCAAATCGTTGGACTCTACTATGTCATTGAAAATATTTTTCATCTTCTCGATTTGTTGATTTACTAAACTTTCTTCTGTAAAAGTATGATTAAATGGTTTTATTACTGAGTTGACTTTTAATAGAAGTCTTCTCTATTGCTTTGATGCTGAGCTCTCTGTCGTATAAGTCTTCTCTACTGTATTCATTATTGATCCCTCTTCTGCAGAAGTATGAGCGACAACTTTTTATTTGTAAGTAAATTCTTCTATAAATTAACCACTATCTGGACTTTGGTTATCATTCTAGGTTCATACATATGACATAATTTCTTAGTTCCACGGCTCTTTTCCGTAGAAGTATGAGTGACTGTTTTCTATTCGCAAGTAAATTCTTTTATAAAGTCCACCACTATCTGGCCTTTGGTTGTGTTTCTGGGTTCATACAGTATGGCATACTCTCCTAGTTTTATGGCCCAAGCCATTAGTCTTACTAATTTCTTAGCCTTATGAATAGCTTACCGTAGGAATGGGTTTGTATAGATGGAAATTTTATGTTATTCAAAATACAGCTTCATTTTCTGAGACACTTCAATTAAAGTTAATGCCAACTTCTCCACCCTAGGGTATTGGATTTCAGCTCTATGGTACACCTTGCTAGTATAGTAGACAGGCTTTCTCACTCCACATTCTTATTATACCAGTGTCGAACTGACTCAGTACTGATTCGGTTATTCTTCATCCACAAGTCCACAAAGTAGCTGGAAAATCAATTCGACCAAATACACTTCCACATCTCTATAATCATGACGTAAAGTCACCCCTAATCCCTGGAGTGTCCACATATACATGAATCTCAGAGATAAAAGTACACATACCTCATAATTGTAGTACACATTACTAACAAATAATGAAAAATCCTCAATATTTAAGTCACGCTCATACACGCGAGCCATAAACATACCAATAACCGTCCCACGGGCGTACACCAGAAAGTTTGTAACCACTAAGGCATCAAAACAATAATTGGCCTCACTCACCATGAGTGTCTCACCTTTATGTTTAGGAATTATCAAGATATTAGCCCCACTAACGGCCTTGCTGACCTTGCCACATCGGTCATTAATGTTACTACCTTTATCGTTTGGCCTTTTTTTTAATGTGATCCTATTGGTCATAATTTCCTTGGCCTTACTAGCCAAAATAGATGACATCGTCCCTACATAGTTTTTCTGATGATGAGGTCTTCATACTCTGGTCAACGCTACACCATCTCAACTTATTAGTCCCATTATTGCCTCGGTCTACATAAATTTGGGAACTATGCACTTGTAATAGTTACAGTGATCTTACTAATGGAAGCGGGTTATATCACCCACATGAGCACATTTGGGGAATAGCGAGTTACCTAGTAACACCTGTCAAACCCTTGACGTAAGGTTTCGGCCAAATCAAAAGGTCCTTCTCACAGTAACTGATAACATGAACATCCTTCTTCTCCTTTCTATCATTCTCTCCTGATGCAAGAAGGGAAAAATAGTTGATCTTTCCCTCAAACTTGCTACCACGCGCTTTCATAGTCGAGGTGTTAAAAAATTATCCCTATGATGTTACGGATGGTGAGTGAAAACATTTCCCCTTTAATCACATGCTAAGATCTTGATAAAGGTATCGCATCCAAAATCCTTGACTCTCGACCGATGTTGACCTCATGCATGTGATTTCTCACAATCCAAATCCAAATACAGAACCCCTTTGATACAATTGGTATATCTGAGTCGTTCATCACGAAATAATGGTGAAAAAACCCCTAAAAGGTCGTCGTTATTGAGAATAAAAACACTAAATTGTATGTCCCTAGGTAATTCAATAACTCAACACCAAAAAGTGATGGATGCACTCAAGATCCCGAGAATGCTATAACCTGAAATGATGTGATACCAATTGAAAGACCTTGTAAAATCCCTGAATAGGTTGATCAAATTTAATACAAAAATCACAAGAATAATAATATTTGGTAACATTATCAGCATAAGGAACTACCTGATGCAGAACAAATAACAAACATATAACCAACTTTGATACCAATCGTACATGTAAAAACTCACAAAACACAATGGGAGTAAATAATTACATAAGCTCCCCAAAATTAACATCTGAATGACTTGAATAAAAATGGAATTGGCATGCAGGCTAAAGACACCTACCTCCTAAAAATCTAAAACACGATGAGATTTCAATCAATAATATTGGTCAAGATGACGGGTCTCATGGCCTATGTCCTGAAAATGTTAAAATCCACATTGTTAAAAGCAAGTCTATGAAGAATAAAAGTATAACTGAAACTAGGATAAATCATAACTATGAATCTTCCTCTCATGTTTTAATACCTTTTGAGTTTTATTTCAATCCAAAAAACCTAAAATAATATGTGAATCTAAATCCCAAAGTCATATGTAGACTATGAGATTAAAGATTTACATCTTCATTCTTTAATATTTAGTTTCTCATCTTTAAGTTTCTCTCTTTCATTTTAAAACATAAGTTGTGTGGTAGTCTCGAACCCAGGGTCTGTCTCACCAAATAACTAAATATACTAATAATGGGCTTATATCTCACGTCTATACACGTTTGAATATATCATGCTAATAATAATAGCATACGCATCTCTAGTATATGTAATAAACAAATTCAAAATATAAGCATTTAGGTAGACATCCCTACTATAGGCCATACACATCTCCAGTATAGCATATAAATTGGTACAACTATCTATAGAGTTTCGCCACCTAATAATCACATATGGTATGAGAAAGATTATACTCACGTCTAACATCCATAAATATGCACAACTCCTTATATATACAAATAAATGGGATACACACATGGTCGCATATAACGAAGGCTTATCCATATCACCTTCGAGGATCACTCACATATACTAGGTATAGTATTAGGTCCTCCCAAACATAAGACCCCAACACGATTAAGGGTTAAACCACACTCCTACCTATCACTCGTATAGCCTATCGTACCCAAGATTACTTGATGAAATATCTCCGTGAACACTCTCAATACACTAATACCTAACATATGACCCTGGGGTGAAATATGACTAAGGAAGAGCCGGTCTACTCATTGGGGTACCAAAGCGATCCACGTCGCATGTGACCCATCATGGAATCTTTCCTAATATGATATGTCACAAGAACTCACACATGATATGCATTGCAGAAAAAACACAAAAGTTGTTTCCACCCTCACCAACAGGTGAAATCAAACACATACATAACCTTTACAAACGAGTTAAGGTAAATCAAGTACACATACCCACCCCAACGCTACTACGTCATACAAGCATTGTTATCTTAAAAAGGTATAACACATCTTTAACCTTATATTCATCCTTAGTACATTGACACTAACTTCTCGGGTTCACAAATCTTAGGCATAGTCACACCCTGCCATACACTACAATACATACATCAAATATACTCCATCTCAATTCAGCCTAGTATAATCTCCCAAGGATTCACATCTAGGTATCAACCTACATCAAACTTATATAAAACCATCGAGTATGAAAACTACACTTTCGTAGGGATTTTTAAACAAAAACCTAATCCAGACCAAAGGATAAACATCCCACTAGTTAATCCCAACGACTCTAATAATCGTGGCTAACAAGCCCCAAGCCTTTAAGCCTCCATATTCCAAATTACCAACCTGTCCTATACTTGGGTTTGCACTCAAATACGAAAACCTCAATTCAACCCCTTTAAATCAACGATTTCCCTAATATCCAAATTCCCTCGACTATCAATCTCCAATAATTCAAATCATAAAAATATATATTTATTCAATAAGTACATGAAAAATATAGTCTAACAAATCTTAGGCTATTACCCCCAAACCAAAATTTCTAAAAGGAAGTTCAACCCAAAATCACCCATATAACATTTTGGTCCCGCGCACTGTCTAGTATAAAATTCATAAAAAACTCAAAAAAATAAAAAATAAAATGCGAAACCCGCACCCACACCTTCATAATTCAATTTTTGACAACCTCGTCCAATTTTTAATTTATTGATCGATCAAACATGTACTAGTCATCTTCTCCAAAATCATGTTTTGTCACCCCAAAACCTCCATGAATGAACTCCAAAGCTTCATATAAACCTTCAACCAACATCTAAATAATAAAATAACATCATATAAGAAATTATGATCTCTTTCTAACATCACCCTTATTTTAAATCAAGATCTACATAAAATCGAATTTTATACTAAAGAACCCTAGATTGTCAATTTATATCAATTAGTTAAAGTTTTCTACCAATTTGTACATGATATCAAATGGGTTTTACATTCTTTCATATATAAATTAACTAGTAATCATTATATAATCAATCCAAGTTAGATTCAATACGAAATTCATCGAATTAAGGGGGAAATCAATATATTTACTTGTAATTTAAAATAATTATTAAATAATTCATTTTAAATCATAAAACTAGGATTTGTAACATAATAGGTTTAGATTCATATCAATAGGCATGACTTAAATGTAGAAGAATCATACAGTTATTCTAAATAAACTTGCTTTATGGATTGATTAGGGAATCAATCCCCCCAAACCTCTTTTCCTCTTGGTGATTTTTCTCTTTAGCCTTAGGATGTCTTCCAAATGACAAAATCAGTGTTTTAGGTTTAGAAGCCTAATTTTATAACATGGTTACCATGAAATTGTCCATGGGCCAAAAATAAGTCCCAACCCAAAGGGTCCAAATTACACTCCAAACCCAAAGCACTATGTAAGCCATATGTTAACTTAATATGCCTAAACCCCACTACTTCATTAATAAAAACGGACATTCTACACATCCTAAAAGAAAATTACCATATATACCAAAACAAATAACTGATTACTCTATCATTGAATAATTACCCAGTACAAGTCAAATTATAATTAATTTAATTAATTTATCATCGTGTCGTAAATTCGATTTCAAATCCAATATAAATAACACATATAGATATAAATAGTGACATCTCCAGTCACAACAAGTACACGTATTTAATTTTTATTTAATTTAATTGTACATAAAAAAATATGGTGTATTACAGTATCCAAGACAACGAGGGTCCCACAATTATTGTAATGGCCGACCTACCCCCACTCGAACATACAGTGATGCCCATGAATCCGTCTCTAATACTCATTTGTTATATAAGGTATTAATTATTTTTTCTTTATAATATTTCAATTATCACAACTAACCTCCACCCATAACCTGAGCATCAGAACCACAATCCATCCCTAGACCCATACCTAGAGATCACCACAATATAATCATCATGTAATCTCACGCCTAGGATAAAACAACGTAACAGTGTACTACCTAGTCACGTACCTAGGAAAATATCCAAATGCACCAGTGACCAACCCCTAGTCATATACCTAAAAAATTGCACAATAACTAATATGCCTACTTGATAGTCCCATATCTAGGAAGTTACATAGTGATCCAAGGGTGAAAGTATAACTATTTATGTAAATCCCATCATCCCTATGGTGCCAATTTATTAACACTAATATTCTAGACTAATTGTAAGTTTAATTCAACGTTATAATAATATATTTTTCAATTATTCCATTTCGATTCCAAACTAGTTTTTCAAATCCAATATTTCGATATCAATGATATTTACTCCATTTAAATCATAAACCGGCTCAAACATATGTATTGACAATTTTCAACAGTAAATCAATACATAAAACATCAAATAAATCGTCTATGTGATTTTAAAAATAAAAAATATCTTCGAACTACACATTTTATTAACACGTGAATCATTCTAACCACCTGAAAAAAGAAGGTACAACTATCTATGCATGTGATGTTTCAAGTGTCAAAACAAATTTTAGAAGTAAATAAATACATAATTATAATTAAGTAATCACTTTCCCTAATTAAGTTTCTAATTGTATGAAGAGAACATGTGTATTTAATTTTTAGGAAACATTTAAATCAAATAATACATAACGATAATATTTAATGAGAACAATAGGGATATTCTTGAACGAGAAATAGTACGAAATTTCTTTTCTTTAGCACTCATCTCCCGATAATAAGTAAGTTATGTTATTTATCATTGTTGAAATACGTGATTAAATCCTCATAAATCTCCATTCACAAAATAATGCAACATATATGTTAGAAATTTCAACCTTACGTATTGCTATGAAAATATTCGTAAGATATTAATACACTCTGAAAATTATGAATCTAGCGCCCACGCATTTCTAATTCAATTATTTATAACTTTTAGTTGTCTTGGAAGCCAGATTCTAAATAGACCATGCCAAAAAAGGCCTAAAATTGACAGGTTTGTTCCCAACAAAATTAGCCCTGCACTGTTAAAAAATATTCATAAGAAATTCATAAAAGCTCTGAATATTACAAAACTAACGCCCATTCCGAAAATTAGATATTTTTTATTCCAAACTAACTGGTTATTTTTTTTTTATAGAAAGACAATTGGATAATTTTTTTATAAAAATAATTGTATATTTTTAGGGTAAAATATTGGATTAAGATTTTGGGACAAGATTAGTGTAAGAGTGTGTTGTGCGATACTGATTCAAATAAATTTGCAATTTCTAGCTATAAACATATTTAATTAGAGTAAATTTTTAAACCAAATTAAATCATCCCTTAAACAAGAAACTACATGTATGTGTGTGTGTGTGTCAAACCAATAAACACAAATGACCAACTCGCAGATCTCAAGGAAAAACCCCCTTTCAAGTAAAACCTTTATTTGACTATAATACTTACAATCACAATGATTCCACGATGAGTTAACCACAAGAAACCCACATACACCACAGCCTAGAGTCAGTCAGAACCGCAATTATAATTCAGCTCAGGAACGTGCACGAGCACTCCCAAGTGACACGTAGTCGTCTTTAGCCTAATACTCCCCTCAATAGCACCAAGATAAGCAGTAGAGATCTTATCTACAATTGAAAATTGACAAAATATGTCTTCTAGGGTTCCAAAATAATTCACACAAACTATTGGGATCATTGATGAATTGAAAACAAAGGATTAAAACCCTAAAAGTTAGAAGATAAAGTATTCTCCCAAAGCAGTTTCGTATCTGTTCAAAAATGCAGGTCTTCTAATCTAAAACAAAGTTGGAAACTCTATTTATAAAAAATTTAAGGCAGCGCGTCACTCGAACAAAAAAATAGCGTCGCTCGAACGAGAACACGTGTCGTTTGAACTGCACTTCATGCGATAAGAGATGTCGTTTGAACGACCCATGTATGTCGCTCGGACGAGGGAAGCGAAATATAATATTTTAATCAGGTCCGCCTATCCGCTCCAAAACTTAAAAAAAAATTAGAAAAAATATCTAATCACCTTAAGTGAATCGTTAAGGGACTAAAACACATCCTTACAAAATCTATCTCGAAGAGGATTTTCTTATTGAAGAGCTTGATATTCGGAATTGTCTTGATGCATACGTGCTCTTGAACATTCTTTCAACATTTGTAACGGTATATGACATACTCAATTGTTAAAGGACATTTATAAATCATGTCCTTACAAATCACCCTCTATGTCTATGCCGGTACAAAATAAAAAAAATGTGAATTATCAAAACAAAAAAACCTATACAAATCTAATGCCCTTCCATGAACTCAAAACAAAAAAGGTACTAAACATGAAAGTCTCAAAACTTTTCTTCAAAATATTCAAGTTCAAATCTTTAAATCTTTAAGCTTTTCTCAACAGGGTGTGCAAAATAATGATCTTCAATTTTGTACTTACACACATGAAACAAAGAGAATACCTTCATGTCGCATTGAGTATGAAATCATATAAGAATAAATCAGTCAATAATCAAATCTCCCCTATAATGCAAAAAGTCCCCCATAATTCGTTCTCCCCCATTTTATTTGTGTGAAATAGACAAGGAAAGGAATAAAAAAAATAAACATGGAGATGTCACGAAAAAAATGCATAGTAAATATTAATCAAACTACACTCATGCAAAGAAGTAACTCAAAAGCTTCCACAAACTATTTTTCATTTTTTGATTTTTTCGTACAAATTACACACACCATGAATTTACATTAAGACAACCAAATCATCGAAACGGAGTGAATGGGTGTTAACATATTCGATAGGCAAATCAAAGAAGTCAAACATAACATATGTGCACGATGAATATGTGTGCTCCTAACGAATTAATCTTAAAATCGTCCTTATGTGTTAAAAGTGTTAAGTTTAAATGGCATCGACTAAATCCATCAACACATCAAACTCTAGAATTATTCCCACACCAATAACGTCTTAAATTATGTATGCTTTTCCAAGACGGTGTCAAGACGTGAAAGCCCGTTTTCATTTCTTTCCATCCAAACTCCCTCATAAATAATTATGAATTAAGTTTTATTTTGAGGTAGCCCCCTTAGGGGATATATATCTTTTTATTACCTTAAATTTTTTTTGGGCTCTTTTAAACGATGGTTTTCACGATAAGTTAATTTTGAACTCTCGTATCCCTTTCTCCTGATTCACTCATCATATTTTTTTACAATTAAATTTCTCATGGTAAATGATTTTTACATGCACTACTTCCATTGTTAAGTTTTATCGCATATGGTTCATCTTTAAGATAGAATTGAGATGCCAACACTCCCACCAATATGTGATAAACAAGTACAATAATGAAACAAATCCATGCAGATGTGCATTAAAGGAACTCATGAGTCAAACATGTAGGTAGTAATCAAAAAGTACTTCTCAATTACTCGAAACATTGTAAAGCACAAAAATGAAATGATGATTCATATCAAAACACTATCAAATCATCACGTGGATATGGAATGAAATTGTGACTCGGTTATCCTGAATATCAACTAATAAACGGTGGAAAACAAAATACAAAAGTTTTTTTTATCTTTTTCAAAAATTTTATTACAATAAAATCTTTTTGAATTTATCAAATTTTATAAAAACAAAAAATGTAATACAAAAAAAAATACACACTCGGAATATGAAAATAATATCATCATGCAAATCAACCTATGCTAGCAAACAAATCTAAGCCTCAATTGTTAGGTGAGGTGGAGTTTTCCAAAGGTGGGTCACATCATATGAAAAACCTCCATCAAGTCATGTGAAGTCTTGACTAAAAAATTTACCTGCTCCCTCCCTACTATGTGCAAACTCTCTCGTGTAATCATCTGGAGCATTAGGTGTGGGTGCGTGTGTGAGAACACGTGTAGTAGCAAAACGTGACACATAACCCAACTTAAACCAAAAATCTCTAAGGTGTCCTCTCTTTTTGCAATGTGTGAAAACATAAATAGTCCTAGGTACACCTCTCTCAAAATATCTCCACACACTCTCCTATCAGATACGGGACGCCTATGTGGGTTGGGTTGAAAGCTATATGAATTAAGGACAAACTCAGGAACCATTGTGCAACGTGTGAGGTGGAATCACCATCACGATGCACTGCTAAACTCTCACCTCTACCAAAAATGGTATTGAGAACCATCTTTTCAACCTTCTTAGATGCATTCTCTAAAGGTAATTTGACCTCCCAGGCACGTTCGAGATCACTCTTGAGTTGGGATACATGTGTCGTTAGACTAGACACCATGTTGCTCAAATCACTCTTTTCTCAACCTAAAGCTATCAACTATTCACTCAAAGAAACCTTCACCTTCTCGAGTTCACTCGCTTTCACCTCAAATTACCTCAAAACCTTTAACACTCTCTCTTAATCTCTCCTCCTAAGACTAAACTCTTTATTCAATTTTTTAGTCTTTGAGGTCTCAACGTACAAATCTCAATGTGATCTCGAGCTCACTGTCACCCTCACAGCATACTCACTATCTCCATCACTTTAAACACTTAAATCATCCTCGGGGGTCTCACCCGCAAAAGTATACTCATCCTAGTGGGACAAACTGGGTGTGTTCACGTGACTAGAAGAAAAAGAAACTAACTTCCCATGTGACGACTCATCCCCGAAATCTTTCATCTCTTCCTTACTGTCGCTAAGAGTGTCTGGCATGGTAATCTTTTTGCCATTTCTCTTTAGCCTACTAGGACACTCAAACGCTCTATGGACTCTCCCCTGACACTGAAAACACTTATCTTCCTCTTTCTCACCTTTTTTCTCACCGCACTCTTTGGCATCATTTTTATATTTCTCAAAAGTTTTTTAATTGGAAAAATTTTGTTTTGAAACCTTGAGAAACTTTATAATTTTATTACAAGAATGGCCATATAGAAACTTGACTCATCCTCAGACTCGTACTCACAAAAACTCACTTTATTTTTCTTCTTAAACTTGGATTTAAGTGTTATCCCTCTATCCTTAGGCTTGATAGAGTCGGAAACATGTCAATCTAATATGTTTGGAGGTATCCAATCAAATCTTCTAATTTCAAAGGATTTAATTTACCTAAGGTATTTAAAACAGTCACTTTATGGATAAAACATTTTGGAAGCAATCTTAAAATCTTTTTAACCACTCGTGCATCAGGTATAGGCTCACTAAGATTGACACTAGTGTTGGCAATGTCAGACAAACATGCATAAAAGTCATCAAAGCACTCAGTCTCAAGCATGGTTATCGTTTCAAATTGAGTAGTTAAAATTCGAATTTTAGACTCTTTGACCACGTTAGTGCCTTCGTGGGTGAGTAGTAAAACATCACACGCTTATTTAGACGTGGTGCATGTCATAACATGTCGGAACTCGTCAGGGGTGATGTGTACGAGAATTGCACTAAGCCCACGTGAATTAAAAGTGTTCCACCTAAACTCATCCTCGTCCAGTCTGACATAGGTTTTAAATTCCAAACATTATTTGCGGTGACAGTGGGAGGAGTCCAACCTCTTTCACAAATAACTCTTTCATCGATTGCTTTTAAATGAGATTTCATACGAACTTTCTAGTATGCATAATTAGACCCATAAAAAATTGGAAATAAATTATATAAGTTTTTATTTGGAAACATTACGATAATTTTTCAAAATCATATTTAAAAAAATCAATATCGCATAATTTTTTGTCGAAACAGGAATGCTCGGTAAATTTCAGTAACCTACTCTGATACCAACTTGTAATAGTGTGTTGTGAGATACTGATTCAAATAAATTTACAAATTCCAACTATAAACTTATTTAATCAGAGTCAATTTTTAAACCAAATTAAATCATCTCTTAAACAAGAAACTATGTGCGTGTGTCTGTGTGTGCGTGTGTGTGTGTGTCAAACCCATAAACACAAATAACCAACTCGCAGATTTCAGGAAGAAACCACTTTCAGGTACAACCTTTATTTCACTATAATACTTACAATTAGAATGAAATCCGCAATGAGTTAACTGTAGGAATCCCACATAGATTGTTGCCTAGAGTCAGCCAGAACCGCAGTTCCAATTCTGCCCAGAAACGCCCACGAGCACTCCATATTGACACGCAATCGTCTTCAGCCCAGTACTCCCATCAAGAGTACCTAGATTAGAAGTAAAGATCCTCCATACAATAGAAAATTGACACAAGATGTGCTCTTGGTTCCAAAACAATTCACACAAACTATTAGGATGATTTTTTAATTGAAAACAAAGGATTAAAACCCTAAAAGTGAGAAGACAAAGTATTCAGTGAAAGAAGTTTTGTATCTGATAAAAAACACAGATCTTCTTATCTAAAACAAAGTTGGAAAACTCTATTTATAAATAAATTAAGGCGGCGCATCGCTCAAACGAAAAAGTAGCGTCGCTAAAACGAGAACATGTGTCATTTGAACGACACTTCGTGCGATAAGGGATGCCATTTAAACGACCCATGTATGTTGCTCAAATGATGTAAGAGAAATATAATATTTTAATCAGGTCCACTTCAACATTTAGAAAATATTTTTTGATGAAAAAGTTCGCTCCAACACTTAGAATTTTATTGAAAAAAAAAATATCTTAGCACCTTAAGTGAACCGTTAAGGGACTAAAACGCATCCTTACCAAAATTTGTCTCGTGAAGGCCTTTCTTACTGAAGAAAATGATATTCAAAATCGTCTTGATGCATATGTGATCTTGAACATTCTTCAACATTTGTAGTGGTATACGACATACTCAATTGTTAACGGAAATTTATAAAATCATGTCCTTACAATTAGATTATATTGGGTTTGTCATTTTGAGGTTGGATTTATTGGGTTAACATGAGGCTCAAATTATGGTAGAAATGTATGGGATTATCCCTATGTGTTAGTCAATCCATTGGCTCAATTCTAGAATTATTTTCTGTTGACTTTGGGGAATATTAGGTGGATATAAAATAGGGTTTTTAAAAGTGACACGATTAACAACTTATGTTCATAAGGTTGACTTGGAAAAATATTTTCAGCATATGTTTAACCTAATACCTCAACCTAACTTTGGAGGCTAGATGAAAGAGAAACTTTGGTGGAAATTCATAGAAAAAGTCATGGGATATTAAGGAACAAGAGCGGAATCAACAACAAGGGAACAACATCTTCATCAAATTGAGGTTTTTATATCTAACCACCCAAGGCAATATTTCTTCTATTTAGTCCCTTTGATTATATTAGGGTATATTAGAACTCATGTAAATGACTTAATTAATTAAGTGAGATATATATATTGATAAAAATATAATTTGGAAAGTGAAGTTTATATGTTGAATATTTGATATTGACACATGAAGTCAAATGGATATATTTAGGATTTCTAATTTTATTGGGGATTAAGTTAAGAATGTTTATATAGATTTCTTAATATACTATATTTTATTCTTGAATTGATATTTTAATTATGAACTTATATTGTATTGGTTGAGATGTTTTATATTGATATAAATAAACTATGTAATTACACAAATTATGTTTTTAACGATGAATTTTGTCTTGTTATTTTTAGGTTGAACTTATATTATATTGGTTGAGATGTTTGATATTGATACAAATCAACTAAGTAATCACACAAACTATGGTTTTCATGATGAATTAATAGGGTTTTTTTGTATTGTTATTTTCAGGCTCTATAATCAAAATATAACTCTCTCTTCATATTCTTAAAATTTGGAAATTGATAAATGAATTATAGATATCATCATTTGTAGTTTATATATTTCATAAGAATATGATTCATGCTAGAATATTGTTAATTGTGTAATTAGCTATTCATCGCTTAAATTCATATAATGCGATTTTGTGTTAGATTCTAAATTTAATGAATTATATGCGTTGAAACCATGATAGTAGATTAAATCATTTTCATATTATGTTAATCAATATTTAATATTCATACTTTTGCAAATTGGGGTTCTAATAATGCTAAATTTATAATTTTCGGTTAATGAGTTATGTTAAAGATATGGAAAAGTCTCATATTTGTTGAGTAAATATGATAACAAATTTGTAAAAAATTGTAATCATATGTAAAATTTACTTTTTTAAATCTTTTATTATTTAACAAAATCCCAAAAAAGTCATTTAGGGCCTGCAAATGAGGAAAATAGGATTTGAGAAATTTTTCGACATATGATAACATTATAGGACAGTGAGCCTTTGACTCATATATAAAAAATAATTTGAGACATTTCACTTTTTTTAGGAAATCACAATCTGGACAGCTTTTGGATGATAGGTTTTCCCAAAATCGGATCAAAAGGGTCCCGTATTGACAAACTATTATTCTTACATCATAATACTTATAATAACCTAAATGAATGATATCTTAATTTACAGGTATTGGGAAATATGCCTAAAATGTATTTTGTCAATTTGAGGTAGAGTTAGCATTGAGAATACTCTTAAATTAATTGGGATAATTATGTGGCAAATGACATGAGAATCAGTAAGTAGTGTAAAGTAATAAATCTTGATAACCTAAGGAACATAAAATGGAAAGTTATTTTAAAACATGATTCAAATAGTGGTATTTATTAACCTATGAGTAATGAAAGTGCTTACAAGATCCTAAATATTAATTTAATCGAGCTAAATAACTAAGTGAGAAATTATTCCAATTTTAAATGAACAAGGTTCAAAGAAGCATTGTGTAGAATTTACCCCATTTTATCTTGCCTAGCATTTTCTATATGGTCATGCAAGAAAAAAAAAATAAGGTAAAGATGCAAACACACAATGCCACATTGTATGACGAAAAACCCACGTTATAAAAAACTCAGACGACCTAGTCTACATAGGTCTTGTATGGTATATGGTTTATACAAGCAAGACATGTGATTTAGTTGCTGACTCAAATCCATCAAAGCCGCATGAAATCTTTACTCCTTCAACCTTTTTCATAACAACCGCTGAAATCGACCAACGACACACAATGTAGTCCTCCCGTGTACTGGTATTCACCGATCCCTGACTAGTCTCCGTCAAGTAGAAACCAAAAGTGGAGTTTTGTGTTAAGGCCACAATCTGGATGTTAAATACCATAGAATATAAGGATGGCCAAGATCTAAGGGAATAGGCTACGACACTTAGTAGCTTAGAGTTAAAAAGGTCCAGTGTGTGTGGTGATGACGTGGCCTAATTAGGTCATAACTTGAGAAAAAAGTCTTGGGGGTTATAAAATCCTTGAGGGATATTTATGGAAACGTGATTTCCTAAGATTCAAACCCTATGTTACTAAGTAATTATTTTAAATAGTAGCCCTCGACACCTTTTCCATGACTTTAAAAAATCTTTTTTCACACTAGAGAGAGAGGTAGAGAGAGAGTGATATTTAAAGAGACATGGGGAAGAGGTGTTATTGGAGAAGAGGTCGTGGAAATTTACTATTCACCAGAGAAGTATTTTGATGCAATAGTAGTTTGTTTCTCAACCAATCAAAATCCATCTAGGTAAGGGATTTGTCCTTTTCCTCTTATTCTTTGGTTAAAACACTAGTTTTCATGTTTTCTGTTGAATGATATGAACATTTGTATGTATTCTTGTGATGCTCATGACCACGATTGTATTTTCTTTCCTTGTAATTTGCATGCATAGTTGGCCACAAACTTAATATAATGGATGGTTTTTGATTTTGAAATATTCTTTTGGCTTTCGTGCAATTATGAGTGGGAATTTGATGACTTAAGATTATGTGTAGAAATATTGGGGTCGTTCTGACAAATGGATTGGTCATTCGAATGATATATTAGGGTTGTTCGAATAAGCTTTGAACGTCCATCAAACGAGAAATACCTTTCTTTTTTCTAGTTCTCTAGAATCTCATTGGAATCTCCATCCTAATGATTCATTCGAATGAGGCATGGGTTACCATTCGACCAACTAGTTTTCTAGTCTTCGTGAGGCTCACATTGGAACCTCAATTAAAACAAGAAGGCATATCATTCAAATGAGAGGCGATGTTGTTCTAACGAGCGTTCGATATAAGAAATTACTGATTTTTAAGTGCTTTCACGGCATGTGTATTTGGATTAGTTGAGTTGTGAAGATTCTAATGGTTCAGATTAGATCGTAGGTCAAATGATGATGGAACAATGGTTAAAGGTAGTGGGTTTTAGAGCATAAATATGAGTGATAGGGTATTGAAATGGTCATTCCCAACACATCTAATTATATTTTATAGGCTTCTCTCTCTATATATAACTCCCCTCCTCCATTTACATCCCACTCCCACCATCCCCAATCTCTAAAGTTCCATCCTTAACGATATTTTTAGCCCATTTCCAAGATATCAAGACCAATTTATGTCCTTAAACAAGGGAAAAGTTGGGTTGGAGATTTGTTGTTGGAGATTTTAAGAAGAGTTGGAGTATTCTTGGAGCTTTGGAGCATTTTGGATCGTTCTTGCATTTTAGGAGCTTTAGAGTCCTCCCTTTCTTGTTTTCTCCTCTTCAACATCAAGGAAGGATTTTCCTCATTATATTTTCAAGATTAATAGTTAAATATATGTTAGGGTTCATGCTAGAACATGGTTTATTCTTACAAAGATATTTTTATTATATTCATTTAAGCTTTTCTTGCAAAAATGGAAGTTTTGAGAAAACTAGACCTAAATGGGTTTTTGAACAATAAATGGTATTTTTAATCCATAAATATGAGGAAGATGCATAAAAAATATAATACCATGTTAATATCACGTTTAGATTCACAATTGAGGGTTTCTAGAATTGAAATCCTCCCAAACATGTGTTGAATCTTGTAGTATGTTGGTATAGAACATATAGTCACGATATGTGAAGTTTAAAATGGGGTTGATGACGGAAGAAACAAGTTGGAAAAATCAACCCTAAATATAATGTAAAAGGTTGAGAAATGAGGAATAATAATGTTTAAATAACATACGATGATAAGGTTAGAATGGATATTTTGGTAAAATGTCGTTATTAATAGTAAATGTATTTCTTGTTAAACAAATATGGTGAAATGGGTTTTCCTTGAGAAAGAATGATGAAACATGGTTTTTAGACATAAAGTCATGAAATGTGACTTCTGAACATAATGTGATGATTTATGATGCCATAATGAAAAAACATATATTTTTTCACAAAGTTTTAGCAAATAAAGAATGAAAATGTCATTTTGGTAAAATATATGTTCCTATTGGTTGGACTTCCACACTTGACCATATTAGTCATTTTTTTGAAAAGCGAATGAAATAAAATAAATGGCATGAATACATTGTGAAACGTAAATATGAACCATTAGAATGATGAGAAAGGTGAAATAATTTTTACATTTGTTAGAATGTTAAAAAAAATATTAATATGGACTCAGATGCAACAAAAAAACAATTAAGAAGGTCCCGAACCTCTAGGGTGAAAGATACAAAATCACTGGCGAGATCATTTGGCAGCGTAGTCGGCGGTGTGAAGCCCATTAAAGTACGTGGTTATTGGGTAAATTATGAGAAAAGTATATTTTTAATAACAGAATAATGATAATGGAAATGAATAAGGTTGTACTTAACAATGTAAGAACAATAAGAATGGAGACTAGTGAACAAGGCTGATTAAATGGTCTCTAATTATGTGAAAAGATGGTGAAAATTGGTTGAGCATGAGTATGAACACATATCTTGAGTTTCATTGCATAGTAGTTGTATTTATGCTCATAAAATGATAACATCTTCAGAAGTGCTAAAATAAACATCACATGTATAGTATTTTCATATTAAAATATATTTCTTAATATTTTCCAACCATGATGAGTGCTTTGCCCACCACTAGTTTTTATGTTAAACCCCCCCACCCCCAGGTACATCTGGTAGGGACACAGGAAAAGACGTAGGTAAGTCCCCTAGGGGTACGAATCATCGTTAGATCTCTACCATGACAATTTTAAAGATTTTCTTTGAGGATATTTAAATATATGGCACATTGAACAACTTTTTATTCAGGCCTTGGGCCATTGTTTGTAACCATATAGGGATTTATGATTTATTTATGCTATTATTATTATTATTATTATTATTATTATTATTATTATTATTATTATTATGTGACAACCCGCCTACTAAAATAATAGGTGGCCAGCCCAATACTCTAATAATCATAGGAATCATAGATGGTCCATTCTCCGCATCACTGTCGATTAAAATAATAGTACGAGATAACTACTAATCATTTTAGAAAATGGACTGTCATTAAAAGAAACTTTTGTAAATAAAAGAAAACACTTAGACAATCCCATTTGCAAAATGGTGGATATCAAAAATCGATAAATGAAGAACGACAATATCATAAATAATCACTGAATAAGCTGTCGGTGAACAGACCAATACAAGTAGTTACACCGAGTATTACATTTCAATATCTACAATATAGTAAATGAGTGTAACCCTTGGGCAACACGCCCGAATAAAATAAACTGAACATAACTAGAGTAGAATAGAAAAGAAGCATCTAAAACAAGTAACCTACAACATCCGCAATATGCTGTAGCTCCATGACAACCGGAATGGAAATGTAAATACGGGTGTCCATGCAGTAGAGCACCTGTAACGGCAAAGAGTATATGAAGAAATAAAGAAATATAGATATGGGTCAGGGCCCGGTTTGATATGATTCCCATGTGAATAAAATGCATGACAGTTAAGTGCGTAATTCTCTCGCGGTTAACAACAATATTTCTCACCTCTCAGTCTAATAGCAACCTAGCGCAATATTAATGAAGCTCAGGTTAAACAAAGAACAGAAGGCTAACTTCTCCCCAGTCTCAACACTATGCCCTTATTCGTGCCTGGGGTGTCTCGCAAAGCAAAATCCAAACAAGGAACCTCCCCGATACACTACTACTAGGCAAGGCTGATCGTCGAGATACATCAGACCCTGTCCTAATTAATCCAAGTACTAAAGGCTAACTTCTCCCCAGTCACAACACTATGCCCTTATTCGTGCGTGGGGTGTCTCGCAAAGCGAAATCCAAATAAGGAACCCCCCCGATACACTACTACTAGGCAAGGCTGATCGTCGAGATACATTAGACCCTTAGCACAATATTATATATATATATATATATGAGAGGTCTCATCTACTACTACGCAAGGATACATAATTATATCCATTCACCATCAAAACATAATTCCCATTTATTCTTTAGGAATATATAATTGGTACAACATTTTATCAAATGTTTACCAATCAATTTCATCGCATACTAATTCATTTCATAAATTCGTTCCTTATTAGGAAATATAATCATAGTCTTATGCTCTTTGTGTCATTTCATCTCAATTATACACTTTGTAAAAATATCTTCCTTATCAGGATTGTAATCATCATCATATGCACTTTGTGGCATTTTCATCGTGCTCTTTGTGGCACTTTCTCATGCTCTTTATGGCATTTCATTGTGCTCTTTATGGCACCCATCATACATCAAGTCCAACTTGATATAGAATAGTTATAATCATATATATATAACAATTCTAAGACCGCCTATCCGGGTTTCCCCACTATGCGCACCCCTAAATGGCTATCATCTTCCAGGGCCTATCATTAGACAACCTGGGATCCTACCGAAACGTCGGAAAGAGGCCATGTGCCTGCGGGATAGTCAACACCACAACCAGAATCTCCTACCCATCGCAAAAAAATATACAATCACAAACGCTCACATGGCCTAGGGACTATATCCACCCTGCATTCGTTAGTCAGGGGGCTTCACCACAACGCGCGAACTTCCCTTAAGATAGTGATTTAGAGAGGTGTTTATCCATCCATTAACATTTATGAAAACCATTACTTTTTCCTTTTAAAAACATCCAATTTTACATTCTCAAAATCATTTGTACTTAATTATTAGTACCACATTTCATTTTATGTATTTCTTCTTCTTAACGTCATATTTTATTAATGACTTAACACCTGAAGTGCCATCAACCTCAACTAGTCACCAAGACTTCAATGCAATATCATAAGCCATTAAAATGGATCTCCGTCAAGGATTGTCTCCCCAAATACCTCAACATTAACATTTTATCCTCAATTTATCTTTTGGTTAATCTTCTATTTCATTCGGACACCAACTTACACAAACTAGCCCTCGGGGTAAGTCTAAACATCCCATTTAATCCTAGGGCATTAGTCTACCCAAAACCACCCTCTAGGACTCCCCATTACTTCCCAAAGGAAGGTTCCTAAACTTCGAACCTGAAAGAAGAGGGCTAAAAATCTAAACTGAAAAACATCCCAAAAATGTAGGGACTCCGAATCGATTCGCCCTAGACGAATCGATTCGGTCCCAAAAGCGAATCGATTTAGTATGTCCGAATCGATTTGGTCAAGAAGACCCTAGCATTCTGCATAACCCCGAATCGATTCGATCGACTCAGACCTGACACTTTCCCCCTTACCGAATCGATTCGCTAGAACCGAATCGATTCGGTCCTGCAGATTTTCCAAGTTGGGCTACGGGTAGTTTTAACCCTAAAACTCCAAAATCTCCAAACCCTTGATCCTTACTAATACCAACAACAACAATTCAACCAAATTCATTTCTACACCATTAATATCTAGTAATTTATCCTCAAATCAAATTAAAACCAATAATTTAGGAAACCAATTTATGGTTTAAATCTCCAAAACTTAACTACACATGCAATTTATCACATTAAATCAACATGTAGCAAGTAAGAAACTTGCCTCGAGGTTGTAGTCTCGAATTCTCTTCCGGTGACAGCGATTTCCGGCCTCAAATCTCCATTTCTCTCTCTTTCTCTCCGTTTCTCCCAAGCTCTCTCTTCTCTGTCTCTCTCCTTTGGCTTCTAACACAAATGAAGGAAGAAAAAGGGGTGGGGGACTTAAACGTGTCCTAAAACATCAATGCCCTCCTTTAATTGCTAATACACCCTTAAAATGACTCGTATATGTATAATTGAGTCATAACGCATCAAAAGTGCCCGAAACTTCAAAATACAACCTGGCACTTATTTCGATTTTCTCGACTATTCTAAAGACAACCGCACCCCCTATTTTGGCATTCGGGAAAGTGTGAACAAATTTTATGTTCCAATTTTATTTTATTTCATTAATTATACCTCGATTTAAATATGAGCCACAACCATCGTTTTACATATAACGACGCAATATATCACAATATAATACCATTTACCTTCTCATACGGTAAATAGACAAAGCATAGTAAATATTATCCCTTAATATCATGGGAAACAATATTTACTCTAACATCCCCTATTTTATAATATTAGCCCATCGGGCAAGATAATATAAAATAGCCACTCAAAAGCCTGGGTTGTTACATACTCCCCCCCCTTAGAAGGGAATTTTTCCCTCAAAATTCAGGCATATAGTATAACCATATAAAGGTATACTATACTAAACTATCGTTCTATCATTCCTAGTAAACCCCTTGGTAAAGATGGCGTCCCTATTGGGCTCGGACTAAGGTCATCATTATTTGATCTTATTCTACCTTCTTCTTGCTCTAATATAGCACCTAATCGTTCCTCTAGAACTATCGATCCTACCTTTCGATTACGGAAGGAGACACTTATACAACCCGACACCCTACTTACAAGAAATGATCCGAATAATTGTACGGAGGTTTCGATCCCTACAAACTATTATTCTCGTCTTTCCTTGTCCCACCACTAGTCTCTTCACACTAGTAGGTGAGTCGGTCAATTACGGACATGAATGCTCTTACTATAGCGTCTCCTCGGTGAAGCTCGTTCTACTTGGCATCCCTTGCCTCCCTAATCTCTCCGACTGTTCCCTACTCAGCGCATCTACTAACCCATCCGCATTTCCTTAGCGAAAGGGGATATTCAATCGATAGTCCCTCACGAACTCTAACTTCTTGCTCGTGAAAAGACAAATTTCCTGCCCAAGAAGTAGTTCCTTTATTCCTTAAGCCGAGTACTACCGCTACGAACTCTATATCAAGCGGGGGAAAATTCCTCTCATGGAGTTTAAGTCTGTGAGATGCATAAACAATGGGTTCATGCGCCAGCATTAATACTTCCCTTTCCTGGCAAAGACTCGTTCATCGAATTCACTCTCGATCATAACAACATGAGTGCAGGAGTAAAAGTCATCTCATACTTCAACTCCTTTGAAGATAGGTTACCGATGTAACGCTCTATCTCAGAAAGGCCCCTCCATCAATGGCCTAACATTCCGAATCACTCAAGCTCCTAAACTTCCTCGTTCTAGGGACTAAATCCCACTTAGAGTTAACCCACAAACCTATTGTGGTCAACTCCACACCACCTCCCTAAAACCATGCTACATGCCCTAAGGGCCTTACGTCCTAAAAATCCTAACGTCAATCTATCTATCCTAATCGAGTCGTATAAGTATAATCCTAACTAGATCCCTAGTGTCCAAGACCTTTCCCAACTTCTGACAGTCGCTCAATTTCATGCGTGGGACGTCTTACCGAGGCGAAATCCAAATAAGGAACCCTCCTGTTATACTACTACCTCGCATAGTCGGTCATCGAGAAGTAACAATCGAAGACACATGATCGGGATCGCTAAAATCCTAACTCTAAGTCTTACCACAACAACAGAAAAATGAAAATTTTAACTGATTGAGCACTTACTTTCTGTAAGGCACTACAAATACTTTATCCCAATATACATAAATACATCTTTTATAGATGGCCTTCTTATTAAGGCATAAACATAAGTCTCTATTCTACTTTCATATCTTAGTCTTCCCCACATCGATTAGAGGAAAAACTATCACATTGCTCATATATTGCACATCAACTTAGCCCTTAATCACTCATTTACGTGATTCTTGGATAAACCTTTCCAACCCAACACTTAACCAATCATAAAGAAAGAAAAGAAATAAAATGCACATCTCTCCACTTCCAACATCGTTAAGGTTCATGCGCGGAGTGTCTCACCGAAGCGAAATCCAAACAAGGAACCCCTCTGACACAATCCCCTTAACTTGTTGGTCGTGGAGATAAGGCAATAGCATACACAAGCAAAGCAAGCAAATAATAAAACAAAACAAACAAAGTAAAATAAAATAAAATAAATGAAAACTATCTACATACCATAAACCACCTCTATAAAGTCTCAACCTGTATCCAGCAGAGATATTATAGAACAGCTAGTCCTTTCTAGAACTAGAAATAGGATAGCCTCGCAATTCATTCTTTTGCTATCATCCCAACCAATCCGAGAACATCTCTACTCGTGTATTACATATAATATAAGTAGCACATACCACACATATCATCACTCGCCCCATAACGAGTGAAAGAAAATATAGAACTTCCCTATCATGGAAATCATACAGATATAGTAAATATAAAATTATCGATACTACCACAAGCTTGATATACACCCGAATCTAGGGTAAGTACAATACTATTCCATCTTATTGGAAGGAAATTCTCCACCCTCAACTACGGTGGAAATTCCCTCCAACATTCATGCCAATCTCCGGGCACTACCAATGGTTCCTAGACACATCATTCTAGTCTTAACCGAACCAAACTACTTCCATCCAAAACTACCCTAACTATTTCTCACATAGTTTCCTTAACTTCTTCAATAAAGGAAACATTCTACTAGCCTCCCCGACCTTAATTCAATAGATCTTCCCCGGGTGGATGTCCACCGATGGGGTCTCCTGAACACCACTTCTCCTGAAGTGTTAGCAACACTTACTTGTGAGCCAATCATTCTATCGAAGGGCTCTCTCTATTAGGGAAAAACTTTCTGCACCACCCTACTATGGCGACTACCATTTCTACCACTTCAGCCTCACTCCTATGGGTGAGAAGATTTTCTTTCTGCTCTTAGCACCTGGGCACTTCTATGCCCCATTCTAGGCCAGACTCTCAGGCCTCATATTCTCACCAAATGAGATTACACTTCCTCCAATCTAACTGAACTTCAACATGTGGTCCTCATTAAGGACTTCTCAATCTTTAGATTGACATCGCGTGGAATCCCAAGCTTAGTACCACTCTCTGCTGGCAGCGGCACATGGAAAATCATCTCTACTGTACTTAGTAGTCACAGTAGCAATAGGAGAAAATGATACAAAAAGGGAGCGACCTCTAAAGCGGTCCACATCCCTGACTACCACTTACAGCTCTTAGTAATCCCATCCCTTTACGCCTTCACAACGGCTTCCCTTGATGCCCATTATCTGACGACTTACTAGTTACACACGAACGCGCAAAAGATTTTCGGGGTTCTCAAAGCGTAACACAACAACGAGACTCACAAGAGAAATCAATTGTCTTAATCTTAAGGCTCTATATCAAATCAGAAGTAACGCTGAAAGCGAAATACATAAGCACAGATTCCTAAGGACTCTAGAACCCAATGCTCTGATACCATTTGTGACAACCCGCCTACTAAAATAATAGGTGGCCAGCCCAATACTCTAATAATCAAAGGAATCATAGATGGTCCATTCTCAGCATCACTGTCGATTAAAATAATAGTACGAGATAACCACCAATCATTTTAGAAAACGGACTGTCAATAAAAGAAAATTTTGTAAATAAAAGAAAACACTTAGACAATCCCATTTGCAAAAACGATGGACATCAAAAATCGATAAATGAAGAACGACAATATCATAAAGAATCACCGAATAAGATATCGGTGAACAGACCAATACAAGTACTTACACCGAGTATTACATTTCACTATCTACAATATAGTAAATGAGTGTAACCCTTGGGTAACACGCCCGAATAAAATAAACTGAACATAACTAGAGTAGAATAGAAAGAAACATCTAAATCAAGTAACCTACAACATCCGCAATATGCTGTAGCTCTATGACAACCGAAATGGAAATGTAAATAGGGGTGTCCATACAATAGAGCACCTACAACGACAAAGAGTATATGCAGAAACAAAGAAATATAGATATGGGTCAGGGCCCGGTTTGATATGATTCCCATGTGAATAAAATGCATGACAGTTAAGTGCGTAATTCTCTCGCGGTTAACAACAATATTTCTCACCTCTCAGTCTAATAGCAACCTAGCGCAATATTAATGAAGCTCAGGTTAAACAAAGAACAGAAGGCTAACTTCTCCCCAGTCTCAATACTATGCCCTTATTCGTGCCTGGGGTGTCTCGCAAAGAAAAATCCAAACAAGGAACCTCCCCGATACACTACTACTAGGCAAGGCTGATCGTCGAGATACATCAGACCCTGTCCTAATTAATCCAAGTACTAAAGGCTAACTTCTCCCCAGTCACAACACTATGACCTTATTCGTGCGTGGGGTGTCTCGCAAAGCGAAATCCAAATAAGGAACCCCCCCGATACACTACTACTAGGCAAGGCTGATCGTCGAGATACATTAGACCCTTAGCACAATATTATATGTATTATATATATATATAAAATAAAGGAGGAGGGGTTTTTTGTCTAGGCCAACTAATGGTTGAGATCGAAAGTTAATGAGTTTGGTCTTTATCAACTCAGGGCTGAGATTAAATCAGGTGGGTTTTACTTTCTCCCAACTAACGGTTGCGATTAATAATATGATTCCACGCATCTGTACAAACCTAGAGCCTCTCAATATATACCATCTTTAACC
Organism: Sambucus nigra; assembly: GCA_949130495.1. NCBI lineage: Eukaryota > Viridiplantae > Streptophyta > Magnoliopsida > Dipsacales > Adoxaceae > Sambucus > Sambucus nigra. The sequence continues at coordinate 697,687,262 of OX422208.1, forward strand.
TCGAGCCTCTCAATTTGTACCATTTCTCACTCTTAGACAACCACTCCTTCAAACACTGAACATCTCCTTTCTCTGCTGTTTCCTCCATCCTCAATTGTACCCATCTCAATCGGCTGAATCCCCATATGAATGAAACGGGTGATGGTTAGGAAGAGGTGTGCTTGGTTGTTTTATTATCTGTTAGATCACGGTAGGTTTTATTATCTGTACAGATTACATTTTTATGTTATCCCCATACCTGTTTGTGCCATTAATCAGTTGGATTAATGGATTAATGGGTTAAGCCATTTTTATGTTATCCCCATACCTGTTTGTGCTTGGTTGTTAATTGTTGCTATGGTTAAAGGGATGCTTAGGAAGAGGTGTGCGTGTTTTTTTCTTTGGGCCCTTCACTCAACTACGGTACTACCTCCACCACCCGAAGTGGAATAACCCCATATACAAAATGCCCATGCCCATGCCTAAGACCGCCGGAGAGACCCATCGCCAGAGAAACCAACATCCAAGACCGCCGAAGAAACCCATCTCCAGAGAAACCAACATCGTCGGACAAACCATTGCTACTGAACCACCACGCACAGAACCGCAAAAAATGCAAGTCCATCGCCGAAGAAGCCCCTCGCTACTGATTAATGGCTCAAGAAGGTATTTTCTCCACATCATTTTGCATTTTTTTTTGTTCTTTGGTTCAATTTATATACCATACATATATATATAAGACTAAAAACCTTCCAACAATTATCACCATGTTTTTCCCTTTCCCCTGAAACAAGCAGCACTAAAATGTCTTCCCCTTATTTCAGTAACTGTTCACTATTAGAACCTTCCCAAAAACAATACTGCGACCTGTACAAATACTGCAATAACAAAATGAAACAACAGGAAAAATTGAGTGCACCGATGTATTGGATTGGCATCTACATCACAGCAGCATCTCTCTCACGGGGTACTCTCTCTCTCTCTCTCCCTCTCTCTTGGAAATTTTGTTTTGTTTATTAAGTTTTCACCGGAGGGTAGCCACCTATATTTTAAGATTTATGGGTTTCCACTATTTGATCTCATAGATTATTAACATTTCATAGATTATTAACATTCCATATCCGATATTTTCTCCCAGGAACAAAACTCAATATCATTAGCAAAAAAGTGTCTATTCATTAAGAAAAAAAATTAAAACTAAAACGATTGGATCACCGGCATCTAAGAAGTGGGATCAGAGATGTCAAAAGGCCAGATTTGAAGAGTAGTGATCTGAAAAACAAAAAAAATAGTGGTCTGATTTAGATTAAACATAAGAGTAGTGATGCAGTGATCCAAACCGTTTTAGTTTTAGTTTGTTTCACTTCCAACATGTGAATTTTGAATATTCACTAAATGATATTTTCTTCAAACGATTTATGTTTGTTGCATATTTATGAGAATGACCCCATAGCCGACATAATTTATTTCTTTAATTTAGGATATACCATAGGTAATATTATCTTGAAATGTTATTTGTTTCTTGAATCTTACCCACTACCCTAAACAGTTTTTTTGGTTAATTTTTTATTTCTTGCATGCTAAATTACGGTTGCGGATAAAGCTCTGTCTTCATATTTTGTTGATTCAAGGATAAAGTTATGTCTGCATATCTCTTTTGTTGTCTCAAGTACCCTAAATAGTTTATCTTACACGTGGCATAATTTCTTCATGGTTCGGCTGAGTTCCATGAACCAAAGTAGGATTCTTTATTCTTAATTTTTTTGTGGTGACAATTTTCATATCATAAAGTCGAGGGTAGGTGACAGACTCATATGTTATAGGTCTATCTCTCATCTATATACCTACTCACAATATGTTTAGTTATAATTGAGTTTTTCTTTCTTTTTTTTTGTGAAAGGAAAAGGAGCTTCCCAATGTTGGGTACGAAATATAATAAAAAATGAAACACTAGCTGATCAAGAAAAGGCTATAGTAACACTAGCTGAGAAAGAAAAGGCATTGTATTCTCTGTTAAAGGAGGCCTATGAGGGGACATCAATCACGTGGCTATTGAAACACTAAGTGAGCAAGAAAAGTCTTTGTAGTCTCTCTTAAAGGAGTTCTATGAGGAGACAAAAGTGATGGTCATTTCCACACCTTTTATGGTTATTTATTTCTTATTAGGTCATGAATAATTTTTTGGGAAAGTATTTTGTGTTCAATGAATATAAGTTGGAATGTGTTTTAACTTTTGTTTCTCACTATTGTATATGGGTTTGTATGTGAATGAATTTGGTGCAATTTCCTGACAATTAATTTGTATATACATATTATATTGGTTGTAACTTCAACGAAAATACATGGAGATAAAAAAAATAAAAAAGATTAAAGCTCCACCTCACCTTTTGTATATGCTTACAATAGACCTCCAAATCTTGATGTTGTATATAGCTCTCAGTTTGTGTCTCGATTTGTTCTGTAATGTTTAAACCATATCAATTCATTTTTATAATTTCAATTTGACAATATTTTTTTTTGCTAGGTAAAGTTATAATGTCAACAGGTGATGTGTCATAATTTTGGCTAGGTAATAATGATATAATTTTTTATCCAATTTAAAATTGTCACACAAAATATATTTGATTAATTTTTGTAATTTTAAATAACACATTTTAAATGAATTTGTTTTTTAGCACAAACATCACTGTTTTCTAAGAACATGAGATGCAGAATATATATATTATAAGTACATATAGTTATTGAAGAACCTATATAAATAAATATAAAAAAAATTGGAATATATAAAATATATAAAAGAATAACGTATATAAAAAAATGTATGTATATAATAAATGGACAAAATTGCATATATCAATATAAACAAAGATGCTAAACGGCTATTAAAGACTGAAAGGGATAGGATAGGTGCGGAGCCCTGTGATCTCCCTACATCAGTCCATGGGTCACAAGCTTATCGTGATAACCTCGAAAAAGATGAGTTCGTGGCCCTAGGTAATTAAGATGAAGGAAAAAAGCTGTTTGAGTTTTCAAACTAAACTGCAAAAAATGACAAAACCAAATAAAACCTCTCAACTATTTGCACTGCTCGAGGCGGATGCAGGGCCTGAGAATTTATGGGTTAGTTTTTCGTAAAATATTTTGAGGGTTAGTTTTTATTTAAATATTTTATGGGTTTGATCTACCAAAATATTTTTACGGCTTAGTTTTAGGTAAAAAAAAATTTCAGACGTAATCACCATTGCAAAATATTCAAGACGTTCTTATAACCATGCCATCGGCACGGGTACACCCTAGTATATATATATATATGAGAGGTCTCATCTACTACTACGCAAGGATACATAATTATATCCATTCACCATCAAAACATAATTCCCATTTATTCTTTAAGAATATATAAATGGTACAACATTTTATCAAATGTTTACCAATCAATTTCATCGCATACTAATTCATTTCATAAATTCGTTCCTTATTAGGAAATATAATCATAGTCTTATGCTCTTTATGGAATTTCATCTCAATTATACACTTTGTAAAAATATCTTCCTTATTAGGAATATAATCATCATCATATGCTCTTTGTGGCATTTTCATCATGTTCTTTATGGCACTTTCTCATGCTCTTTATGGCATTTCATTGTGCTCTTTATGGCACCCATCATACATCAAGTCCAACTTGATTTAGAATAGTTATAATCATATATATATAACGATTCTAAGATTGCCCGTCCTGGTTTCCCCACTGTGCGCACCCCTAATTGGCTATCATCTTTCAGGGCCTATCATTAGACAACCTAGGATCCTACCGAAATGTCAGGAAGCGGCCATGTGCTTGCGGGATAGTCAAGACCACACCCGGAATCTCCTACCCATCGCAGAAAAATATACAATCACAAACGCTCACATGGCCTATGGACTATATCCACCCTGCATTCATTAGTCAGGGGGCTTCACCACAACGCGCGAACTTCCCTTAAGATAGTGATTTAGAGCGGTGTGTATCCATCCATTAACATTTATGAAAACCATTACTTTTTCCTTTTAAAAACATCCAATTTTACATTCTCAAAATCATTTGTACTTATTTATTAGTACCACGTTTCATTTTATGTATTTCTTCTTCTTAACGTCATATTTTATTAATAACTTAACACCCGAAGTGCCATCAACCTCAACTAGTCTCCAAGACTTCAATGCAATATCATAAGCCATTAAAATGGATCTCTGTCAAGGATTGTCTCCCCAAATACCGCAACATTAACATTTTATCCTCAATTTATCTTTTGGTTAATCTCATATTTCATTCGGACACCAACTTACACACACTAGCCCTCGGGGTAAGCCTAAACTTCCCATTTAATCCTAGGGCATTAGTCTACCCAAAACCACCCTCTAGGACTCCCCATTACTTCCCAAACGAAGGTTCCTAAACTTCGAACCTGAAAGAAGAGGGCTAAAAATTTAAACTGAAAAACATCCCAAAAATGCAGGGACTCCGAATCGATTCACCCTGGCCGAATCGATTCGGTCCCAAAAGAGAATCGATTCAGTATGTCCGAATTGATTCGATCAAGAAGACCCTGGAATTCTACATAACCCCAAATCGATTCGGATGGTCCGAATCGATTCGGTCGACTCAGACCTGACACTTTCCCCCTTACTGAATCGATTCGCTAGGGCCGAATCGATTCGGTCCTGCAAAATTTCCAAGTTGGGCTACGGGTTGTTTTAACCCTAAAACCCCCAAATCTCCAAACCCTTGATCCTTACTAACACCAACAACAACAATTCAACCAAATTAATTTCTACACCATTAATATCTAGTAATTTATCCTCAAATCAAATTAAAACCAATAATTTAGGGTTTAATCATCAAAATCAACAAAACCAATTTATGGTTTAAATCTCCAAAACTTAACTACACATGCAATTTATCACATTAAATCAACATCTAGCAAGTAAGAAACTTGCCTCGAGGTTGTAGTCTCGAATTCTCTTCCGGTGGAAGCGATTTCTGGCCTCAAATCTCCATTTCTCTCCGTTTCTCCCAAGCTCTCTCCTCTCTGTCTCTCTCTTTTGGCTTCTAACACAAATGAAGAAAGAAAAAGGGGTGGGGGACTTAAACGGGTCCTGAAACATCAATGCCCTTCTTTAATTGCTAATACACCCTTAAAATGACTCGTATCTGTATAATTGAGTCATAACGCATCAAAAGTGCCCGAAACTCCAAAATACAACCTGGCACTTATTTCGATTTTCTCGACTATTCCAAAAACAACCGCACCCCCTATTTTGGCATTCGGGAAAGTGTGAAAAAATTTGATGTTCCAATTTTATTTTATTTCATTAATTATACCTCAATTTAAATATGAGCCATAACCGTCGTTTTACATATAACGACGCAATATATCACAATATAATGCCATTTACCTTCTCATACGGTAAATAGACAAAGCATAGTAAATATTATCCCTTAATATCATGGGAAACAATATTTACTCCAACATTCCCTATTTTATAATATGAGCCCATCGGGCAAGATAATATTAAATAGCCGCTCAAAAGCCTGGGTTGTTACATATTATTATTATTATTTTATTATTATTATTATTATTATTATTATTATTATTGTTGTTGTTGTTGTTGTTGTTGTTGTGGGATTTAACGGAAGATTCCCAAATAAACCTTATCAATTAATTACTTAAAGTGAAAACCTTTTTCCTAAATTTAGACCTTTTAATCAACTTGTTTTCCTTATAAAATGATGAAAATTAAAGCCTTTTGTTAAATAAAAAAATTAGACTCCCTCCCCCCCCCCCCCCTCCCTCACAAATAGCTTGACTCGGGTGCGAGTTGACCCAACGGTAGCCAAAATTGGGGTAAGGGCATTAAAAATGGTATCAGAGCATTAGGATCGTCATGTCTGACATAGTGTTTTGGTCTTTCTAGTACGTTTCCTTATGTGTTCCATTCCAGTTATAGTTTTTGCTTTTGTTTTCGTTACTGTGTTGTATTTAACTATTTTATCATGTGTAGATGACTACACTCACTACAAAAAAAAGTAGCTTTTGAGATGGTGGCCTAACAGTCTCAAAAGATCATTTATCCGTCTCAAATACTTTTTGTGACGCTGTTTGGGACGGCTAGGAGGGGTCTTTTTGATAGGGGTTATAAATACTTTTTGTGACGCCATAGATGTCTCAAAAATGTTTTTGAGACAGGAACAAATCCGTCTCAAAAGGTCCTCATTTTATATGAGCCTTTTGTGACGGCACAAAAGTTGTCACAAAAGATTATTTTTGAGATGGGAATTAATCAGCCTCAAAAGATTACTATATTAGAAGAGCTTTTTGAGATGGAAGCATAGCCGTCTTTAATATATTTTTGGGACAATTTTAACCATCCCAAAAGAGGTAAAGGGATCTTAAAAATTTTGCACTAATACTTTGTGGAGAATAAAATCTACCACTAAAGTATAATATAGAATTGAATTACATTTGAAACAACACAAACAATGAATAATCATAAAAAGTAATACATAAGATGATTTTCAACCAACAAAACAAATAATTTTCATTCAACAATAAGTAGAGTTCTTACAACCATCTCCAAATATTCATCAAAATAAAAATTATAACACTAAGTTCAAATATTTGACTTGACAACAATAATACATTAATTTATTAATACTCCAAATACGAAATAATTTTATCAAATTAATTCCGCAACATTGAAGCGTACGACCTCCAAAACCATTGATTGACATATGCATATTCTAAAAAAATTGTCACCTGCACCAAAAAAAAAAATACTATCAATTATGTCAGAATTAATACCCCTTGTCAATAATACAATGTGCAAAATTAATCAATATAGTATATTCTCATCATTAACAATATAAATATCTAACTACTATTATTTTAAAATAAATCGGCAGAGTCCTTTGTTTATTCATGAAAACCACAGGTAGTCAGGTTGTTTTAAACATTAAAATTGATTCTAAGAATAATATACAGCAACCAATAGAAAATTTTAACCACCACCATAATAAATTCTCACCACCATAACAAATTCTCACCCCACCATTGAAAATTTAACTTTATACGAGAGAATTTTCCATTATATATATATGTATAAGTAATTATATGTATGAATTATATTGTATTACCTAGTCGGACTGAATCGTCGAGGTAGTGGAAGCATGATGATGGGTAATACTTTGGAACAAACTTTCCATTTCACTTTGAATTTCACTTCGCATATCATTGTTCATCTATAATAAAGCTTGTTGGTTGCGAATCTCTAACTCTTCGAGCTCTTGTCGATGTCGAGTCTCTCGGTCTTCAGCTTCTTTCTTAAATGGTTAATTTCTTCCAATAATAACAGATGCTAGCCTAATACATGATAAAAGTTCTTCACGCTAGCCTAAACAAAGAAGCTGAATTTCTTTCAAAATGCCTTTGTCGATGCTAGCCTAATACCTGCTCCCTTTAGTAAAGCATACCCATGCCCTCCATATCCTACTACATCAGTAAAAATCTTGTTCCGCACTTCTGGGTCATTTTGTTGCTCTTCTGGTAGCTCACTTAGTTGTCTTTCAAGCATTTTCTACCAATTAAATTGATATTATAATTAATGAACATAGAATAATTTTCAAGAACACAATTTATAACAAATATTAAATAAATCTTTTAAGCATCACTTATTAATTATTATTTATGCATACCGCTCTATCAAATGATCCATCTTCAACACTGAAAGGTTTATTATTTTGAGCTTGAGTGGATTTCCACATGCTAATATTGTCGACAGGCTCCCATGTTATATCCTCTGAAAAAAATAATGTATATATATATATATTAATACTATTAGATTAAAACAAAAAACATTTATAACAAAAAAAATTCCAACCCCTTGGCTATTTTAGCATTTTGTTTTCGTCCTGTCCTTGAGTAAGCACATTCAACTTCACGATTCTTAGTGTTTTGATCTGCAACATCCTAAATATTTGAAGAAATAAAAATAAAAATTACGATACTAGTGACGAAGAATGTAGGTATAATTTTTTTAATAAGATGTGATATTTATACCATAATCTTCTTTAGACCCCAATATTTCACTAATTCAGACCACTGATCTTTTTCGACTCGTTCAGGCGTATAACTCAACCGCTATTTATCTATTTGAAACTTTTTATAGTGATTCACCATCACTCGATGCTTCCATTTCGTCCACGCAAGTCCCATCCTCGCAAAGCAGATTTTTTTAAAACCATCTGGCGCATTTGTGTTATTCTAAGAACAAAAAGAATAAATTAGTTAAAACTTAACAAGCTAATGTAAAACGGCACAAATAAATAAATCAAACTAATAAGTTACCTTCACTTCCTTCCAAATATTGTCAAATGTTTCATCGTCCGCCTCGCTCCAATGCAACATTGTCAATGGAAATAAATTTTCACACCTTGTATAATAACCTAAATGTGACATCAATTTACTTTCAAGATTACAAACTGGGTGACAAAGTTCATTCAGTTCCAATATCTTCTTTTTGTTATCATTCCATTCAAGCCAAGACCTTGCCCCCTTTCTAACCCTTTTTTTACTAATAAGGGTAGTCATTGTACCTGAACAAAAAATTGGTAAATAATGTTTATACATCTTGTTCAATATGAATATAAACATAAAATGTAATACAAATGGAGATATACAAACAATGCATTGTGCAACACGGCATACCTATGAGATCCTCACCATCTAAAGCCATCTCATTGGATGGAGGATTAACATTCCCAACTGAATCAATAATCTGCTTAATATTTGGGAAAAGTTGACTTGTAGGTGTTTGAAATAAAGATACTTGAACTCTTGAGTTCCAGTGTGTATTCTGTGACTGGGATGTTAATTCAATATTTGGGAAAAGTTGTGGTTGCATCTCTCTAGTTCCATGGTCCCTTATGTTATGTTGAACGAACTAATTTGGGGTGTAATCTCCAAATCATTTCCCACTGGAGTTGTTAGTGGTTGCTTATCGAGTGGTCTTTCTTCGGCTATGAGGTCGGTCATAGTCAAACGATGATGACGACGACGCTTCAACATCATGGATATGTATATTTGCTTTTATTATAGCAAGAAGTCACATTTCAGTTATATATCACATTTCAATATTGCATGACATGTGTTACCTCTAACATATAATCTACTGGAAAAAAAATCAGCATACTAACATATAATTTCAGCAACAATAACAACTAATTTCAGCAACAATTTCAGCAAAAATAATAACTAAAAACTATTAAACTTTAAAATTAACAACTAAAAACAATTTCAGATATATTGAAAAAATACCAAATTTAAATAATTTCAGCATACTACATAACAAAATTAAAGTAGACCCTTCCAAGGTCAGGTCCATATGACAAATACCATTACATAACGAAGAAAGCAATTAGAGAGTCCCATGTCAACTCCAATTTGTAAGTCGATTCATTAACCAACTCACCCCCACCTCTGAACACATCTTTCAGTTTCTAAAGAAAGACTCACCCAATAAATGGAACGCTCAATGCCATAAAGAATTTGAGAAAATACAAGAATATGCCACCTACATTGGTAGTGGTACCTCCTCGGCCTGGGCAACACTTTCTCCTCCACATGGCTATCACTGATACCACCACCGGAATGATGATAGCATAATATGTGGAGAGTTTTAGAAAAGAACAGTGAAAGTTCCTCTTAGTGGGTTTTGACTACTTTAGACACTGAGTGGAGGCAAATCGTTAGCAAGGAATAATGGCCAGAAGATACATTAGTTCATCTGGAGGTACATCATAAATGTTTTTGGTGTTTTGTACAAAATAGTCACAGATAATGGTAAAAAATTTGATAACGTAAGTATCGACAAACGATGCGAGCAGTTGAGGGTAAAGAACTACTTCTTCGCTCCCTTAATACAAGATATGGATGCTAGAACAGAATCAAAACATAATTGAACAATCCGCCACGAAGAATAATATAATTATACTCAACATGTTAAGGATGAAAATGACTTTAACTCCTAGAGACCAAAGACTGCAATAGAGGTCATCCCTCTATTTCGTATCTATTAGAGATACCCAATTCATAAAAAGAGAAAATTTGGCTCCAAAAACATGTTTCCTCTTTTGTTCAAAAACATTGATTTGGGAATTTTTCATTGTGATGTTTGTTAGTCTTCCAAACACCACCATGTGTATTTTTCTTCAAATAATAAGAGGTATCTTTCTCCTTTCTCATTAATTCATTCTGATATTTGGGTACCGTTTAAATTTCCTAATGTTTTGGGTGCAAAATGGTTTATCTCATTTATCGATTATCGTATAAGGGCCACGATGGTCTCTGATATTCTGAATATCACCAAACATTCTGTGATGCATTATCATCAAAGATATGACTGACCAATCTCAGCTATATTGTTGAATTGAATGTTGTTTGACCATTTTAGGGATCCTTGTGCCATATACTTCAATTTTCTATGGACCGAGTTATTGGCACTATTCTGATTCTAGCATTTTTTTTCTAAATAAAATATGATAGATGGTTCAATAAAGGAACCATGCATTCAGTAAAGTAACCATACATTAAAGGTACAAGTGAATTCGGATAGCTAACAAGGAATGGGAAATGAGATTAACAGGTGAAAAAGGACCCATGAGAACCTGTCCATCTTTATATTATATGCTAATGGAAGAGAAAAGTGTCATTAATATTTAAGAATACGACATTGGCCAATTGAAATAACATAATACATCTATGTTGTTACGTGAATAAAAAGGACACCTCGGAATTATAGAGCTAATGGATTATCCCTTACACATATAACTTCCAAAATTTATAAGTTTTCTCAGCTGCAACTTAAGTTTTACTACTTTTTCTAAAATCGGTAATGATTCATCAAAGTATGAAAAAACAGACAATAAAAAAAAAATCCAAAAAAAAGAATGAACATATTGTATTCAAAATGATAGTATACATCAATTAAGAAATAGGAGGTTCTCCTAATATAAAACTAAAATATGAGGTTTTTCGGGTCAATTTCGTTAGTATGTCTTCTTGTTTGAATGTCTTGGTATCTTTCTCAAGAGCAATTAAGACTACAAGTGATATTAATGAATGTTTCTTCTCTGCAAGGGATTGTGAGACCACCCATTGGATGGTCAAACCCAAACTCATCTTCAGCCAGATTTAGCAAGTTTTCAAACAAAGGATGACTCAAATATGAAAAGGGAACAACATGTATCTTCATTATAGTTTCTCCAACATAGATGGCAACGTGAGCCTTGGTCGTAATCGTAGCTGTTGAAGTTGAAATAACTCTTCGAAGAATCTATTTAGTGAAAATATTTCTTGGCAATCGGATACCCATAATTCTACTGAACTTCTATTTTTGAAAGCAGTTGATTTGTTGGAGTTTTTGAAAGATGAGAAGCCTTGTAGTTGGATGTCTAATCGTAGAAGAGATGGAGATATATAAAGAGAGAGACCAATAGAGATAGAGGATAAGATATATAACCAACAGTCTTAAATGGTTTGAGTGGTGAAGAGTCAATGTCACTTTTTCCCATTGAAGGACATAAGTCATTAGCTAACACATGGCTATGCCTCCTAAAAAATATACAAAATAATTAATATTATTTATTTTATAATATCTATGAGGCGATTTTCCATGGTCTATCCTTTTATAGGAGCAAAAAAATGACATACTTGAAATTAAAGACTTGGGATGACTTAGATTTTCCCAAGGAATTGAAGTGGTTCCATCAGTAGCAGGAATACACCTACTGCTGCTTCTTAGCATACAACTAGAATTATCATTTTTATTACACCTGAAAAACATACAACCAGAATAATCACTAAGCAACTTCTTCTTAACATCTTCATAGTTTTCTTTTCTTTGGGTTTGATAAGAAACTACTATGAAAAAGACACAACGCAATAATGTATACTACTACCAAGTTTCTTTTGCACTATTTATAGAGTTTTGAGTTTAGATTTCCCGCTACTGGAATTGTTAAGGAAATAATATAATATATCTAAATAAAGTCAGCTCAAATTTGAAGAATGCACATGGGATTTCATTTTGGCTCATTAATCTGGAAACTTTGCCAAGGTTTCTAACAGTAGTAAATGCATAAGATCTGATAGCTTTTCCTTAAAGGAATGATCACCTCTGTTCCATTATTCACAAAAAATTTCTTTAAACCTTTCCCTAACATCTCCGATAATAGCAAAGTATCCTATGATAGTAAAAAGTGTGTTTTATGTACAATTTATACCATGTGTAAAAAGTAGTTTCTTTAATAATAGTATCATAGTCTTGGAAATATTTTTTGTTATATGCGAATGAAATCCATGTGATAGAAGAGAGGTATCGTGACACACCAGTTGTCGGGTGTCGGTGACAAGAGAAGAGTGAGAGATCGCCATTTGGTTTGTAGACACTAAGCGTTATCCAGACCCTGATGCACTAAGTCTTTTTGAGACTGTAAATTGTCTTTTATCTTCCCTTTATGGGTTGATCGTGTACTTGTTTATTTTTTTCTAACGCCTCCCTTTCCATCCTTCTAAAGAAGTCTTCCATATTATATTCACATTCAATGTCAATATCATTCAATTGTTGCAATACTTGCAAGACTAAAAGTTTAATTGGGGTTGGTCATAATTCTACCCTCCCATTAAATGGTGTCTTCTGCCTATGAAGCCTATGGAGCGAGTCTAAGAATCGACGATGACCCAAATAACCGAACTTCTTACCATTATCTAATCGCATTGACTTGTGGTCTTCATTGCCGCAAAGAGAAACAAATATACCTTTTGTGCTTCATCCCGATAACTTGGCATAAGTCGAGAAATAATTAATGGTCCACAACAACGATGCATGCAACTGAAAGAACTCCTTACATGACGCATCATAAGTGCAAACACCATCAACCCATAACTCAATTAACTCATCAATCAATGTTTGTAAAAATACATTGATCTTATCTCCGGGTCCTTTTGGTCCATCTATAAGAATAGACAAAATCAAGTTAGGCAGCTTCATACACAACCACAAAGGTAAGTTGTAAATAATAAGGATAACTGGCCATGTATTGTGCTTAATGCTCATATTACCAAACGGATTAAATCCATCAGTAGCTAACCTAAGTATAACATTGAGAATCTCCCTCGTAAAAGAATGGTTTTTCTCATTAAAAGTTTTCCAAGTAGGAGAGTCAGTGGGATGTCTCATTACACCGTCGTCGATCCTTTCCTCTACATGCCATTTCATTAGAGGAGCTGAATAGGATGACCAAAATAATTTATGCAATATCGGTTTCAAAGGGAAGTATCTCATTTTCTTTACGGCTACCTTCGGACCATGGACATCATCAATACTTGAGTCCTCATCTTTACATCGAGAAGATACTCATATGACACACTTTCTAAGACCCTCGATTTCATTACGAAACAGCATACAATTATTTGGGCATGTATCCCATGTCTCGTACTTGAATCCTAAGTCTTTTGTTAGCTTTTTGGCTTGGTAGTAAGACTTGGGAATTCTAGCATGCGGAAACATCCTCCCCAAAAATTTCAATAAAGCCGTGAGAGAACAATTTGTCTAACCATGAAGTTTCTTCATTTGTAAGAGTTCAATGACAAATGACAATTCGGTAACCCCAGGCGGACAATTTTCATAGAAGTTGCATTAAGCCTTTTTCACAAGTTTATAGTAATCTAGAACATCTTTGTCGAATTCAAAGACATCGTCGATGTTACATTCGTCCTCACGCATATTGTCATACGTGTGCGGAATAAATATTCCCTCTTGAACCATTGTAACCATGTTATCTCGAGAACTCAGTTAAATAGGTATAGGTATATCATCAATTAACATATCATCCCCCGAAGTATTTCTATCGCTTCTTACACCACCAAAAGTTTCTTCGTGAAAAATCCAAACCTTATATGTCTTGTCGAAACCATGCATCTCAAGGTGATCTCTCACAGTTTATTGGGCGTGGTACACTCGATTTGCGCATCTCTTACAAGGGCAATAGATTTTTGTTGTCTCGATGTTTTTATTTGCATATGCATAGTTAAGAAACCCGTCAATCCCATTAATGTATTGTTTTGAACACTGGTTGGGTATATCAATCCAACTCTTATCCATGGTTCATATCTATGAATCGAAAAAAATGTCAGTAAATTTATATTTCATAATATAAAGATAAAGAGATTAATAATATCTTGACAAGATGATGAAAAGATAAAAATATTAATAATGGTGAACATGAATTCCTAAAGAGATTAGAACATAAAGTGGGAACAAGCTATAAAAATAAGAATATAATTCATCACATCAATTTAAGTATTATTAATGGTTTGGGAGAAGAATAATTTTAGGATCTTTGATTAATTGGTTCATGCATTTGAGAATTTCTTTAAAAATTAAATAAAAGCCTATTATAGAATCATTGAGCCAACATGAACCATAATGTTATATAACATCAAACAAAATAAATAGTGTATTATAGATTTGGTTAGTAGGTCACACTTAAAGCTACAAAAAAAAATTAAAATCAACAAATAAGCATTCACTCTTTGTTTATATTTTATATAAGTATTATGCATATAGTTATTTATTTACAGTTTATGTATATAGCATTATTAATTATGTCTAAAGAATAATATTTGATCACCCGTTGTCACCATTGTCCAACTGACTATTTTCATTAGCATATTTTGAAGAAGAAAAATAATAAATAATAAATAAATAGCAATAATTTATATGTTGTTGTCCTCAACAAAAAAGAAAAGATGAAACGTTACCATGAGAGGAAAAATAACGAAAAATAGACAGATAGTAGGCGAAGTCCGCTAGGGGGAGAGAACGCCGCTGGGAGGAGAAGAACGACGAGCAGGGGGGACCGACAGAGGAGAAGAAGTGCCGCGGTGGGGGAGTGGGTTCCGATTGGGTGTGGAGTGGGTTTTTGTTTTTTGTTTTTTGTAGGTAAGAGTTTAGGTTAAAGTCATGAGCGGGAGATGGAAATAATTAGTGGTGGGAGCCAAATTTTTTTATCCGTCTTATTTGGTATATCTTTTGATACAACAGGTATTTACCATCTCATTTGATTTACTTTATAAGACGGATATAATTAATCGTATCAAAAAGTGAATTTTTTTAGACGAATATAATTAATCGTATTAAAAGGTGACCCTTTTTTAGACGGATATAATTAACACTCTAAAAAAATAATAGTTTTTGAGATGGCTAATTATATCCGTATAAAAAAGTATATTTTAAAGACTACATTTTGTTTATCTCAAAAAATAGGGTCTTAAAAGCAACTTTTTTTCTAGTGACTTGACAAGGGTGCTAGTGGATCTAGGAACAGTGAGCTTAGGTGCATGGAATAAGCCGTGTGTCAGATTTCCATCTCCCTCTCTCAATATTAGAGAGCCAACCGCAGTGGAATAGTTAAAGGAACTACTTCGGCCTCCATTTTGAATGAGTTCAAGAGGCTCAACCCATCGACCTTTAATAAGGCAACTAGTACTAATGTTGTAGAGGAGTGGCAAGATAAGGTCACTATAGTCATAAATATTCTTTATGTTGTAGTTGGGAACAAAGTCAAGATAGTGACCATTTAACTCACCGAGAAAGACCAGCACTTGAGCACACACTCAGCTAGCATGACGGTAGAGGTAGACTAAGAAAGTTTCAGGGTAGCTTTTTAGGACCAGTATTTCCCTCAAGCATTAAAAGGTGGTATGAAGGTCAAGTTTATTCGATTGATTTAGGGAAAGATGTCAATCAATGAGTATCAGTTCAAATTTTTGATGTTGTCCAAGTATCTGGATGCAATGCAGAAGGATGTGGCTGAAAAGATAAGTATGTTTATTAAAGTCCTTAACCTTAGTATCCGGTGAATCATAGCTGGGTTGGAGCTGCCAAACTTCAGGGGTGTGGTTTACAAAGGCATCGGGATTGATCTCGAGGAAGAGGATAGCAAGGCCATCTTTAAGAATAAGAGGGAGACGAGCGAGTCCCACGATAGTGGTCATAAGAATTTTAGGGGCGGCGATGGAGGCGTCTTTATGAAGATTATGGCCACTATGGGTGTTAGTTCATCTTCCTTATAGTGCACTAGTGATCAGAATCCCATTGCCCTTATATATAGGAGATGCTTTGCATGTGGTTCCTCTAGCCATTTCAAGAGGAACCACCTACAGAGAGATTATAAGAATCAGACGGGCAATTAGAATGTCAATTATGTGCAAGGAAGGAGTTCCATTGCCTGGGCCCCACCCAACCACAAAAGTTTTCATTCAGTTATTATCAGCCCCCAAGGTTCAGTGTCTACAATTCACGTCCATGTCAGGGTTAGAGAAGTCGTAAGCAGGGTCTGGTGCCCCATGTCCAGAGTAGAAAGTTTAACCTCAGACACGATTATGCCATATCTTAGTTTACTACTCCTCTAATGATCTATCGTCCATGGAAGGTATGATTCTATTATTCAACACATGGGTAAAAGAATTTTTTATTCATCCTCATAGCATTCATTTATCTTGAGTTATTTAGCATTTAGTCTGGTATTAGAGGTAAATCAGCTTTACCCTCCTATCTTCATAAGACTTTTGATTGGTTAAAGTATAGTTCTCAATAGGGTTTCTCGTAGTTGTGTAGCTATGGTCGGAGATTATGTTTTATATTATGATTTGAATCTCATGAACATGGATGGGTCATGATGATCCTCGATATGGATTATTTATAATGTTTGGAGACTACCGTCGAGTTTCATCAAAATAGTGTCTTTACATCTCTCCCATACGGGTTTCTTCATCATTTCAATAGCGAGTATAATGTGAGTTATCCTTGTAAGTTTTTTATCTTGAGAAAACACAAGTGGTACTTCGGGTGGTTGAGCAGTATGGTGGACCAGGAGGACCCCAATCAGACATTTTTAGATTATCCTATGGTGCACGAGTTTCCCAATGTGTTCCCTCACGATCTTTTGGGTTTACCCCCACATCGGGAGGTAGACTTTTTTATAGAGGTGCATCAGGGTGTCTCGCCTATTTCTATACCACCTCATACGATGGATTTGGTGGAATTACAAGAGTTGATGGTTTAATTGGAATTATTGACCAGCAACGGTTTTCATTTGTCCCAATGTGTCCCCTTGAGACCCTCTAGTCCTTCTATCTAAGAAAATGGACAACTTCCTACTGATTTTCATCGACTATAGGCTGATGAATAGGATGAGAGTGAAGAATATATACCATGGGTTAAGAAGGGTGTCTCTATCAATGATTTATTCGACCAGTTGAATGGGTCGAGAAGGTTTTCAAAGATTGATCTCGAGTCCGGATAGAATAATTTTCATGTCATAGAGGAGGACATTCCTAAGACAACGTTCTGGACACAGTATGAGCATTATGATTTTTTAGTGATGCCCTTCGGTTGGACGAATGCCCTGACAATGATCATGGACTTGATGAACCATATTTATCGCTCATATATAGGCCGTTTTGGGTGGTATTTGTGGATGATATTTTGTCCATTCATCTTCAAATTTAGACCATGAGGAGTTCCTTCACATGACGCTGCAAGTGCTCAAGGAAAACCAATTATTCAGCAAGTCTAACAAGTGTTAGTTTTAGATTAACGAGGTCAAGTTCCCTAGCCATGTAGTTTTTCGTGAAGGGATTTCCATTGACCCATCCAAAGTCGAGGTCGTTATGTGTTAGGAAAGGCCCAGGAAAGTTACAAAGGTGAGTAGTTTTTTTAGATGGTCCAACTACTACAGAGGATAGGTGAAATATTTCTCAAGGGTTTCATTTCCTCTCACTCTGCTAACGCAAAAGGATGTTTGCTTCAAGTGGTTAGAGGATGGAAATTCTAACTTTAAGGATTTTAAGGTTAAATTGACTTAGGTGCCGGTTCTTATCATTTCAGAGTGTAACAAGGGCTATACAATGTACTGTGATGCTTCTGGGTCAGGACTTGGCTCGGAACTAATGTAGAATGGTTAGGTCGTCGCTTATACATAACATTAATTAAACATGCATGAGAGGAATCACCCCACCAATGACTTGGAGTTATCTCTAGTTGTTTTTTCATCAAATTTCTAGAGATAATACCTATTTAGCGAGCGACTTTAAGTGTATATAGGTCATAAGAGCTTGCGGTACATTTTCACTCAGTGCGGTCTAAATCTTTATTAGAGATGATGGATTGAGTTGATGGAAGACTAAGAATTTTCCTAGGAGTATCATGTTGGCAAGGCCATTATGGTGGAAGATGCTCGTAGTTGGAAGTCTAGGCTTACGCTAACAGCGATGAAGTGTACCGAGCGAACATGTTTGGTGAGTTACATATGTTTGATTTGCATGACCAGTGGGGTTGAAATTGGGTATATTTGGGGAGTGATAGCTAGACTTCTCTTTAATAAGAAGGTGTTAGAAGCTCAGTCTTATGATCCCGAGTTTTCACACTATCATGACCGCATCTAGAGTCGTGAGGTGTTTGACACTCTCATCGTGCACATAGATGGTGGTGTGCGGCATAAAGGAAGGCTGATTGTTCTGATTATCAATGAACTCCAGGGTTGAGGAGATGTCAAAATCCCATTACTCATGCTTCAACATGCATCCCGATGAAAGTAAGATGTATAAGAACTTATGCAAATATTTTTGGTGGTCCAGTATGTAGAGAGATGTGGCGTTGTACGTGTCAAAATGCTAGACATTCCAGAAAGTGACTGGAGAGCTCAAGAAGCTAGCAGGGTTGTTGCAACCACTACCATTAGTATAATGTAAGTGGGAGAACATGGCGATAGACTTTGTTATAGACTTAACACAGTTTGAACATGGTCATGATGCATTCTGGGTTATAGGGGATTGGCTTACAAAGTCAGCATACTTTTTATAGATTAAGGTCATGGAAAGTGTGGGTAAGCTGGAGAGGTTGTACATCCGAGAGACAATCCGTCTTTATGGTGTTCCACTCTCGGTAATCTCGAATAGAGATCCCCAATTTTTATCTCAATTTGAAGGAAGGTCCAACAGGAATTAGGGACCGAGTTAAACATGATTAGATCTTATCATCTCTAGAAAGATGGGCATCCATAATGAACTATTAAAATCTATGAAGACATGTTAAAATCTTATGCACTTGATTTTAAGGGTAGTTGGGCGGAGAATCTACATTTGGAAGATTTATCGTATAGCAAGAATTATCAAACCAGCATTGGTGTAACTCCCTATGAAGCTCTTTATTAGAGAGCATACAGCTCTCAAGTATGTTGGGCTGAAGTGGATAAGAAGCATCTCACAAATTTAAACATGACAAAGGAGATGACTATTAAATTTTAGGAGTTTCATCATAGACTCATGATGGCTCAGATTCGATAGAAGAATTATGTTAATAATAGAGGGATACCTGTAAATCTTGAGGTGGATTACCATATACTGTTGAAAGTCGGGGAGAGAACTGACAATAAGTGGTTAGGACAGAAGGGGAAGCTTGATCCTCGATATATTAGTATATTTGAGATCTTGTAACAGATGAAAGATGTATCATACCTCTTGGCATTACCTCATCAGTTATCCCACGTCTATTGGGTGTTCCATATTTCTATGCTAAACATCTAAGTCCTGGATCCTTAATATTTTATCAATTAGAAACCCCTCGAGTTTTAGGAAGACATTACGTTTCCTACGCGACTTGTGTCCATCTTGGACCGTGATGATAGAGTCTTGCGTAACAAGGACATCCCCTTCGTAAAGTTTCTTTGGGAGTTCCAAGGTATAAAAAGTGCAATTTGGGAGCGTGAGTGGGAGATGCATGATAAGAACCCAAAACTCTTTCCCTAGATTGGTTGTGTTTATTTTAGAGACAAAATTTCCTAAGGAGGGGAGAATGTGATGATTGTGCCCGAGTTTGCATTTCCTTTTCTTGCAATTTGCATGCTAATTTAGTCACATACTTAATATAATGGATGGTTGTCTATGTGGATTTTGAGAAATTGTGACTAAGAATTTGAAGGCTTAAGATTATGTATAAAAATCTTTGGGTCATTCGAATGATATACTAGGGTCATTCGAACGAGCTTTGAATGACCATCAAATGAGAAATACATGCTCTCTTTACCCATTCTCTAGAATCTCGTTGGAACCCTTGTTTGAATGATTCATTCAAATCGGTATGTGTTTCTATTTGAATATCCTCATTTTTTTAGTCCTCATTACTCTCATGTTAGAACCCCCCATTAAAATGAGAAGGTATGTCGTTCTAATGAGAGGGGTTGTCAATCGAACGAGGCATCAAAAATTAGAAAATTTGTGGAGTTTTTATGTGCTGTCGTGATATGGGCCTTTGGATTGGTTGAGTGGTAAAGATCCCAAGGGTTCGAATCAAATCGTGGGTCAAGGGTTGATGGTCCAATGGGTAAATATAGTGGCTTTTGGAGCATAAATAGGAGTGAGAGGGGTTGAAGGGGTCATTCCCAACACTTCTCATTAGATTTATGAGGTTTCTCTCTCTCTCCCTCTCTCTCTCTCCCCCTCTCTCTCTCTAAGTTTCCTCCTCCATTTTTAGCGCACTCCCACCATCCCCAAGCTCTAAACTTCCATCCATCCCAATATTTTACCCATTTCCAAGCTATCAAGACCAATTTAAGGCCTCAAACAAGGGAGAATTTCGATTGGAGATTTGTTGTTGGAGCTTTTAATAAGAGTCGGAGTATTCTTGTAGCTTTGGAGCATTTTAGAGATTTATTTGATTTTAAGATCTTTAGAGTCACCCTTTCTTTTTTTTCACCTCTTCAACCTCAAGGTAGTGTTTTCCTCACTATGTTTTCAAGATTAAAATATAAATATATTTTAAGGTGCATGCTAAAACATGGTTTAATATTATAAGGATATTTTCAAGTATGCTTATTTAAGGTTTTCTTGCAAAAATAAAAGTTTTGAGAAAACAAGACCTAAATTGGTTTTTGAAAAATAAATCGTATTTTTAATCTTGAAATAAGAGGAAGATGCACAAAAATATAGTCGCATGTTAATATCGTGTTTAGATTCATAATTAAGGGTTTTTAAACTTGAAATCTTCCCAAACATACATCGAATCTCATAGCATGTTGGGATAGAACATGGACACGATATATTGAGTTTAAAATGGGTCCAAGGAAATTTAAAACAAATGAAAAATTAGCCCTAAATAGGTTTTAAAAGTTGAGAAAATGAGGAATAATAATGTTTAAACAACATATGATGATAATGCTAGAATGGATATTTTGTTAAAATGGGCTTCAAAATATTAAATGTATTTCTTGTTAAAGAAATATAAATACATGGGTCTTTCTTGATAAAGAATGATGAAACTTGATCTTAGCACATAAAATCATGAAATGTTGCTTTTGAACATAAAATGATGATTTATGATGTCATAATGAAAAATATATATTTTGCACAAAGTTTTGGCAAATGAAGGGTAAAATGGTATTTTTGTCAAATAAAGGGTCCTAGTGATTGAACATCCTCATTTGACCCATCGGTCGTTTTTGTGAAAATGGAGGAAATAAATTAAATGGCATGAATTTGGTGTGAAATGTAAATGGGAACCGTAAGAATGATGAGAATGGTGAAATATTGTGGACATTTGATAAAATATTAAAATATATTAAAATGGACTCAGATGCAACTGGAAAAAAAATTAAGAAGGGCCCCAATCCCGAGGTTGAAGGACCCAAAATCATTGGCCAGATCATATGGTAGCGTAGCCGATGGTGTGAAGCTCGTTAAAGTACGTGGCCATTGGATAAATTTTGAGAAAAAGGATAATATGGGCACCAAAATAATGGTAATGGAAATGAATAAGAATGGTGACTAGTGAATAAGGATGATTTAATTGCCTCTAATTATGTGAAAAGTTGGTGGAAATTGGTTAAGCATGAGTATGAGCACATAACTCGAGATTCATTTCATAGTAGTTTTATTTAGGCTCATAAAATGATATCGATTTCGAAAATGCTAAAATAAACATTCTATAGTATTTTGCCACCATGCTGAGTGTTTTGTTCACTCCAACAGTATACGTTAAAACACCCACCTCAGGTATTTCTAGTAAGGACACAGGAAAGGACATCAGCAAGGCTTCTGAGGGTACGAATTGTCGTTAGAGCTTTAACATGAAAATTTTAAAGATTGTTTTTAAGGATATTTAAATTTATTACACTTTGAACATCTTTTTATTGGGGCCTGGATCCATTTTTTGTAATAATACAAGGGTTTATGATCTATTTTTCAGTTATTATAATTGTGGGATTTAATGGAGCTTTCCTAAATAAACCTTGTTAATTAATTAAATTACTTAAAGTGACAACCTTTTTCCTAAATTAAGACCTAATAATCAACTTCTATTCTTGATAAAATGACGTAAATTAAGGGATTTTCTTAAATAATAGAATTAGACATTCCCCCTACCCTTTAGTACGTTGACTCGGTGCGGGTTGACCAAACGATAGGCAAAATTCGTGTCGGGGCGTTAAAGTTTTGGGTTTAGGCCATAGAGTTTTACTATTAAAATTAATTTTCTGGGTTTATGGGCCATGGTTCTTTACTGTTTATATAGCTTTTCTAGATTTATAGGCCGTGGATATCCACTATTCATCGAGGTTTTATGGCTATGGAGTTTTATTATTCATTTGGGATTTATAAGGAATATGATTGTTCATTGGGAAAATCCTTAATTTTGGAGGATTTATATTTGGTTTGTTGAGGTGATACTAGATAGCGACTATCTCAATATGTTTTTTTAGGGTTTTACCATTGATCTTTGAGGATTTTAATCATGACATAATTAGGGTTTTAAAATAATTATTTTACTAAAGTAGCCTTGTTAATTATCAATCAGGATTTCTAACTCATTTCATTCCATGGATATGAGAACGTGTGTGCTCGCGTCCAAATGATCAAATCATATATAAAACCGTTTTAACACAAACAAACCCTAAACATGCAGCAGTATGTGATTGAATAAATTGATAATCTACGCAAGAACATTCAAACACATGCAATTAAGGAAAAATCCCCCTCAGGGGAAAAACCATTTATTTTCACTATAATTTGTAAGAAAACGGCTTACAATCGGATTACAATGAAAATACAAGTTGACTAAGAATTACCCTCAGGTATCGGATTCTGTAGTCGCGGCTAGAATTATCCCTTTCCAGTAGGGCTGCAATGGAGAAGAAGAACGGTCTCCTCCACAAGGGTTGAACTGCAAAACTGCGTTCCTGGGTTGCAAAGTGATTCACAAAGGTATGGAATTTGTGTGAATCAAAGGTATGAATCAATGGACTCAAATACCATGAAGACTTTGGAGTTTTGGTACTCAGAAAATCGTGTAGGAGTCTAAGAAAAACCAATTCCCGTAGTGGGATTAAATAGGAGAACTTGAGCCCTAAAATTCGGAACATGATCTGAACACGATCTGTTTGGAATTATCCTCGTCGGATCGGTCCGGTCTCTTTAGGCGGATTGGTCCAGATGAACCGGATCGGTTCTTTTATCTGAAGGCGGATCGATCCGGTTGGCATCGGATTGGTTCGGCATTTTGGCTTCATCGGTTCGCTATGGATCCGGGGTACACTGGCCTCACCTCAGCAGGCGGATCGGTCCGGTCTCTTTAGGCGGATCGGTCCGGAGTAACCGGGTCGGTTCTTTTATCTGAGCCGGATCGGTCCGGTCTGTTCCCTGATTCCTTTTCTGCTTTTGATATTCGAATTCCGTTGATGAGCGTATGATTCTCAACGGTGTAACGGCGTACGACATATAAAATGCTAATGGACAAAAATGTCCTTACAAATCTCCCCCTATGTCTATGCCGGTACATACATAAAAAACAAACATCCGAATTATAAATCATAAAAAATTGCCTATACAAATCTACCCTTCCATGAACCCAAAACTGAAAGAGTACAAGTGAATAAGACTGCATCGTTTGATCTTCAAATCTTCAGGAATCTCAACGCTTTTCTCATCAGGGTGTGAAATACAATGATAATCCATGTAGTACCTACACACATGAGAAAAAGCAAAATACCAAGTGACATATCGAGTTTGAAATGATGAGATAAACATATATATATCAATTTATGAGCAAACTCAAATTCATTCTCCCCCTTTTTATGATGTCCCCAAATAGACAAATGAGAGAAATAAATCAAATAAGCAAGAGCGGGGTGTCACTAGGATAAAACCACACCATGAATGAACACAAAGCAACCAAGTCGAAGATAGCGTAAATGAAGTGGTGTGATCAAATTCGATAGGAAAATCAATGCATACAAACATGACATATGTGCACGATGAATATTGGATATTCCTAGCGAATGAACTCAAATGCTTCCTTTGGTGTAAAATAATGACAATATAAGATATTGACTCAATCAAATCAACAAATCAAAGCTCAAAATGATTTTCACACCAATAACGTCCAAAATGATTTTATGCATTTTCAGGACTTTCAAGGAAGTGCAAACCCGTTTATATTCTCCAACCAAACTCCCTCAGATATTATTTTTAATAGAGGCATTCTAAATTCTCAAACTTTGGAGAATTGATGGTGAAACCTAAGTGTCCCATATTTGGCATGAATTGCTTTTTATTGCCTATAAATTTTTTCGGGCTCTTTTAACCTCTTTGGACCTCGGATATTAAAATTCCTCCATTTTTTAGGTCCTTTTTAACGGTGGCTTTTGCGCAAAGGATAGATGATTACCTTTCGCAGCCCCTCCCCGTTATACAAAAACACACAGTCTCACCAAAACGGTTTTTACATGCATTCCAATCTTGTCAAGTTTTATCGCATTTTATACATTGTATAGACAGGATTGAGATGGAAACACTCAAGCCAACATGAGATTGACAAGAGCAACAAACAAATATAGCCGTGCATGTGTGCAATAAAGGATATAGGAGTCAAACATGTAGGAAGATATCACTAATTACATCTCAAATACTCCATACAATGTAAAGCACATGGATGAAATGATGTAGCCTCTCAAATCTCTATCAAACAGTCACATGGATATATGAAATGAAGTTGTGACTTGGCTATCTTAAATGCTCATCCATAAAAGGTGCTTAAAAGTACAAAAATCTTTTTGGTCTTTTTCAAAAATTTTATCAAAATAAAATCTTTTTGTGCTTTTCTTAAAATAAAGAAAATCTTTTTGTATTTTTCAAAAGAAATATAAAAAGCAAAAAGAATACACAAAGATGTACAACTAAGCAATGGTACATATAAAACAGACTAGCAATAGGAAGCATATGATATGAACATGAAGTAGCATCCTATTCTAGACATAGACCAACCCCTCAGTCAACCGTGCAGATCCCCAAAGACTTCCTAAGACTCTCAAATCTAAGGGAATCTAAAGGTTTCGTGAAAATATCGGCTAACTGACGGTCGGTGGGAACAAAACTCAGGGATACACTCCTCAACTAACTGACGAATAAAGTGCTCACGTATCCTGATGTGTTTTGTGCGCGAATGCTGAACTGGATTGCGGGATATGTGTATCGCGCTCGTGCTATCAAAGGAAATGGTCATGGTGTCCTGTGATATCCCATAATCCTCCAGCATTTGCTTCATCCACAAGAGTTGTGTGCAACAACTCCCGGCGGCTATGTACTCAGCCTCCGCAGTGGACAAAGAGATGGAATTTTGCTTCTTGCTCAGCCAGGAGATAAGAGCAGAACCAAAATAGAAACACCCACCAGAAGTGCTCCTACATCCATCTACATCCCCAGCCCAATCGGCATCCGAATAGGCAGACAAACGGTTATCGGTATCAAAGGAATACCAAATACCGTATGAGAGAGTCCCACTCACGTATTTAATAATACGTTTTAGAGCAAGTAAGTGTGACTCTTTTGGGGATGCCTGATATCGCGCACAGACTCCAACACTAAAGGCGATGTCGGGATGACTGGCAGTCAAGTAGAGAAGACTACCTATCATACTCCGATATAAGGTTTGCTCTACGTCCTTGCCTGAAGTGTCCTTACTAAGCTTGGTAGTTGTTGATACCAAAATTAATATGCTGATGTGGACGAATAATACGAAGACACGTGGCACAATAACAACGAGGAAGTTCATTTTCCCAACCAACTCATGTTCTCTCCGAGCAACGAGGATACACCGAGGAACTTTAGCACTCCGAGGTATTCCAGCGATCCGAGGAACTCCAGAGCAACGAGCAACTAAGGCGGTCCGAACTGCATCTCGGTCGTATCATTAATTTCTAGATAATCAACAGTTCAACCATTCATTGAATGATTATCACCTTGACGCACAAGCTACATTAAATGTATTACCCTTTCATATGTATATCATTTAATGTATCAGCCCTTTCATATACAGCCTAAAGGCTATAAATACCTTGTATCATCCTCATTCAAGGGGACGGGAATTTCTTGATAGAACTTGTAATCAAGAATTCCCAAACATTCAGCAATAACATAACAGTGGACGTAGGCCATTCTTATAAGGCTGAACCACTTTAAAAATCTTTGTCTCATTTTATTTATCTGTGATTGAATAATTAGAACGATCTAATTTTTTACATCAACAGATTGGCGCCGTCTGTGGGAAACGACTGTTGCTATCGTTTTTCACCAAAAATCATTTATCATCAATGGCAGATAATCCAGAACCCAGTAATCGAAATGCTGGAAATGTTGGAAATCCTCCAAATCCATCTGCACCTCCAGATCTGGCTGGAATTATGACGAATCTGGCTGAAGGACAAACCGCCATGCAAGAAACAATGAGGCAACTCATTCAAACTCTTCACGGCGGTGCACCTACCCATTCAAGGCAAAGGAGTGATCGTGGGCAATCGCGATCCAGGCGTACTGGGTCATATCGTAATGAAGAATCTAATAATTTTTCTTATCAACCTGGGCGAACTTCATTGATACGGGCTACGGATACAGATCAACATATCACTCTCTCTCCGGAGAGAACCAGCGCCCTGGAAAGATTAAGCAGGGTGTCTCCTTTCAGTCGGTTAGGACCAAGGAGAAATATGAGTCCACCTAGAGCCCCATCGAGAAGCTTTCGACCACCATCGGGTTTGAGAGAAGGATCAGCACAATCACGACCAGCTACCCGTCGAGATAGATCTCAGGAAGCTACGTCAGAACAATCAATTGCTCGGACTAAGCGGGCTGAGGAAGGAAATGAAGCATGGAAAGGTTCCATTCAGTGATTGGAGGACAGACTTGGAGAAATGGCTAAAGAAAAGAATCCCTTACAGAGAACTTTTGTTCAAGGGACACCTTTTGTGCAGGCCATTGTGAATTTTCCTACACCATCGAAATTCAAAGCACCTGTAGTGACCCCTAAGTATGATGGAAAGACAGATCATGTTCTTCATATAGAACAATATCAAGTTGCTGCCGACATATATGCCGTCCCCGACGAGATGAGGTGTAGAGCATTCTCGGGAACTCTTACCGGATCTGCACAGATATGGTACAACAATCTTCCTCGGGGTAAGATTTCGACTTTTATTCAGTTAGCCAAATTGTTCATTGGCAATTTTTGTTTTAGAGCAAAGCCGGTAAAGCCAGTGGCGCACTTGTTAAGTGTTAGACAAAAATCAGGTGAGAGTACTAGAGATTACATAACTCGTTTCAATAACGAGAAGTTGGAAGTCATAGATTACGAAGAAAAGGCAGCGATCACTGCTTTGATGAGTGGATTGTTGCCTAACAAGTTATACTACACTTTGGCCAAAGATCCACCTAAAACTATGTCGGAGTTGATGGCAAAAGCGGCCAAAATCATGAATGCCGAGGAGGCTATGGCTGCGAAGAAGAATATGGATAAAGAAACCAAGGTGGAGGTTGACAAATCTAAGAAGAAAGAGCAAAAATGTAATGGTGGTGACAAGCACTCCAAGAATAATAGGACGTCATGGGAAGTCCTGAAGAAATACGATAATTATACTCCATTGAAAATGGGTATAAATCATGTTTTGGAAGAAATCAAGAATAACGAAGAAATCAAGTGGCCAGATAAACTGAGGACCAATCCTGACCTGAGGAATAGGGCCAAATATTGCGAATTCCATAAAGGTCATGGCCATACGACCAAAAATTGCATAGCCCTTCAGAACGAGATTGAAACGCTCATCCGAAGAGGAAAGTTGTCAAAGTATGTAGATCGTATAGGTGAAAGGAAGAATGATGATAGAACTAGAGATCGTTCCAGATCTCCTCGTCGGACGAAGGAGAAAAAGAAAAGAAATCATGAAGATGATCCAGATGAAGACCCCGATCTTCCAAAAAAGCCAAGGCAGCCTGAACGAGAGGTATTTTCCATACGTTTTGGGTCATTTAATTGTAATGTTATTACAGGAGGAGATGCTGGAGGGGGAGACCTTACTGTAGAAAGAAAGGCCTATCTCGGAGAGGCTCAAGCCTGCTCATATATTCAACGAATAAATCTTGCCGAGGATGATCGTCCGAGGAAGGTAAATAAAGATAAGCTAGTTATTGGTTTTTCAAAAAACGATTTGGCAGGTGTTCTTTACCCTCACGACGATCCTTTGGTGATCAAAATGAGGATGAAAGATGTGGTGATTTCAAGGGTGTTGGTGGACAATGGTAGTTCGGCAGACATCATGTACTATTCATGCTTTGATAGCTTGAATTTGAAATTATCTCAATTGGAACCTTATCACAGACCCCTTCTGGGTTTTGCTGGCGAGAAAGTTTTTCCACTTGAGACGATCAAGTTGGACATATTCATTGGAACTTGGCCTGCTTGTCGAACAGAAAGAATACGCTTCTTTTTGATGGACAAGAATGTGCAGTCAGCCTACAACATCATCATGGGAAGAGTTGGTTTGAAGAAGTTCCATCTACAGTGCATCAAGGTTTAAAATTCCCAACAAACTTCGGAGTAGGAGTTGTGAAAGGTGATCAAAAAATAGCTCGGGAATGTTATTATTCATCTGCCGAACAAGAGGAGCTTGAGGAATCAAGGAAAAAGACTACTACCTACCAGGTGGAGGAAGGTACAGAAATTGAAACTCTTGATCCCAGGGATGAATCCCAACTTGTAAAAGGACAGGTGGTAGAATCTACAGAAAATGTTATTCTGGACGAGGAGCACCCTGAACGAGTAACCCAGATAGGTTCATCGTTGGATGCTTCAATAAAACAAGAGTTGATAACTTTCTTGAGAAATAGAAAGAACACTTTTGCATGGAGTCACGAAGACATGCCAGGAATAGATCCAAACTTCTTATGTCATGAACTCAATGTGAATAAAGAGATCAAGCCTGTGAAGCAGAGAAGAAGAGTGTTTAGTCCCGAGAAGAATCAGGCTATACAAGAGGAGGTCGAGAAGCTCCAGAAAGCCCAATTCATTGAAGATGTGAAATATCCAGACTGGTTAGCAAATGTGGTGATGGTAAAGAAGAAGAATAATAAATGGAGAATGTGTGTTGATTTCACTGATCTCAACAAAGCATGCCCGAAAGATCATTTTCCATTGCCCAGAATAGACCAGCTAGTGGATGCTACTTCGGGACATGAGCTGCTCAGCTTCATGGATGCATATTCTGGCTACAACCAGATCAAAATGAAACCTGAAGACAGGGAAAGTTCTTCTTTTATTACCCCAAGGGGAACTTATTGTTATAATGTCATGCCTTTTGGTTTGAAAAATGCAGGTGCAACATATCAGCGGCTGATGAACAAGGTTTTTGCCAAACAAATCAGTTGCAACATGGAAGTCTACGTCGACGATATGCTAACAAAGAGCAAGAAAGTTGCTGATCATCTAGTTGACTTAGGTCAGACCTTTGATCAACTAGATAAATACCAAATGAAGCTCAACCCGACGAAGTGCACCTTTGGAGTACGAGAAGGAATGTTCCTCGGATACATCGTCAACCAACGAGGTATTGAGGCAAATCCAGAAAAGATCAAAGCTCTTTTAGGGCTGCGATCCCCAACGACGAAGAAAGAAGTATAGAGTCTTACAGGACGAGTTGCGGCGCTCAATAGATTTGTGTCCCGAGCAACTGATAAATGCCTCCCATTCTTCAAAACACTTCGAAAAACTTTTGAATGGACTGATGAATGTGAAAAGTCCTTTCAAGACTTGAAGAAATATTTGGGAGCACCTCCATTGTTGTCCAGGCCAATAACAGGAGAGAAATTGTACTTGTATCTGGCGGTATCAGAGAATGCAATTATCTCAGCATTGATTAGATTGGAGAATGGAGTTCAGAAACCCATCTATTACACAAGTAAGGCTTTTCGAGGTGCAGAAATCAGATATCCAAAGCTAGAAAAATTGGCATTGGCATTAATTGAAGCAAGTAGAAGAATGAGGCCATATTTCCAGGCCCATACAATCGTCGTATATACCGACATGCCATTGAGACAAGCCCTTCACAAGCCAGAAAAATCAGGAAGACTGATGTACTGGGCAATAGAACTCTGTGAATATGATATTGTGTATGAACCCAGATCATCATTAAAAGGGCAAGCTGTAGCAGATTTTATAGCAGAGTTTACATACCCTAATACGCCCGAGGAGCAAAAGGTTCTCACTGACCAACCTGTGGATGTTACAGGATCAAAAGACATAAATCCAGACCAACTCCGGTTGGTAAAAGGACTTATGGATGAAGAAAGATCATCAACTTCGAGCTTAGACCAGCTCCGGTTGGTAAAAGAGCGAGAAGAGATGGTCGACGAGGAGCGAAAAGTGTCAGGGGAGGATGAAAAAAAGCAACAAATATTTCACCGAGGAACCCTGTCAGATAAAGAATTTGAAGACGGATTGCCCATATGGAGATTATATGTAGATGGCTCATCTTGCACAGCAAGTTGCGGGGCAGGAATTGTTTTGAACAGCCCAGACGAGATTGACATGGAATATACTTTACGATTCCAATTCAAAGCCTCTAATAATGAGGCTGAGTATGAGGCCATGATAGCAGGTTTAAACTTAGCAAAAGTTATGGAAGCACGGCAAGTAATTGTATTCAGTGATTCTCAATTAATTGTAAATCAGATGATAGGAACATATGCAGTTAAAGGAGATTTAATGGAGAAGTATCATGCAAAGGTGATGGAGTTACTGATAGAATTTGATGCCATTCAATTGGTGAGAATACCGAGGATGGAGAATGTACAAGCAGACGCACTGGCCCGACTAGCATCAGCTACTCGTACCGAGCTGCGAAAAACGATACCAATTGAAGTACTGGAAAGTCGGAGCATAGATGAAAACCTGACGATGAATGTTATTACCCTTGATTTAGGACCATCTTGGATGGATCCCGTTAGGGTATATATTGAAGAGGGAGAATTGCCAGAGGACAAGCTCGCTGCCAAAAAATTGAAGTATAAAGCTGCTCGGTATGTATTAACTAATGGTATTTTATACAGACGAGGAATTATGATAGGTTTGCAGAGATGTGTACATCCCTCCGAGGTGAAAGAATTGATTGAAGAAATCCATGAAGGGTCTTGTGGAGCTCATGTAGCAGGTCAAAAACTTTTACAAAGTGTAATGACTCAAGGATACTATTGGCCTACGATGAGGGCTGATTGTATAGCCTATGCCAAGAAATGTGACAAGTGCCAACATTTTTCCTCTATCCAACGAACTCCACAAGCATTGTTGACACCAATAACTTCCCCTTGGCCATTTGCCATGTGGGGAATTGATTTGGTTGGACCACTGCCGATCACCCGAGGAAGATTCAAGTACCTCGTCGTTGCAGTGGACCATTTTACTAAGTGGGTAGAAGCTGAACCGCTTATTGATATGACCTACGAGAAGGTATACCAGTTCGTTTGGAAGAATATCATCTGTTGATATGGTCTCCCTCATGCCTTCATCACAGACCATGGAACCCAATTTGATAACGAGGAATTTGCTGCCTATTGTCATCAGTCGAACATTTTGAAGGTTCATTCAGCACCAGGCCATCCTCAAAGCAATGGACAGACTGAAGTGGTGAATAGAACACTGCTAAATGGTTTGAAGAAAAGGCTAAGTGAAGCTAAAGCTAACTGGATTAACGAGCTACAATCAGTATTGTGGGCTTACCGAACAACTCCCCGAGCAGCGACTGGAGAATCACCATATATGCTGGCATTTGGAAGTGAGGCTGTAATACCTGCCGAGTTGGGTCTTCCAACGCATAGAGTATTGAATTTCAATTCTCCTGTCAGTGACTTAATGAGGAGACTGGATTTGGATATGCTCGAGGAGGTCAGAGAAGAGGCAGCCATTAGGAATGCTGCTTATCAACAACGAACAGCTCTTTTCTACAACAAAAGGGTGAGGAAATGCGATTTAAAAGAAGGAGATTATGTGCTAAAGAAGGTAATTCAGAAACACAATAAATTGGAGGCAAACTGGCATGGGCCTTACCGAGTTACAGAAGTTGTTCGACCCGGAACTTACCGAATAGCAACTCTAGAAGGAGAAGAATTCAAGAATGCTTGGAATGCTGAACACCTTCGCAAGTATTATCAATAATGTAAAATGTACAACGGTTCCATCAATATGAATAAAACGATGATGTTTTCACCATTTTCCTATCCTTTGTTTGAAAGTTTTTCGGGGAATACTAGTGGTGTACACTACGCTGCTCGACAGCAAAAAGAATACAATAGTTCGAAAGAATCAAAAAATATACTCCTTTGGTTAGGAGGCGTACACTAGCGTGACCAACTAAGATTGGTAAGATAACTAGTGGACAGATAGTTCGAAAGAACCAAAAAATATACTCCTTTGGTTAGGAGGCGTACACTAGCGTGACCAACTAAGGTTGGTAAGATAACTAGTGGACAGATAGTTCGAAAGAACCAAAAAATATACTCCTTTGGTTAGGAGGCGTACACTAGCGTGACCAACTAAGGTTGGTAAGATAACTAGTGGACAGATAGTTTGAAAGAACCAAAAAATATACTCCTTTGGTTAGGAGGCGTACATTAGCGTGACCAACTAAGGTTGGTAAGATAACTAGTGGACAGATAGTTCGAAAGAACCTGATAGTTCGAACCCATGACCAACTCTGGTTGGTAAAAGGGCAAGAACAACATTCTTAAAAAAGCCAATCTCGGTTGGTTTGAAAACAAAATATGCCAACAAGTTGGTCGGAAGGTAAAATCATTCCAGAAAATAAAAAGAATTCCAAACTGAACCAAGTATAGTTGGTCGGTGATCAACTATACTTGGTCGACGAGGATAAATTATCGACCATGGTTGGTCGGACACATTTTATGAAAAAGTTTACCAAGTATGGTTGGTCGGGGATAAAAACCCATCAACTGTAGTTGGTCGACAAACACAATTTAACAACCTTGGTTGGTTGGAAACATTTTAAACATTTTATACTCATTACTTTATTATTAAGTAATTGAGCAACATTGATACTTGTAATTTTGATTACTAAGTTGGTTGATGAACAACACAATATTGTTATCCTTTTAACAGATGCATATGCACAAATATAAAAATGTCTGATAAACACAAGACAATAGCAATACAGAAAATGAAAGTCTTTCATTGAATTTCAAAAAAAATTATAAATTACATGTGTGCTAATCATTACATTGAGATTCCTATTCTATTGGTTTCTTGCCCTTTGCTTTTGAGACAGGCTTTTCGCCAGCAGGAGGATCTTCCAAGCAAAGAGGAGAATTAATAAAATTCAAGTCCTTCAGCATTCTGACATTCATTATTGAAGGTGTGTCCATTAGATGCTCGGGACGAGATACTTCGACCTGAGAATGAAGGTTGTGGTCACCAAGGTATTTTGAAATTAAGCTCCGAGGAATGGAACGAGCAGGAATCCATTTCATATCCAATTTATAAGGCGGCACGGGCAAGTCTAGTAAACCAGGAGCATGATAATCCCATAAATAATGCCCTTGCTCTAATTTTAATACACCCAGGGCGTTCAACCATCCCTGCTTATAACCTTCATTATTGGCACTTTCAATGCAAGCATCCAAATGATAAAGGGCCTCATTTTAGCCTGCCATCCAAAACTCCCGAGGCTGTTTATGGAATTGGAAAGTTAATTTATCTACTTGCTCATGAAAGTTCTTGACAAGAGCATCCTTATTATCCAGAGCAGACTTCATCGCAGTAAGTTGATCCTCCAAGGATAGGTTTTTCTTGGACATTTTAGACAAAGCCCGGTCTTTTTCATTCAATTGGAATGCTTGAGTTTCTAACGTCGACTGAGTACGAGCTTCTTCAACATTATGACTAAGAACTCTTGATCGTCCCCGAGTAACTGGAATAACTTGTTCCTCGACAATGTTCAGAGCAGCTCTTCCTCGCCCACGAGAACCTCTTCCTCGTCCCCGAGCAATAGCAAAAATACCATACTTTCTTAAAGCACCCAATTCTTGCCTTAATTTGGCATTTTCAACCTCTAAGAATGAGAAACCCTCATCAGTAACTGGTACTAAAGCAGTGGAAGATGAAGCTGCTGACTCATACTGTGCCAACTTTTTCTGCAAATTGTTGTTTTCTTGTTCCAGCAGCTCGGCGATCTGCCTGCAGGCCTCAACTTCACCTTTTAGGGTTCTCTCCCTAACATCATATCCAGCAATAATCTTTTTATGGCCTATTTCAGAAGAAAGCTGTTGATATCTACTTTCATACTCCTTGTTCAACAAAGAAGTTGATTCATTGTGTTGACTCTGAAGATCTTCTAAAGAACAATGAAGTTCCTCGATCAATTCGTAGTATGCCACATTATTGGCCACAGATCGATCAAGTAAATCCTTTAAGTATCGGTAAGCCTCAACTGCTTGCTCTGAGGCATCATGGCCAAGGATGTCGGCAATCTCTGATACACTCAGGTCTGTATGACCAGCCTTATAATATCCATTGCATTGTTGCATCATCTTTGTATCAGGGGCAGATATCAGTTCCATTCTGTCCATAAACTAATAAAGAAGAGAAGGCAAGAATTAATAAATAAAAGCAAACAGAGTATCAACAATGTAGAGGAACGAAGATGTATTTTATTAGATCATCAAAAGATTACATTGTTTGATTACAAATAATAAAAGATAGAAATGATACCGAACAACTTCACACCTTTTCCTTTTCTCCCAAGACTTTCTCGGGAGGCTGGGACGAGGAGCTTGGTTGCTCGGTGGTGACAGCAGCTTGAACAGCAGGAGTTGAACTTTTCTCAGAAGGAGGAGGCATGGAAGAAATGTCCTTGTTGGCAGAAGGTAGAGAGGTAGGGACTTGATCACCTATGGCCATGGAAGATTCATCAGAGATAGGATCATCTTCTTCTTCTTCCACAATTGGTGGGGGAGGACCAGGGAGGTGTAGCTGGAATAGCCCAGAGTCGTCTTCGATCTTCAATTCCTGCAGGGCAGCTACCCAGCCATCTCGAAAGTATTTCAACTTCCCATATTGAACTTAGGATGTCATCGCAGCAATCCCCTTGTCCCATCCTTTATCCCAGCCAGCGCTGAAGGATTTTTTAACTGCGAGCTTTCTTTTCAGTTTCTCCGAGGAGAGCTTCGCATCCAATTCTTCTTTTTGGCCCTTGATATCTCGCAGGGCGGACAATTCTTCCTCTGCCTTCCTCAGCTTATCCTCAAGCTCTCCAAAATTCTTGAGCTTGTCGTCATATTTCTTATGCTCGACCTCTAAACTTTTCACTTTATTCTCCAAACTCTTGGAGATCTCAGCCATCTTTACCTTCTCGGCCTCAACTGTAGATAACTTTTTCTCCCATTCGGCTTTGTCCTCGTCATACTGCTGACGAGAATCCTTCAAAGATTGGGTTAAACCCAGCAGAGCATCCTCTACACCAGACGAGGAGCTGGAAGCTTTAATTGCCTCGTCCTTCTTCACGATGTTATTGAAACAGTTCACCAGCTGAAAGATGAGAAAAAAAGTAAAGTCAATACAAAAATGCAAGCATTCAGAAAGAAAACTCAGAGTGTGAGAAATTTACTGAAGCAAGATGACGAGTAGCTAGGGATATCAGCATATCCCTAGAAATTTTTTCATCAATTCCTTGGACCTCGGGTATGATCCAAGTTTTTACCGAGCTCATTGCAGAGCTCGGAGGAATGATAGTTGGAACACCAACACCACCAGCTGGTAGAGAGGAGACAGTTTCAGCCAAATTGACTGAGGATGATTTCCTCAATTTTCTCAAAGGGACTTCAGCAGCTTCAACCAAGGAAGAACTCTTGGTCGGAGAGATAGTAATCACTTCCACAGGAGCAACTTTCTTGCTCGGAGCCACTGGGGGCTTCTCGGTAGTTTTTGAAGGCGCAACATCCACCTTCTTAGTCCCCTCTGGGACATCAATTTTACTTTTCTTGGCCTCAGCAGCAGATGAAATGTCATCAAATAGAGTAGGAGGAGCTCTTTTCTTGCCCATTTTCTGACTTAAAAGGATGTGAGAATCTGAAGAAGAATCCTCTGGAGTTGAAGCTGGCTCAACAGGACGAGCAGTATAAGAGGTTGTATAGCTCTTATACTGTAGCAAATATGATGCAGACCTGATGTGCTCGTCTGCAACGTTCTTATGCAAACCCCAAATATGTTTCAGATGCTTAATATTAACCTCTGACTCTTTTGGAGTTTTTCTTTTACTCTCAACTGCAAACAAACACATAATAAAATATTAGTCATACATTTTGTCAAACATAATGAATTCGTAAATTCAGAAAAGAAATAAAATGAAAAATAAACCTATCCCATTGCCATATGGGGGACATCTGGGACCGTTGTATACTCCATCTCCAACTAAAGGGGCATATTGCCAATTTTTAATAACCACCCCATGTTCAAAATAATCACTATTTGCATCAGGGAGGTTAACTACAAGAGCCCTATTCAAAAACCTAGTTTTTAAGTAATAAATATTATCTAGAACGGCCCATCTATAGCAGTACATAATTTCAGAGATCCCTATACGAGTCCCATGAGTTAGATTTAATTTATACACCCCATTAATTATTCTCCATGAATTGGGGGATATTTTTGTAGGGACAAGATCGAAATACTGACAAAACTCGAGACACAATGGATTTGGTGGAAAGGAAAAACCACATTCAGCAATAAAAAGACTGGGGAACCAATGTCCCTCAGCCAAACGAAAGTAATTTTGAGGTTCAGAAAGCTCCTCCAAAATTACCCAAGATGGGATGGAAAAGTCAGAACGGAATTTTTCAAGAGATTCAATAATGTAAACCATGATGAATAAAAGAAAAAGGAAGAAAATCTTACAGGAAGGAAGGAGATCTGCGGACAACTAGCGAAGGAAAAGATGAACGCACAAGAGAGAAAGAGAGAATAGAAAGCTTGAATGCCGAAAGTTGGAAAAAGAAGAAGACGGTATGGTTACCTAAGAAGTTTAAATACTTTGCCTTGGGAAGTGGCGAAGGAAATGATTACACGAAAGAAACTATTGAACTTCCGGCGGCTAAAGGACAAAAAGGGCACAAAGATCGAAGCGCTCTTAAAAATTCGAAAAAAGGCGGATTCTGTGAATTTGGAAATAAATTCAAATACGATGCTCCTAAAACCCAGGAAGATCATTCAATATTGCCATATACCGAGAAAGAATGTTCCATATTCCTCAAAGTTTGAAATACGAAACATTGGGGGCTTCTGTTGATACCAAAATTAATATGCTGATGTGGACGAATAATACGAAGACACGTGGCACAATAACAACGAGGAAGTTCATTTTCCCAACCAACTCATGTTCTCTCCGAGCAACGAGGATACACCGAGGAACTTTAGCACTCCGAGGTATTCTAGCGATCCGAGGAACTCCAGAGCAACGAGCAACTAAGGCGGTCCGAACTGCATCTCGGTCGTATCATTAATTTCCAGATAATCAACAGTTCAACCATTCATTGAATGATTATCACCTTGACGCACACGCTACATTAAATGTATTACCCTTTCATATGTATATCATTTAATGTATCAGCCCTTTCATATACAGCCTAAAGGCTATAAATACCTTGTATCATCCTCATTCAAGGGGACGGGAATTTCTTGATAGAACTTGTAATCGAGAATTCCCAAACATTCAACAATAACATAACATTGGACGTAGGCCATTCTTATAAGGCTGAACCACTTTAAAAATCTTTGTCTCATTTTATTTATCTGTGATTGAATAATTAGAGCGATCTAATTTTTTACATCAACAGTAGTGGTACTCATAGGTGTATGGGCATGCTTAGCGGAGTCTAAACCAAATTTCTTTTCTAGGTCTCTAGCATACTTGGATTGGGAGATGAACATCCCATCCTCTAGCTGACGAACCTGGAGACCAATGAAGAATGTAAGCTCACCAACCATGCTCATCTCAAATTTACTTTTCATATCCTCCTCAAAGTGGTGAGCATG
Organism: Sambucus nigra; assembly: GCA_949130495.1. NCBI lineage: Eukaryota > Viridiplantae > Streptophyta > Magnoliopsida > Dipsacales > Adoxaceae > Sambucus > Sambucus nigra. The sequence continues at coordinate 697,725,749 of OX422208.1, forward strand.
CTGAGAGCATATGGATCTAAAAACTATGTCGTCCACATAGACCTGGGTAACCAAAATAGCACCGTCATCTCTCCTGACGAACAACGTCATATCTACTCCCCCTCTCTTGAAGCCATGAGCTAAGAGATAGGAAGTAAGCCTCTCGTACCAAGCACGGGGTGCTTGCTTCAAACCATACAAAGCTTTCCTAAGATAGTAGACGTGTTCTGGGTGCTGAGGGTCTTCAAACCCTTTTGGTTGTTCCACATAAACCTCCTCCTGTAGAATGCCATTCAGAAAGGCACTCTTGACATCCATCTGATATACCTTGAAGCGTAGATGACATGCGATGGCGAGTAGAAGACGGACGGACTCAAGCCTCGCAAAAGGAGCAAATGTCTCCCCAAAGTCTACACCCTCTATCTGTGTGTAGCCTTGAGCGACCAACCTAGCCTTATTTCTGATTATGGTACCATATTCGTCCATTTTGTTCTTGAAAATCCACCGGGTACCTATCAAATTAGTCTCACTAGGTCGGGGGACAAGTTCCCAGACATCATTCTTTTTAAACTGAAGCAACTCATCCTGCATAGCAGATATCCAGTGTTCATCCTTGAGTGCTTCTTTATGGTTCTTGGGCTCGACTTTGGACGTATAGCAAAGATGACTAACAACGTTCTCTAGCTGAGCACGAGTCTTGACCCCTAGAGTGGGATCCCCAACAATGGCAGACGGGTCATGACTCTTGCGAACCCAAGCAGGTGTGTCCCCTAACACAGGAGTAGGTTCCACAGAGTGTGAGAGAGGAACAGGTAAATCACTGTCAGAACAATCCTCATCCTCACACTGAAGGTTAGGATCAATAACCGTCGTAGGTTCGTCATCTTGCACGGTGACGTTTATTGATTCCATAACCTTAGAGATCTCCAGGTTAAAAACCCGGTATGCTCTGTTAGTCGATGAATATCCTAGAAATATTCCCTCGTCGCTCCGGGAGTCGAACTTTCCTAATTGCTCTCTATCCCGTAGGATGTAGCATTTACTCCCAAAAACACGGAAATATGCCAGGTTGGACTTCTTGCCAGTCCACAACTCATAAGGAGTGTGAAGTGTGTGTGGACGCAGATACACCCTATTCACCGTGTGGCATGCAGTAGACACTGCCTCTGCCCAAAATCTCCTAGAGACTTTACGACCTAGAAGCATAGATCTAGCCATCTCTTGGATCGTTCAATTCTTTCTCTCAACAATCCCATTTTGCTGAGGAGTTCTCACAGCAGAAAACTCATGTTTGATCCCAAGGCTATCACAGTACAAATCCACCTTTGCTTCCTTAAATTCAGCGCCGTTGTCACTACGTATTCTGTTAATAGTGACACCGTGTTGATTTTGCAGGACACGGCACTTAGTCGTTAAAAAATCTACAGCATCGGATTTCTCTCTCAGAAAACCTACAATGGAGTACCTGGAGAAATCATCTACCATCACGAGGATGTACCTCTTACCACCTAGACTCTCAGTACGAGTGGGACCCATAAGATCCATGTGAATCAACTCCAGAACACGAGAGGTGGTAATGGAATGCAACTTCCTATGAGGACTATGAATTTGTTTTCCCAACTGACAGGGTCCACAAAAGGTCGAAGTTGACTTTCCAAGAGATGGTAAGCCACGTACTAGGTCCTTTTTAGATAAACGATTAAGATCTCTAACGTTCACGTGACCTAGACGTTGGTGCCACAGATCCATAGGAGTGATCGTGGCGCTGTTGCAGACAAGTGAGGATGTGGGCTCAGTCCCATAGCAATTATCCTCGGTCCTCACCCCTTGTATCAATAGTTTACCGGTTTGATTGTAGACTTTACACTCGTCCCGGTCAAACTTTACTGCAAGGTCAGTGTCGCACAGCTGGCTAATGCTGAGAAGGTTTGCTTTCAAACTTTTGACGTACAAAACATTTTCTAGCTTAGGAAAACCAGGTAACTCGATAGTACCTCGTCCTATAATGCTAGACTTACTCCCATCTCCAAAGGTGACTCTGCCATCTTGATAATCCTCAAGAGTAGTAAAAAATGAGGCATCACCTGTCATGTGTCTGGAGCACCCACTATCAAAATACCACTGAGAGGTATTATGTGCTTTGAGAGCAACATGAACAACAAAAGCCTATTTATCTTTCTTAGGCACCCAAGAAGAGATGACCTTTTGTTTGCCTTTTTTGTTGTTGATTTTAGCTGGAATGTGAGAAGCATTCACTAACGGCGAAGACATCCGTCGGAATTCTTTCATCAAACTCTGAGTCGTGGAAGCTAAGAACTCAACTCGCTCTCTCAGACTGGAAAATTTATCAGTATGACGTGGTAGAGCAGTAGTACGTCGTGTTCGACCCATGCTATAGCAAGATTCCCTAAGGTGGCCTTTTCTTTTCCAATAAGTACAAAAGAGCATAGTCAAAGGCGGACCTTGGTTTGATTTTCTTGGTCGAACTCTACTTCGAGGTTTTTTATGGTGACCATAAGGAGTTGTAGTAAACTCAGGAACTGGTCCAGGTGAAATTTGGGACGTGGAGGCACCATCATATCCAATTCCTTGACGATCACCAAAACCTAAAGCGGGGCCAAGGAGCATCTTTCCCATCTTCCCAGATCTGTCCTCGATTTGTACCTTGACTTCCCGAGCTTTCTCAAGATCATGAGTCAGCTGGGCAACAAGGGCTTCAAGTTTCTTCCGAGTCTCCACGAAGGAATGGAGCTGACTCGTAAGACTAGCCACTTGCTTAATCAAGTCCCCTTTCTCTTTCTCTAAAACACACTCTCTCTCTCTAAACAAATTCTCATTCTCGACACAAGTAGAATCTCTCTCTCTCAGGGCGGTGCAGGTGGAGAACTCTCTTTCTTTCGCTTTCTTTAAATCTTCCTCTAAGAAGGTGATCTTAAGAACTAACGCTTTATTACACTTTTTAGTTTTAAAAGACTCAGAATATAACTCAGCGTAGGCGCGTTGTATATCACTCTCGCTCTCACTTGTGTCATCCTCCCCCTCACTCACATCGATCTCACTGTCGAGGTGTCCCAGTGAAGCATCATCCTCAACGTCGTGAGGAGAACTAGGAGTGCTCACTTGGCTGGCCATGAATGTGGTGAAGTTACACTCATGCAGTGACTCATCTCCTGAATCCATCGTCTCGACCTCACTGTCGTCAATAAGGGTAGCATTAAGGACAACTTTCCCTTTCTCTCTATTCAGACGATTGGCACACTCAAAGGCTCTATGACCCCTTCCATCGCACTCAAAACATCTCTCACTTTCTTTCAGAAGAGGATTTTTGGAATCTTTTTCATTTTTCTTTTCAAACTTATTTTTCTCAAATTTCTTTTTATCTTTAAAATTGCCATTTTTCTTAAATTTGAGAATCCTCTTGAAATTTTTTGCGAAAAGAGCCAAATCATCCAAGTCAAAATCGCACTCAGAATCTGACGTGTCAGTATCTCTCTTTCTAGATGACTCTACCCTCTTTCTAGCTGACCCCTCACTCCTTCTCTCTTGGGCTTTAAGAGCAATTCCCTTATCTTTAGATTTAGCATTTTTAGGGAACATATCAATTTCATTAGTTTGCAAATCTCCTACAAGTTCTTCCAATTTTAGCGTATTTAAATTACCCATAGAATTTAGCACAGTGACTTTAGGGATAAAACGCTTAGGCAAAGAACGAAGAATCTTTTTAACAACTCTAGCATTCGGAATATGTTCACCAAGATTAAAACTAGTATTCACAATGTCAGAAAGTCTAGCATAAAATTCATCAAAGCATTCAGAATCATGCATGGTGATTGTTTCAAATTGAGTTGTCATGTTTTGCAACTTAGACTCTTTCACAGCATTAGTTCCTTCATGGGTGAGTTGTAAAACATCCCATGCCTCTTTTGACGTGGTGCACGTCATTGTGCGTTTGAACTCATCAGGTGTGACAGACCCAGAAATAGCACTAAGACCCTTAGAATTAAAAGATGACCATTTAAATTCTTCATCAGTCCAATAAATGTCAGGTTTCAAGTTGGTCACATTATCAACAGTCACGGTGGGAGGAGTCCACCCTCGTTCAACCAAAATCCAGACACGTTCATCAATGGCTTTTAAAGCCGACCTCATACGAGCTTTCCAATAAGCATAATTTGTCCCGTCAAAAACAGGCATTTTATAATATGACTTCTCCATTTGACCACGCACCTTTTCAAAAATCATTTTTTTTTCAGAAAATTGATATCTTAGAAAAATTTTGCGGAAAAAGGAATACGCGATAGATTAGCGTAACCTGCTCTGATACCAATTTGAGAACGTGTGTGCTCGCGTTCAAATGATCAAATCATATATAAAACCCTTTTAACACAAACAAACCCTAAACATGCAGCAGTATGTGATTGAATAAATTCATAATCTACGCAAGAACATTCAAACACATGCAATTAAGGAAAAATCCCCCTCAGGGGAAAAACCATTTATTTTCACTATAATTTGTAAGAAAACGGCTTACAATCGGATTACAATGAAAATACAAGTTGACTAAGAATTACCCTCAGGTATCGGATTCTGTAGTCGCGGCTGGAATTATCCCTTTCCAGTAGGGTTGCAATGGAGAAGAAGAACGGTCTCCTCCACAAGGGTTGAACTGCAAAACTGCGTTCCTGGGTTGCAAAGTGATTCACAAAGGTATGGAATTTGTGTGAATCAAAGGTATGAATCAATGGACTCAAATACCATGAAGACTTTGGAGTTTTGGTACTCAGAAAATCGTGTAGAAGTCTTAGAAAAACCAATTCCCGTAGTGGGATTAAATAGGAGAACTTGAGCCCTAAAATTCGGAACATGATCTGAACACGATCTGTTTGGAATTATCCTCGTCGGATCGGTCCGGTCTCTTTAGGCGGATCGTTCCGGATGAACCGGATCGGTTCTTTTATCTGAAAGCGGATCGATCCGGTTGGCATCGGATTGGTTCGGCATTTTGGCTTCATCGGTTCGCTATGGATCCGGGGTACACTGGCCTCACCTCAGCAGGCGGATCGGTCCGGTCTCTTTAGGCGGATCGGTCCGGAGTAACCGGATCTGTTCTTTTATCTGAGCCGGATCGGTCCGGTCTATTCCCTGATTCCTTTTCTACTTTTGGTATTCGGATTCCGTTGATGAGCGTATGATTCTCAACGGTGTAACGGCGTACGACATATAAAATGCTAATGGAAAAAAATATCCTTACATGATATGTCAGGCAATATTATAGTGTGCCTGGGTAAGTTCAGATGTGATTCGATGCCAAGGACTCAACTATGCTTTAGCTAGGCTGAGATGTTATTTTCTATTTGTGGTCCCCCTTCTTAGTTCTTGAAGTCAACATATTTACTTATAGGGAGATTGAGCCTATGACTAATTATGGGGATTTCACCGCCGTCAAACTCGATCAAGGTATCAAGTTTACAACAGGACACGAATCCTCCATCCTAGAATTTTTCAGGAGGGGAGGGTGCGACCTATGGCATGACTAGGTCTAATATACCTAGAATAAGGAAATACAGAATGAGATGTCCAAGGTAATAAATATAGGTTGCAGACTATGGGGGCGAACCGTGGGAGATTAAGCCTTGGGGGAAGCTTAGGCGATCTAAGAGAGATCCAGCCTTAGGTTAATAGAATAATCTGAGGGGTAGGGATAATTATATTCTTTGAATTCCTATTTTGATTATATTGAATCATTTTCCCCATTTGTAATATTATTTTTCATTACCTTGTTGGTATATATTTTATTTTCCAGTACTAACATCAATAGGTTGGTTGAGGACTTTGATTTAAATATTTTTGAGCTAATTCAATTTATCCTTTTGATGTTCTTTTATTCCTCAGGATATAGGCCATGGATGTTGTTAGGAGATGAGTATAATGTTAGAGGTCGTGGAGCCACATATGCATTCTTGAATAAAAGATTTACTTAAGACGGTATGCTTTGATTTTACTCTTAGATGTATATAAACATCTTCATGGTTTCTGTTGAGGTTGTGTTAGGAAACACTTTAGTAAGGCATGTGTATATATATATATATATATATATATATATATATATATATATATTTACAATAAAGGAGGAGGGATTTTTTTTCTTGATCAACTGATGGTTCAAATTAAATCTAAGGGGTTTGAATCTAATGGTGAAATATGATGACACGTTTCTTGCTGAAAATTTATCTACCTCGATATACTCCTCCTGACAAACCCACTTCTCCATCACTTATTTTTTCTTTAGTCTTCATTTTTATCTTACTTACCCATTACTCCACTAACCTCTCTGCTCGGCAAGAACAATCCATGGTATTTTTTACGTCTCTCTCTCTCTCTTAATACTCTTATTGATAAGCACCCAAAAGTGTCTATTTTATACCCCGAATAGATACATTTTAGTCGCTCGTTTTTAATAAAAATGACCTTATGTTCGTATTTATTTATTTCTCAGGTCAATATGCAGTTGCGGTACAAATAATGCTAAATCAATGCAATTACGACGAAGAAACGGTCAAAAGCTTGCATCGAAGAAATTCAAAGAGACCGTGAACTGAGAAGTCCATTATGAGCTTGCCCCGATGTGTTTTGATTTTCCGAACCAAATCTAAACCTAGACCGAGCCCAGTCCATACACCGAGCCGGTATGTGTGAGATTGTGCCTTTTTAGATTTTCTTAGATTTTTATTTTTAGTCATTTTATTTTTAGGATTTATTTTAGATTTATTTAGGATTTTCAGAATTTATTTGCATCTTTTTATATTTTATTTTTATTGGTTATTTTGATATTTATTAGTTTTAATTTTTATTTTATTTTATTAGGATTAGTTTAGATGTTTATATTTATTTTTATCAGATTTTACATTTTTTTCAGGTCTTTAGTTTTTATTTTAGATTTTTTTTTTGTTTTTAGTTTTTATTTTATTTATTTTATTTTAATTTTATTTTATAGATTAAAAATTTTATTTTATTTTTTATAAATTTTATATTTTTTTTTAGGATTTTAGTTATTTTACTTTTCATTTTTTTGGATCAAAACTCACTCACACTTACAACAAACAAACCTACACCCTCATACACCTTATAACCCCCACCTTTCTTCTACCTGCCACCAAACCTTCTTCTCTCTCCTCCATTCCCCACAATCTGAAATCCCTCTTGCAACCCCTAACCAGTTCCAATCTTACAACCCTAAACCAACAAACCCCTTACCCATTTCCACCACCTGGGCGCGAAACCAAACCGCTCTGGCTGCCTGAACCAAAAATCCGGCGACCAAACCGCCGCCAGCCGGATCCCCTACGATCGGCCCAGAATCCGACGCCCCAGCTCGCCGTCGCCAAAGTTGCCGGCGACGCGGGTTTAAATCGAGCCCACCTCCGGCGAACCCAATCAACCCATGGTTCTTAGCCTCAGCCCATCAAAAAAAAATTATTTTGAGTAAATATGGAGATTTTATGTCTTTAAAATAATACTTTTTTCATTACTATCCATTTGGTAATGGTATTATAACTGATTTTTTATTAGTTTGAAACTATCCCAAACGAATTGAATATGTTAATTTTTAAAAATTCTTGCACTTGTAATCTATAGTGATAGTTATTAGATTGTAAAATTTTACTTTTTTATTTTCTGGAGCCTCACAAATTTTTTGCAAAGAGATAAAACTAATTCTTGAAATAGTTTACTTGACCTATCATAAACCTAAACCCATAACTTTTAGGTAAGTGATTTCAAACACGTCAAACCTCTAAACTTAATTGGTACTATACTCAACCTATTATATACCTAAACCTATAACTGTCAATGTCTCTTTATTGTCTTTGACAACCTTCAAACAAACATATACAAATCTACAAGCCAAACCCCTAAACCTAACACCTGCTATAATAGCTTCTGCCGTCCTTTTTTACTAACACAACTATATATTATACTATACTAATATTACTCCAACCTAACATCTAAGGGTCCGTTTGATTGTTAGTGGGCAAAAACATGGCATGACAAAATTTGCCTAGGTAAAATTTGCCTAGGCAAATTCAGATGACGCTATCAAACAACATTAGGCGAAATTAAAGTCAATTCAATTAATTTATTTAAAAACAATTTTTATATTATATTCAAAAATGTTAAAATAGTTTTTGCAATATTTTTCTATTACAGTTTTTATATTATATTAAAAAATGTTAAAAAATTTATAAAACGTTCTCTTAACAATTTTTTATAATATCAAAAACAGTTTTTAAAATATTACAAAACAAATTTTAAACATTCACAACAGTTTTTTTAAACTCTTTAAAACAGTTTTAAAAAATGTTTTTTAAAACTTTAAAACAGTTTTTATAATATATCCAAAACAGTTTTTAAAAATGTTAAAAACTGTTTTACAATATTTTTATATTACGGTTTTTCAAAAAATTTGTAAAACATTCTCTTAACAATTTTTTATAATATTAAAAGCAGTTTTCAAAACAGTACAAAACAGTTTTTAAACATTCACAACAGTTTTTTTAAACTCTTTAAAACAGTTTTAAAAAATGTTTTTTAAAACTTTAAAACAGTTTTTTATAATATATCCAAAACAGTTTTTAAAAATGTTAAAAACTGTGTTACAATATTTTTATATTACGATTTTTCAAAAAAATTGTAAAACATTCTCTTAACAATTTTTTATAATATTAAAAGCAGTTTTCAAAACATTACAAAACAGTTTTTAAATATTTATAACAGTTTTTTTAAATATTTAAAACAGTCTTTAAAATTATTTTTTAAAACTTTAAAACTGTTTTTATAACATATTCACAACAGTTTTTAAAAATGTTAAAAACAGTTTTTACAATATTTTGTTAATACGGTTTTTTAAAAACAGTTTTTTTTTTACAATATTTTGTTAATACGGTTTTTTAAAAAAATTGTAAACATTTTCTTAACATTTTTTATAATATTAAAAACAGTTTTTGAAACATTACAAAATAATTTTTAAATATTCATAACAGTTTTTTTATTATTTAAAACAGTTTTTAAATTATTTTTTAAAACATTAAAATCGTTTAAGAAGTTGGCAAATTTGTGGGCAAATATTTCCCACTCAAATAGGTAAGCAAAATTTGCCCACAGATTGTGCATAGGAGGTGTTGTACATTGGCAAATAATGCCTAAGCAAATTATGCAACCAAACAGTGAAAATGTGGGCAAATTTTTATATTTGCCAAACTTTTTGACATTTGCCTAGACAAATTATGCCAACCAAACGGACCCTAAGTGATAAAAGCACAATGGACAAATAGAACATGATTTGGGGCATTACAACTGGTTCCATCTCGGAGATTTTAGGAGCGTTAAAACATATTATTTAGGTAGGTGTATCCAATAAGGCCATATCCGGATATGAGACTTATACATATGTGAGTCATGTCAGGGAGTAATGGTAAGAGCAGCGACGGAGCTACATGGGGCCGAGCAGGGGCTCCAGCCCCCACGGAGGTTTTTTTTTTTTTTTTTAGAAATTTAGGTTTATAAAATATTTGGGGTAAAAGTTGAAATAAAAAAGTTATGAGACTTATATTTACAAATAATTAGAATATCACACAACAACCCAAATGTTAAAACCTAAACATTTTATCTCATGTTTCAAAGTCTGAAACAGAGGAGAGCGGCTGCCGAGAGAGAGAGAGGAGAAGTCATTTCCATTTCCGGCAGGCGCGAGAGAGAGAGAGCCATTTCCGCCAGGAGCCATTTCCGGACCAGCCTAATAACAGCCTACAGGTATTTCAAATTTGTGTTCTATTATGTTATTAATGGGTTTGCTTGCTGCTTCTCATATTTATTTTCACAACTAACTTAGACTTAGTCTACATTGTTTGTGGGGTTGACTTCATGATATAACTTAAGGGTTTGCTTCTCTCACCACATGTCAGAAACCATTGAACCAACAATTGAATTAATTTATGTTTTGTTAATTTAGTCTACATTGTGTTTTGTTAATTTAAAGAGTTGGTATTTAGTTTAGTTGGTTTTGGTATTTATTTAATTTATACCATCAATTTTTTTTTTTTGGGGGGGGATATTAATGAACCTAATTTTTGGGGGGATGTTATTGAATCTAATTTTTTTTGGCAATATTAATGGATCTAATTTTTTTTGTCAATTCAGTCAACTTATGGAGAGGTTTTATAAAAGAAAATTGGAGTCGACATCGACACCGCATATTGAGAGCAATATAGAACCGGATGAAATTATTTTGGAGGATTTACATGAAATTATTAGGATATTAATGAACCTAATTTTTTTTGTCAAATCAGTCAACGTATAGAGAGATTTATTTTTATTTAGGTCAAATCAGTTAAATTTGGGGCGAAATATTGGCTTAAATATTTATTTCTCTTTTCATTAGATTAAATAAATAACGTTATTTTTGTCAAATACTCAAAAACATCCTCAAAAAATTCGGCTCGGGAGCTCCCGTCCCCGAACCCCCGGTCATCACCGCTAAATTAGCCCCCACGAACGACAATTCCTGACTACGTCCCTGGGTGAGAGGATATTACAGAGCTAACAGTGTCATGAATAATAACCACGTTGATGTGGATCTACTACTGAAAGAACTAGTCGGGTTAGAGGAGGCCCTAATTAAATCTATGGCTATAAAGGTAACTGAGAAGACGCTCGTGGGCTACACCATTGAGCATTTTCTGAAATTAGGACTGAAGCTTTTTAAGTGAGGAAACCATAACAGGGTGGTATGACTAAGGTTGCAGACTTATAAAAACTAGATGAGGAATCCTAAAGCATGGAACAATACATTGGGGGATGAATTGAAGGATAAATGGGAAAAAGAGAAAAGGTCTGAGATGAAGGAACGAAGAAGTAAGAAAATCCACGACACTAGGCAAAATAGCCACTACATAATCATAGGGTCGCATCAGTAAAGCATCAAGGGTCCGTTTGATAGAAAACTGGGAAAATGCAAATGATTCCAGGACATTTGATTCCAGGGCAAACAATTCCAAGGCAAATGAATATTTTCCAACTTGTGTCTGTTTGATACAAGTTGGAAAATCATCAATTTTCCACATTTTCTATCAAACGCAAAAGCTGGAAAATAGATATAAAAGTGGAAAATTTGTTTACAGAATATATATATATATATAATAAAAATATATTATTAAATATACAAAATATATGAATATATATTATATTATTTGCGGAATATATATATTCCATATATACAAAATATATGAATATATATTATATTATTTGCGGAATATATATATTCCAAAAATTAATATAATTTGCGGAAGATATACATTCCGTAAATTATTATTAATTTTCAGAATATTCATATATTTTGTATATTTTTCCGGAAATTGATAATAATTTACAAAATATATATATTCCACAAATAATATAATATATATTCATATATTAAATATAATAATATATTTAATAAATGAATATATTTCCTAAATATTAATATAATAGATTTTTATATTATTAAATGTACAAAATCTATTAAATATATATTATATTATATACTGAATATACTAAATATATATTATTTACAGAATATATACATAATATTATATTCTGTATATATATATATATATTATGTATTTATGAATATATACATATATATAATATACGTATACAATATAATATGTCTGTATATATACATATATATAATATACATATACAATATAATATACACATATATAATATACATATACAATATGAATATATATGCAGAATAATGTATATATACACATATATAATTATTCTGTATATTATATATGTATATTATAATATATATATATATATATATATTATTATTATAATGTATACATTATAATGTAGTATACATTATTATAATATATACATTATATAATGTATTATTATATATATATATATATATATATATATAAAATATATATATATATATATATAAAAATATATATATATATATAAATATATATATATATATATAATATATATATATTATTATAATGTATACATTATAATGTAGTATACATTATTATAATATATACATTATATAATGTATTATTATATATATATACATTATAATGTATATATTATAATAATATATACATTATAATATATACATTATAATAGACATATATAATATACAAAATAATGAATATTATATATGTGTATATATACATTATTCTATATATATATTCATTATATATGTGTATATATACATTATTCTGTATATATATTCATATTGTATTTGTATATTATATATGTGTATATTTAATATACGTATACAATATAATATGTCTGTATATATACATAATATAATATACATATACATAATATATATGTATATATTTTGTAAATAATATATATTAAATATAAGGAATATATGAAATATACAAAATTTACGAAATATAAATATATATTAAAATATATGAATTATATAAATTATATAAATGTACGAAATATATAAATATATGAAATATATATAAATATACGAAATATACGCAATATACATATATGTGCTAAAATATATAAAATATACGAATATATATTAAAATATACGAAATATATATATTTATATATTTATTAACAATATATATTTAAATATTTATGAAATATATAGAGTTATAAAAAAAAAATTGGTTTCAAGTGATTTGCCACCCAAAGGTGGCAAACAAAAACCTGACCCCCCCAAAGAATTGAATTCCACCATAGGGTGGCAATTTGTGCTTAAGGGGTGTTGTACATAGAAAACAAATTCCAGGGCAAATTAAGGCTATCAAACAGCCTAAAAGCTGGAAAATACCAGAATTTTCCAACTTTTGGGAATTTGCCTTGGAATTTTTGTGCTATCAAACGGACCCCAATAGAAGGTTTACATAACGACCATAACTTGTTGTAATTACGACACTCTTAGGCTTTCCCGTATGATATGTAACGAATGTAGCAACACAGGTCATAAAATCAAGGAATCCATATTGCCGAAGAAGGATGAAAAAAATTTGTGGGATCCAACAAGAGTGTTTTCCCTGAATGTTATGGATACGGAGAAGGTTGAGGACATGATAAGTAGTACTGCTAATATTGATGCTAGAAAATTTATATGTAACTTTTTATTCAGAGTCCACAAATTCCTTTGTATCCACCACTTTTTCACAAAAATTAAGAAAAAGGACGCAGACATAAGTATTACCCCTTGGGTTCCCAGGTAAGTTTTTAAAGAATAAGGATGGGGTCTATGAGGATGCGCATAAAATATAGAAAATTGAATAAAAGTTACTGTGAATAATAAATATTATTTGCTTAGGATCGAGATCTTTTTGAGTAATTGAGCGGTGCCATGTATTTCTCTACGATATATTTGAGATTGGGATATCACCAACTTAAGATAAAGGATGAGTATATTCACAAAACAACATTTAAAACTAGGTATGGCAACTATGAGTTTGTAGTGATTCCGTTTGGGTAAACAAATGCCCCAAATTCTTTTATGAACTTGATGAATATAGTATTGAGGCCCTTACTAGAAAAATTAGTGATGGTTTTGATTGATGATTTATGGATGTATTCTAAAATTGTGGAAGATCACGAAGAATAACTTCGTGGAGACTTTTAGTTTGTGAGGAATGAAAGGTTATATGCTAAATTATCTAATTATAAATATTGGCTTGAGGAGATAGCCTTCCTTGCCATGTTAGGAACAAGGATGGGTTGGACATGGACCTAGGAAATGTTTCCTCAATTACTAATTGTGAGAGACCAACGATCGTGATCGAGGTTAGAAGGTTCCTCGTCCTAATAGGTTATTATAGGAGATTAGTGGAAGGCTTTTTTTAAAATTGTCTTGATGTTGAACTAGTTAATGCACAGTGATATAGAAATTCCTATGGTCCGTGGAGTTAAAAGAAAGTTTCTAGAAGTTAAAAGAAAAGTTAGTGGCTAACAAATTATGCCTTTAGACAACTGAAACCACATGAGAAGAAATACCCCACTCACGACTTAGAGTTAGCGGCACTAGTTTTTACCATGAAAATTTGGAGAAATTATTTATATGGGGAGACTTTTGTAATATTCACAAATCATAAGATTTTAACCTACATGATTACATAAAGAGATTTGAATATGACACACATGATGTGTTTGGATCTAATAAAAGACTAATATTATACAACTAAGTATCACCTCGAGAATGCTAATTTAGTGGTTGATGCCCAAAGAAGAGAGGTTTCTCTTAGTGCTTTGAGGATTACTAATCAATAACACATCCTAAAATATTTATAGTGTTTGGGGATTGAAATTTGTAAGAGGGGTATAATCTCTGTCACCGTCGATAACATCAAATATATAATTAGGGATTGATTACTAAAGTGCCATTTTTGGAATAATGATTATCAATAATAATCGGAACAAGGAATCAATAATCAATTGTAGAAGGAGCGTAAGTGACCTCACCATCGATAACATAAAATATACAATTAGGGACTGATTAGCAAAGTGTTATTTTTGGAATACTGAGCATCAATAATAAGTAAGGAAACAAATCGGCAATCAATAATCCAATATCAAAATCGGTAATCATTGCTAGTCAAAGGCAATATCAATTGATAGACACATTCCAAACAAAGGTGTTTTGTATTAAACATAGGTAATAAAGGTCAGGGTATGTACATTTCCTTCTAATGATATATCCTCAAAACTTAAAGGCATGGTTTGGGTGTAACCCATGGGAATCACCAATAGGCAGGGTCCTGGGCTTGTTAAGGGTTCTACATTGGAGGCTGGAGAGTAAGGTTATTGGTCTCCCATATAGAACCTCAAACATACTCCTAATAGGCAGGGTCCTGGGTGTGCCCTTCGGCAATCTTGGACAAATTTTTCAAAAAAATAGTCATGAAATACGAACCGTAAGTCATAATCGTGCACGAGGTGGACCATTGGAAGGGGTATTTAGATCCCTTTAAGAAATATATTAAGCCACTCTCGAGTTAGGGAGCTAAATGAAGTCAAATGGGACCCGAAAGTTCCCATTGGTCACGAGAAAGGTTATTTTTGGAGGAAAACAGATTGTTCATCTGAATCATAAGGTCGATTCGTGAACGGGAAAAACCGTTAGAAAGGGTATTCAGAAAACTTTGAGATTTCACTCATCTTCATTTAGTTCGGAGAGTTGACCAAGGTGAAATGGGGACCAAAAGTGCCCGATGACCTTTCAGAGTAAAATGGGTCATTCGCCCGTACCGTAAGGATGATTTATACACAATACAGACCATTGGAAAGAGAATTCAGAGACCTTCGGAGATTCACTGAGCTACCCCTTAGACGAGATAGTTGGCTGGAGCGACTCCAAATTAGTTTTAATGTTAAAACGGATCGTTCGTCCAAATCGTAAGGCCGATTCACACACATGTGGGACCATTGGAATGGAAATTCAGACCTTTTCAAAGATTCATCGACCTTTCACTCAGGCAAGAAAGTTAACCAGAGTCAAACAGTGCTTAAGAGCACTCGATGGCCTTTAGATCGGTACTCGAAATATGTTCTACGATTTATGGTGAATAAGTGAGTGTTAGGGACCTAAGGAGGTTCTTAGAAGGGTTCTTTTATGAGTTGTTTATAGTGTCCTATCCTCAAATCGGGAGTCCATTTACTGTGCAGCTAATTAAGGTGTTACGTTGGATGCATTGGAGATATTGATTCTAGTTGTTGTGTCGTCTAGTGGCCACTAGGGGTGCCACCCGGGGAATGTCTTAAAGCCTAAATGTGCCCATTTTCAATTTCGTATCCTATTATTTTCAATCCTAAATGTGCATGTTTTCAAATTTGTATCCTATCATCAAACCGAGAGTCTCGCGACTGCACGACCAATTTTTACTTGTTATGATGAACACGCACGAGGTGCTCCTGCCACTCGGGGTGCTATTTGGGGGTCACTGGTGGTCTTGGCCTTCCCCTCCACAAAATGTTTTCAAGCCTAAGTGTGTCTATTTTCAAATTTTTATCATATTCTCAAACTGGTAGTTTCATGACTGTGTGGTCTATTGTTAGTGTTATGTTGGAAATGCACGAGGTGTTCGTGCCACTCTGATACCATTTGGGGGCCGTTGAGATTGTCCATCCCCTCACGGCTTATTTGTAAGCCCAGGTGTGCCTATTTTCAAATTCTTGACCTATTCCCAAATCGGGTGTACCACGACTGCATGGTTAGTTGCTACGTATTATGTTAGATGCATGTGTACCCCTCACGGTGTGGTTGGGGGGTGGTTGGGGAGGGTGTTCTCCCCCTCGCGGGACATTTTGAAGCCTAAGTGTGCATATTTTCAAATTCGTGTCCTATTTCCAAACCGAGAGTCCCACGACTACGTAGTCGATTGTTACATGTTACGTTGGATGCACACGAGGTGTTCGTACCCCTTGTGATGCCGTTTAGGTGAGGTTAGGGGTGTTCGTAACCTCGTGACACGTTTTCAAGTCCAAGTGTGCTTGCTTTCAAATTTGTGTCCTATTCCCAAATCAGGAGTCTCGCGACTTTGCGATCGGTTACTGCGTGTTACGTTGGATCCGCATGAGATGGTCTTTCCATTCATGGTTCCATTTGGTGGGGGTTCGTGGCATCCTCCCCATTGCAGAACATATTTAAGACTAGTTGTTCCTATTTTCAAATCCGAGGGGGTGAGGGAAATATAGGATTATGGGAGTTTTTAGGGATATCTCTATGTATGTAAATTGGGCATTGGGGGGGATTGATTTGAGATTGTGCGCAAGATTGTGAGAGTTACAAGAATCAACTTGAGATTTTTTTAAGTAGTGAGGAATACCAATAACTATAGGGCCTTGCATAATTAATTTATCTTAAATGCTACTTACATTAACATGAGTTACATGCTTCTTTGTAGGTATAATTGCTCGACGTTAATAGGAGTTACACTCTAATACACATACTACCTCGGTTAAAGTTGATTTCCCATATTTAATGAGAATTATGTTTACCGTTTTTGCACAAAATACGGTAAAACACAAACTTATTTGCATAATTTCCCGACGGAGATCTTTGTGTTTAGAGAAATAAAGCCGAAATAGCAGCAGGATTAATTAGATAAGTACGTGTCAGTCGTGATACTTTCACTGTTTTAAGTCGTTATCTTAGTATCTCACTAGCCTACGTAAATTACTAAAATCACCAATAGGAGTCTTCAATATAAACAATGTGTCTGAGAGGATCTTCTTCTCACTAGAAGTCAAAGTGAAATAAGTCGGTGGAATAGAAATTCTTCCTCTTTTCAGACCTTTTTAACCATAGTTGCGTCTTTATTTTCATATTATGTAGACCTTGACGGGCCCGCTCTCCATATTTGGAATGAGATCCACCCAGCCATTATCCTATCAACTATTCTACAACATTCTTCTTTGTATGCATCACATCAACTACATTCCGTACACAATGATCTTTCAAATACGAAAAATTAAAAAATACTAATCGCTTGGACCATGGCTTCACTTTACTAGGTCCGTTTGGATCCCCTAACTCTACACATTGGGTTAAAAAACTGCGGTTGTTTTTCTACATACCCATTCCTCATAGTAGCATCCACCTCTTTCTCCTCGATCTGCTGAACCGAAAGCCAAGCACGTGGCATCCGGCGCTCGTGACCGATAGGCAAAAAGATAGAGTTCTCATTCCTGAAAGGGTGACTAGCCGACATAAATCTACACGAACCCTTGTAACTCATCTTACTACTATGATATAGCCAAATGACTTTAGTTCCCCCCCCCCCCCCCCCACATATGTTGCATCCATAATAACAATGAACATTACAACCAAAAAAGGTCCCATAAGCAAGAAGGTCGTAGATTTCCCACATCACGTTTATTTAAATGTGAACTTCTCACTTTTATTAGAGTCGAATGTCATCACACCTTTATCCAATATCTCTTTACATTTTTCGATTAATGGGGCTAAGACTATATTAATATCATCATCGGGAGCCTTCTGTTTGGATATCAACAAAGATAACTGTGTGAACTCCTTTCTCATGCACAGTGTCGGAGGGAGACTTAAAGGATTCATGAGAAATAACCCATATATTTGAGTTGTACTTAAATTATCGAAATATTTAAACCCATCATTTGAGATTGCAAGATGAACATTATACGGTTCCTTTTGCGCAATTGAAATTTGTAAAACGAGCGAGTCAATCGGATGACGCAACATATTCCCACCCACCTCACATCAAGCGTTCCTTGACATGACCTTCTCTGTCCACGGTATCGTAAAAAAATATTTTAACTGTGGCCCAAGTGAAAAATACTTCAAAACGTTTTGTGGACTTGCGATCAGTTGTGATATTTTGTAGCTTGGTCCTTTTTATTCTCACAAACCACATATATAGGCTCATTGTATACAGGACATTCATCCTTAACTTTGTGCTCGTTGTAGTACAATATGAAATCATACTTGCCTGCATGAATAGATTTGTATTTCAATTCATACTTGCAATCATAATTGTCTAGTAACACATTCTCTTTTGGGTGAATTTCTTTAGCCCACTTAAGAATTTTCATTTACGCTATTACCAGATAAACCAAACTTCAAATTATGAAAACAAATCATTTCATATAATACCGAGTGATCTTTATCGCAATCTTTATACAACAGTCTAGTCGCATTGGTTTCAACCATGTGTATTTTCGATCTCCTTGTAGTTTAGCATGAAATTTTTCATTTACTTGGGCATAATGAGCATTATTCGTATCCATAGGTTGGTGGGTTTGATGGTTGTGGACTCTGTAGGCATGATCAATTACGCGATCAGGTACCAACAATTCTTCTAAAACATAAGGTATAATTTTTCAACATGGTATGTCACTCTTTTTATAGTCTTGACATATTCCCCACTTTATTCAATGAATCTTAACATCTTCCAATGACTAAATTTTTTTTTTAAAACAACGAGGGCATGGACACGAAATTTTGTCAATTTTAAGATGTTTGGAAGTGTATTTAACAATTTATTGAAAACCCTTTATGTGATTAGTTGTTATTTAGTAAGTCTCTCACATCCACCCATTCCATTGTGGGAAATTCATTTAATAATCATCAAATTTCTTTCTTATGTTAATAGGTTAAAACAAATGTCATGTTGCATAAAGGAAATTAATATGATTGTAGGAAGTATTATTACAACTTAAGCTAAACAAATATTATTACAAGTGAAACAAAAACAATATTCTTACAACTCAAACAAAAAAATATTCTTACTACGGATACAAAAAAATATTTTTACAACAGAAACAAAAGAAAATATTATTAGAACTTAAAAAATAAATAAACTGGCCAAGTAATAAAAAATCTTCATAATTCATCAATTCCCTCCCTTATACACTATCAACGTACATAGGTACAAGTTCGTAGCCATTGTATATTTTATTGACCATTATTTGAGCCTCACCCTTCTGGAAATCTCACTCGTGTACTGGAGTTTAGGCGACTACGGAAATGACTGTGCACACACCAACAATCCTCCTACTGGACACATCCCTAAAGTTTTACTGTTGTCCATAGTCATGGCGAGTTGTTGATGATGATCCAAATCCCATGATGGGCGGATGCACGGGGAAAGGGGAATATTGGAGGAGGTGTCATTTAGGAGGGGAATGTTAAAGGATGCGACATTTGGGAGAGGAATGTTGAAGGAGCCAACATTTGGAAAGAGAAACTTAAAGGTGAAGGATAATGTAAACCTTAAGGAGCGTAAGGGAAATCTTATGGAGGCATTGGTGGCCGATAACCTTCAAAAAGAGTCACAAGTTTCCCAATTTGATTCTATAAGAATTTCAGGTCATTTTTAATAACCTGAAAATCCTCATCGATCCTGGACTGTTGTTCCTCTTGTGACGATATACGATCCCTGACCGAACAAAGATCATCTATGAGAGTTGCGGTGTGTTTTAATTTTATTTTCAGCATTTGTGAGCCAACACCTCTTGTCCTCCCCATTTTTGCCTTTCCAAAGGTCTGGGTCAAGGAATCATTTTCAAGGTCATAAAAAGCGATACAACTTAACTGACTGCTAAGGCCCTCTATTGATTCCAAAATCTTAGCCATGTGCAGCGGGAATTTATGATCTTTGTCCTATCGAGCATGAACACATAAGTTTGCCCGATTTTATTATTTATTGGCATGTGGACCATCCTTTGTTCTATTCACCCATTCATTCTTCAAATTCTCATATGATTTGGAGCCCAGCCTTTTTGTCCCTTTGGACCAACTTTCTAAGTTCGCCCGATTCACCAAAAAATTATTCCCCCGCTCCACCGACATTTCAACATTGGAGCGCACCCTGTTTTTCAGAGTCAAAATCTCAAAAATTGTTGCCTCCTTCGTAAAATGTCTATTTCGAAGGTTTATCATGTTTGTCGTTATATGTTTAGTAACCAGAGAAAGAACCTTATTATTGGAAAGATCAAGAAATGAGAAATTCTTGCAGAGTTGATCATATATGTTATCTTTGATCACTTGATCAAAAAGGTTCCAGTTGTCTGGCCCCTAACACCCACATTTATTTTTTCCCAGCGATAAACACTGGGATTTAAAGTTCAGCACATCATTAATATCACTCATTGGGTTATTCCGCCCCATTGGACTTCTTATCACTTGAGCGGGAGGTGTCGGGAGAACTAGATGAGGGCGTTGAATAAACGTGAGTGCTGGATGGAGACGTTGGACTTGGTATGGACTGAACCATTGGTGGAACTGGGAACTGCTCAGACATTGGTGACGAGAATTCAAGTTGTACATGAAATGAAAACCTCGTTGGGATTTCTCCTCTCCGCTTGGTACATTTTGGTTGTTTGCTCCCTACATTTTCTATAAAAACAATTAAAATCATAAGCAACTAACTAATTATATTAATATGAAATTATAACTAATTTATCAAGATTATATATATATATATATATATATATATATATGACTTTTCAGAGTAAGACTTTAGAATATGTTAAATGTGTTTAATCTGCATCCATTCGGTAATAGTTATTAAAAAATAATGAAATTTGTATGTATCAAACTAGGAGGAAGGATGTATATGATTAATGTGTAGAAATCCGTGACATGAACTTGGAATCCCATTTTTTTCAATTTTTTGGCAATATTTAATTTTATGTGTATATGACGCGAGACATCATAGTCCGTGTCGATGCTCTTTGTATCCATAACGAGTGGATTTATTTTTCGCCTTCTCCAACAACATAATCAAGGTCAGGGCTACGTCGAAAATATGTGTGTGAAATATACCCAATATGGCGTCATCCCATTTTTCTAGTCCAGAAAATAAAATACGATCGAAGAGGTACTCTTGCTGGAGATTAACTTCGCGATTTACTAGGTAGTTAAATTGTTTGATATTTTTATTTTCATACCTATAAATAGGATTACCCTCTATATGGAGTGCTCTAATAAAAGTGTTACATGTACGGTGTAATTGCCTCCTCTTGCACTCTTGTTGCATTGATTATCCCCATGCCTCATTTTCCCTAAAAAAAGTAAATGGGGGTGTTAACATGAGTCCTACAATTATGGACTCTAATTAATTAATAAATATCAATTCAAATATATGAGGTATAAGGGTTTATTAATTTTATTAACGTTTTAATTCATCACTACCCTTCTCCTAACCACTTGCATTTTGGATTTCACCGATGTGAAATCCAAACAATAACCGCCGTAATTGTTAAGACACATTTTGTTAGGGTTTATTATAAGAGAAATTAAAAAAAGAATGTGTATTATCAATCCAAGAAATCCAATAACCAATAATTATTTCGTACTTCATCAATCATATACGTGATAAAACACATACACATAGTAATAATATCTCACTATAGTAGGGCAATTTCTCGTTAAACATAGACATTAAAATTAGGGTTTCAATTTTATACATGATAAATTCATAAATGACACATTTATTAATGCATACACTTGTTTGAGATTCATATCTAAAGTAAATCATTAAAAATGCTAAAATTTGTTGATAATTCATATGTTTAGCAATACTAAAAGAATTAAAGAATTGCTAAAAGAATTTCTAATGTGCTGACCAATTTCACCAACAAACCCTAATGTACTAACCAATTTCACCAACATAAAAACACACATATATAAACATGACCAAATATCCAAATATAAAATATTAGTATTTAAGTGTTACCTTTAAGATTGAGATTGGAAGAAATTGATTGAAAATGAAATGGGTTGGAAATCGCCGAAATCCCCAAAGAGAGGGAAATGTTTCAGGGTTTGGAAATTTTGGAGTGAAAAATGAGAACTAGTTTCAAATATTAGTATAAAGACACTAGTCACAGCTCTAGGCCGTGACCAATCTGCGTGGCCCTAATTTTTTAGACGTAAGCAGTCGTGACCAGGATATCGATACATGTGATAAATTTCAAAGGGTCACGGCCAAAATTCGTGACCCTATTGAACGTAATTGTGTCCTTGGTCATGAACCTGGTCATGGACTTAGTTCGTGACCCATTTGTGACCACACTTGGAGGGAACTTTGGCATGAATTTGGCACCATGATGGTCACTCCATGGTCATGGCTATACTATTTAACCCCAGTGATTAAGGAATTGGTCTGTGACCAACTCCAAGGGAATCCACGATCATACTGGGTCATGGATTTGGTTATACTAAAGTTTTCTAGCAACACAAATTTGGTCTGTAACATGTAGGTTGTGACTAATTGCAGGATTTGGTGTAGTGAAGTTTTGGGAACGTAAAATAGACTAGCACTAGAAATCTGCTTCTCTTTTGAATAGGTATGAAGAAAATCTTAGCCTATGTTCAAGGGTATTTCCTACCCCCTTAAATACTTTGAGTTTCTCATGGATCCATATTTCTACTTCAACCGCACCGGGCTTCCCTAAGAATGCTAGCGGATTTTGTCTAAGAAATTCCTTAAGGGAACTCATTCCCAGATTTTCTTCTGATAGGTCACTATTATAGAGGATTGGATGCATATTTTTTTGTCTCTAGGTTGTGTAGTTAATTCTTGTAGACAACTTAAAATTCCTTCATTGGTAGTCGTTGGATTAGGTATTTGTGGAATAAATCGTTCCTCCTGTGTTCCACTGGACATTGCTCGATTATTAGCCATCCTATATAAACAATGTATCAAAGGACGAATTATAAGTATAGATATAGCAACATACTTGTTATATTATATAACACTGGGTTACGTAGTATTATACAAGCAAAAAAAAAGAAAGAAGATTACCTAGCCGTTAAAAATATTCTATAACAAAATAATGCTTACCTAATACAAAAGAATTATTTGTTTAAATTACGGTAGTCATTCAGGAATATGGGATTACCTACTTTCACACGCACAACTATAGATTTTATTAATTTATGATCATATTCCAACGATAGTCTTTAGACATGTGAGGAATCATTTAGTCAAATTCAGGAACTGGGTCATTTTTTGATGGATCTGAATCATCTAGGGAAGTACTTGTATTTGTGGGGGTAAAGATAGTAGTGGATGGACAAAGAGAACAATGGTTGATTGGAGAGTCAGGGGGAGTAATTATGACTTTATTAGGTGGTAAGATATCCCATAAGAGATGGATTTATTATTGAAGAGTGTCAAGGTGTCATGACCTCAACCCAAATTAGTACTAGGGGACGAGTGTTTTGACATGCCACCAAGGCAACATATATTCTGACTTAAATTGTTTCCTTAAATAAGTTCAACGAAAATACAATCACATGGCTATGAGTCATAAAATACTGAAAGTCAAGGAATTACGTCATCAGAGATTTCTAAAGGAAACTTCATTTATATTAAAACTAACAATGAATTACAACTTAAGTCGAAATTTAAAAACTTATTACAAGGGAGCCAGAAATGATCTAAATGATGAAATAAACATAATAACAAAAAGATCTCTAAAATCTAAATCTTCAACATAGTCCTTGTATATTCTCTCCACGAGTCTACTTATTTCCTTAAAAATCGTTATTTATACAACATCAGCTAAAAGCCAAATGATAATCCATCTCCATACATACCATGGTTTTTCAAAAAATTGATACCTATTCAATTTATAATAGAAGGCGTGTATATAGAGACAGGATTTTGCAGTTATATATTTATAAAGTAATTGATAGTAAATATTTTCAGAATAAACAGTTCAGAACAGAACAGATAAAACAATTGAGTAATATGTCAATTATTCGATTTTATTTTGATGGTCATGTACGCTCTAATAGACAGATAAACAGATAGTGTTACCAAATGTTTCCACCTGTCAACAACACAGACAAAAAATGATGATCTTTGGAACAAAACCTTATTTAGGGCCCACCAGCGATAAACCAGTTGGGAAGGTACCACCCAAATATTTCCACCTAGTAGTCAAGGAGAACAATGTAAGAGAGTTTCCATAGTGAGAATCAATAATTTCAGAATTGAAATCAGATGTACATATCGAGAGATATACACATGTAACAAACGACGAAATCATCGATATCAGATGTATTTTGATGATTAAACATTTCAAAAATAGATATAGTTTGCATAATATCACATAACCAAAACACATAAGGAATATCACAGAGTACTCACCTATAACAGAAGTTCGAACTTATAGATACAGAGTCTTGGATCGCCCGTTAATCTTAAGACGAAACTTCTTCTTAAACTTTCCTGCACATTCTCTCACTATTTCTCTCTTATATTTGGAGTGAATGTAGTGTAATAACTGATCCTAAGGTCTCTATTTATAATTTCCCAAAGTTATCTGGGTGATGACACGTGTGCTGGTGACTAAGCGTTCATCTTGGCGAGTCAGCATTAGCGTGTCGCGTAACGGAGTTGTATTGCAGTCTCAATTCACCGAACGACGATACGTGTATTGTCTTTCTCTAATTGCATGACATGTGTTTTTACTCTCCTTTAAAGGCCACACGTGTATGGTGGAGGTGTCAAAACCAAGCACGAGGTGTAAAGTTATTAAGGGTATAAGGGTCATTTTACTTATGAATGGTATTTTAGTAATTTTACCCCATACATTTTCAATATTTCTTAGAGGTCCTTCAAAATATTTTATTTACAAAATGTTCCTTTTTATATTTTCAATTTATTCCCTGAAACTTTCTATATATAAAAAATCAAGTCCCTAAACTTTCATAAAATTTAATTTTCTACCCCAAAACTTGTCATTTAGCTTAGGATATGCTATAAGACTTTGATTTAATCCATTTAGATGAGAAATGAGGTTATTTCAAAGTGTTTAAGTCGGCTAAACCAGCCTCGCCTTCCAACCAATCAAAATATAACACATCGTGTGGTAATAAGACAAAATACGACTTAAAGTATGGACAAATTTTCCCTTATTTCGTAATTTTGGTATAACTTCTTGCTCGGATCTCCATTTAACACACTGTTTGTTGTGTTACAAACCTAATGCATATATATACAACTTTTTTGTTTTTACCTAAAGTCAATTGTTATATTATAATGGTCATAACTAGTCTCTAATATGAACATTCCTACAGAATACTTTAAAATTTTATGTTTGTAACTAATTTGATATTTCATGATTTATGTATGGACGATTAGACTAAAAATAATAAACTAACATTATCCATATCACATATGAAATTATACAACATTTAAAACTGTATATGAACATATAAAAGTGGGGTCAATACACAAGGTCTTCAAAGAATCTCTTGGCCTGTCGGGTTTCTTGAGCCTCTCCCATAAGGCTACCAATAAGCACACTATGTTTAATATGATGAGTAGAAATTAACTAGTCATGATCAATTCTCCTTATGTGTTGAAAAATATTTTTGTATCCGACCTCTTTAATTGCTCGTTCAAACCATTCGGGAGTTGAATCACGAATATCAAGGTAGATATCGTCCCAAATATTCATTACTTCAGAATAGTATGAGAAACAAAATTTGATAAATGAAATATTCATAATAAAAGTCGTATAAGTCGTAGGCAAAAGATTCTTGTATTTGGTCCCATATAGGCATAAAACCTTGTGATGCTTTGATACCATGTTGCGTATCAGTAAATTCTATGTTTTTAATGGTAAGTAAGGAGGAAAATAAATATAACAAATAAATTAAAGACAACAAAAATTAAAAGGGTTTTATTATGGGGATGCCAAGCATTTTATTACATAGTTGAATCAGAAATAAATGGAAATACATAATTATTAGTGCATGCCATATATAAGGTAAAACTTATAGATAACATTCATGAATCATAAGAGTTGATAAGTTGCAGTATAGATATTCTAGTGGGGACTAAAATCTTTGTTTGCTGCCACACATACCTATGTAATCAAAAATATTTTTCTAGGTAATATAGAATAAAAGTCCAAATATGTGGGACGTATCTCATCGTCTTTAGGTTCATCATCCATTTGGAAGGAAAAAAATTAAGCTGACATCCTAAGTAGATAATTTTATTTCTACACAAGGTGAGGGAGAAATTATATTGTTAGATAGTAGCTGGATTTAATATTGATATCATAAAAATCTGGAAACAAACTGAAATATTATAGAACTTTTAGGGGTATGCTGGAGTCTAATGATATGTAAATGAATAATATGGTGAAGTGTAACTAGATAAGTTTTGCATCAAGTTACCAATATAAGGGTTCATACCATAACAAGATAGCCTATTATCGGTTATATGGTCTTCGATTGAGTATACATTACAATACACTTGGACAGGCAATTCCAAGTTAAAGTCTTGACATACTTAGCTAGAGTGGCAATCATATTTATGTAGAAAAATAAAAGATAGGTGTAATGACCCCACTTTTATATATAGTTTGTTTTTACACTCTTGTGTTACTTATTATCTTATAAATGTTGTATTATTAGATATGTGGTATTATTGGCTATCAATATAATAAACCCCATTTTTAATTACGAAGAATCAACTGTAAATTGGATCAAATCGAAGTCTTATGACATATCTTAAGGCAAATAATAAGTTTTGGGGTAGAAAATATAATTTTATGAAACTTTAAGGACTAAAATAAAAATATAAAATGGGCCATTTGGTAAATAAAATATTTTCAAGGACCTCTAAGAAATATTCAAAATATATAGTGTGAAATTACCAAAATACCCTTCATGTGTTAAATGACCCTTATACCCCTATCACCTTTCCACCACGTGCTGGTCACCTCCACCATACACGTGTCGTCATTAGAGGAGAAGCCAAAACACGTGTCGTCGTTAGAGGATAAGCTAAAACACGTGTCACAGTCTAGTGAAATAAGACTGCAAGATACCTTCGTTACGCGACACGTCAACGCTGACTCCCATTGTAAAAGCTTGGTCATCATGGACACGTGTCAATGCCGTGATATCTTTGGAAAACTATAAATAGGGCCTTTGGGGATCATTTGAAACTCACACCAATTACTTGAGAATTATAGAAAGAAATAGTGAGAGAAAGTGTGAGAAAGTTTAAGAAGAAGTTCTTAGGGATATTCATCTTAAGGTAATCTTAATGTTATAATGCATCTTTATAGTTTTAATTTATTATTTTATAGCTTTACTTAGTAGTTATGCTAGTAAAATACAATAAAGAATTCACTAATCAAAACTTAAAATTTAGAACAAATCCAAGTTGATTTCATAAACTTGTTTGAAATTATATGTTTTAAAAAAATGATTCTTTTTAAAGAAATTGCTCGTTATTATAGAATTCCATTTAAGTGATTCCAAAGTCAGGCCCGGTGAAATTCTGTCTAAACGAGATGGTATTTAAGTGGTGCCCCTGTGACCCTCCATCTCTACTGGGAATGAATCCGGAAATGTTCTGTCTAGAGGAGATGGTATTTAAGTGGTGCCCCTGTGACCCTCCATCTCTAATGGGAACCGACTGATTAGGAAGAACTATGAATTGAATCCTTTAATTACGATCAATAAGTTTTAAAAGTTAAGAAAATGGTTTTTTAGTAATCCTTTGAAACAAGTTACTATTAAAATACAATATGTAGACTGGACCTTGTTTAGAACATATACTTAAACCTTTATCGTATTTGTTAGATTAACGTGCGATCGAAGACTCGTTATCTATAATTTCGACCTCTATTTTAGGTGAGTACTCATGCAATTTCTTGCGCATTTTGATTATATTATATTATGCAAACTATGTATATTTTTTGAAATGATTTTATTCTCAAAATGCATCTGATACCGATGATTGCGTCGTTTGTTATATGTTTATATCTCGCCATATAAACATCTGATTTGAATTCTGATATTATTGATTCGGCCTATGGAAACTCTCTTACTATATTGGCCTTGACTACCTGGTGGAAATATTTGGGTTGTACCTTCCCAGCTGGTTTATCGCTGGTGTGCCCTAAACAAGGCGTTGTTCCAGAAATCATGATTATCTGTCTGTGATGTTATCGGGTGGAAACATTTGATAACACTATCTGTCTGGGTATTAGAGTGTACATGGCCACGAAAACTGAATAATTGATACATGCTCAATTGTTTTATCTGTTCTCTCTGAACTGTTTATTCTGAATATATATATTGTCATTTAGTTTATATATATTACATGAAATTCCTATCTCTCTATATATACCTTATATTCTAAATTGAATAGGTATCTATTCTCTGAAAACCTTGTAATATTTAGAGATTGAATCTCATTCGGCTTTTAGCTGACATTGTATAAATAACCATTTTTCAGGAAATAATTAAGTTCGTGGATGGAACGAAAAAGGACTATGTTGAAGATTTAGCTTTTAAAGCTCTTTAGTTACCTTAAGTAGAAGTTTATTTAATTAGATAGAGCATGTTTAGCTCTTTATGTCAAGTTGTAACTCGTCGATATTTTAATACAAATGAAGTTCCCTTTAGAAAGCTCTGATGATGTAATTCCTTCACTTTCAGTATTTTACGATTCATAACCATGTGATTATACTTCCGCTACATATATTTTAAAACAAAAATTTTAAGGCCAGAATATTGGATGCCTTGGTGGCATGTCAAGACACCCGTTCCCTATGATTTTCGGGTCGGGGTCGGGGTCGTGACATAGGTGGTATCAAAGCATAGGTTATGAACCCGTAGACTACTGAGCATAGGTTTCGAATGTCATAAATTTTATGTTTCCATCCTTAGGAGATAGTATTAAAAATCTAATTTATGTGATAACGCTCCCTATGTGTTATATTATTTATAATTGGTCTTTTAGTTTTCAATATTGATATAGTATTGTAGATCTTACGTTTGGCCATGACTGTAGAAAATGACCAAGAGAAGATCATCAATGGGAACTACTGATTCGAGTATAGAAGGACTAGAAGGTGCATACAAGGCAATTGAAAGTCTGGAAAAGATTATGGAGCAGCAGGTGAACAATGGAGTACCAAAGAATCTTGAACTAAGTAGATGTACTATTGAACAGTTCAAGAAGTTGAATCCTCCATCTTTTAAAGGTACTCCTAATCCCACCGAAGCAGAAAGTTGGGTGATGCAGATGGAAAAGATACTCAATGTTCTTAAGTGTACCGACGAAGAAAGGGTGTCATTTGCAACATATATGTTAGAAGGGGAGGCTGAACATTGGTGGAGAATGACCAAGAGAATACACGGGGAAAGGAATACTTACATAGGTTGGAATGATTTCTTAGTAATCTTTTATGAGAAATATTTTCCGAAAACGGTGAAAGACGAAATGGAAGCTGACTTCATGAGTCTGGTGCAAGGGAATATGACGGTTAGTCAATATGAGGCAAAGTTTACTGAGTTATCCCATTTTTCACGTCATGTTGTAGCAACTAATGTTTTAAGAGCGAAGAAGTTTGAGCACGGGTTAAGGTTGAATATTCGTAGTCAAATTTCCATTCTGAAATTAACATCAAATATTGATGTCGTGACTAGGGCTACAATAGCTGAGAGGGATGGTGAGGAGTACAATCGAATTAGAGATGGCAAGAGGAAGTTTGGGGAACAAAAAGGAAAGAACCCGAATAATAGAAATTTCTTTAGGAACACATCCGATGTTATGGGATCTAGTGATAACAAACAGTATAATAACCAGACATGTCAGCAATGTGGAAAGATGCATGGAGGACGACCTTGTTATAAGGATTCAGGATCTTGTTTTAGAAGTAGACAGAAAGGGCATCAGATAAAAGACTGCCCAAACCCAGCAAGGTTTCCGATAAAGCCTTCAAGTGCAAAGAAGGATCAATACAAACAGGGTAGAGTTTTCATACTTTCTGATACCCAAGCTTCTAATGCAATAGTGTCAGGTACACTTTCTATATGTGCACAGCCTTTTAAAGCTTTGATAGATCCTGGTTCTACCCATTCGTTCATATCTATACATGTATTAAATCGTTTTCATAAATTTCCCGAACCCTTGAATCATAACTTACATGTTTCTACTCCTTCGGGTGAGTTATTGATGGGTAAATTTGTATACAAGGCTTTCCCCATAGATATTGATAGTCATAAACTATTTGTTGATTTGATAGTTTTAGACCTTAAAGATTTTGAAGTCCTTTTGGGGATGGATTGGTTAGCATCACATCATGCTAAGGTAGACTGTTTTGAGAAGAGTGTTACTTTCCAAATTCCTCACCAACCAAAATTTAGTTTTGAAGGAACTGGCATCATATCTCCGATGTGTATTATTTCTGCAATGCAAGCCTATAGTTTTATTAAGTAGGGATGTCAAGAATTTCTTGCAACTGTTACCAGTTTGCAGACAATAGGGCCTAGCTTAGAAGATATTCCTATCGCTAAGAAATTTACGGATGTTTTTCCAGATGATTTACCAGGCCTACCTCCTAATAGAGAAATAGAATTTACGATTGACCTTGTTCATGGAACTATACTAATCTCAAAATCACCATATCGTATGGCACCTTTAGAATTAAGAGAGTTAAAAGTTCAATTAGAAGACCTTTTAGACAAGGGTTTTATCAGACCAAGTATATCGCCTTGGGGAGCTCCAGTGTTATTTGTGAAAAAGAAGGATGGGACAATGAGACTACGTATAGATTATCGTGAACTGAATAAGGTAACCATTAAGAATAAATATCCCTTACCTCGTATAGATGACTTGTTTGATCAATTAGAAGGTGCAGAAGTATTCTCTAAGATTGACCTTAGGTCAGGCTATCATCAATTGAAGATTAAGGATGATGATATTTCAAAATCAGCTTTTCGTACTAGATATGGTCACTATGAATTTCTTGTAATGCCATTTGGACTAACTAATGCACCAAACGCTTTTATGGATATGATGAATAGGGTGTTTAGGAAATATTTGGATCAGTGTGTGGTTGTTTTCATTGATGACATCCTTATTTATTCCAAAAGTATTAAAGAACACGAAAAGCATTTAGATACGGTATTACAAATCCTTAGGAAAGAGAAATTATATGAAAAATTAAAGAAGTGTGAGTTTTGGATGCCTAGTGTTTCTTTTCTAGGACATGTCATATCTAAAGAGGGAGTGTCAGTTGACCCTCCAAAGATTGAGGCTATATTAGTTTGGTCCAGACCAACTAATGTGAGTGAGATTCGTAGTTTCCTTGGATTAGAAGGTTATTACCGAAGATTTGTTGAAGGATTTTCTAGAATTGCCAAACCTCTATCTAGGTTAACACAAAAGAAGGTAAAATATGAATGGTCTGAGCAAGCCGAGAAAAGTTTTCAAGAACTTAAGAATCGATTAGTAACTGCCCCAATTTTGACTATTCCTTCCAGGACAGGGGAATTTGTGATTTATAGTGATGCTTCAAAAAATGGTTTGGGATGTGCGCTAATGAAAAATGGAAAAGTAGTAGCTTACGCCTCAAGACAGTTGAAAAACCATGAGAAGAATTATCCAACCCATGACCTAGAATTAGCAACTGTAATTTTTGCTCTTAAGATTTGGAGGCACTATTTGTATGGTGAGACTTGTGAGATTTATACCAATCATAAGAGTTTGAAGTATATATTTACTCAGAAAGAGTTGAATATGAGACAAAGGAGGTGGTTAGAATTGATGAAGGATTATGATGTAAATATTCACTATCACCCGGGGAAAGCTAATGTAGTATCCGATGCTTTAAGTAGGAAGTCTACACCAAATTTAGCATGTCTTATTACAAGCCAGGAAGCACTGTTAAGGGATTTGAGAAGTATGGAAATAGATGTACGTATCTATAGCAAAGGAGGAATAATTGCAAACTTACAAGTACAACCCATGTTGATGGAGAGGATCAAAATTGCACAAGTAAATGACCCACAACTGAAGAAGATTAGAGAAGAAGTCATCGAGGGTAAGAGAACTGAATTTGCGATGCGAGATGATATATTGAGGTTTGGAAATAGAGTGTGTGTGCCATCTGATGCCCAACTAAAGATGCAAATTTTGGAGGAAAGTCATTACTCAAGATTCACATTTCATCCCGGATGTGTACAAAAATGTATAGGGATCTTAGAGAATTATTTTGGCAGAATAACATGAAGAGGGAGATAGAAGAATTTATATCTCAGTGTTTGGTTTGTCAACAAGTAAAGGCAGAACATCAAAAACCATCAGGATTACTGCAACCCCTACCTATACCTGAGTGGAAATGGGAACATATTACTATGGATTTTGTGACAGGTTTACTGAGGAGTTCAAATGGTAATGACTCTATTTGGGTAATTATTGATAGGTTAACTAAATCTGCTCATTTTCTTGCCATTAAGATTACCCATTCTTTAGAGAAGTTAACTAAGTTGTATGTGCGGGAAATTATTAGGCTTCATGGAACCCCAATTTCAATTGTTTCTGACCGTGACCCTAGATTTATGTCTCGCTTCTGGAAAAGCCTACAAGAAGCCATGGGAACAAAATTGAATTTTAGCACTGCTTTTCATCCTCAAACGGATGGACAATCAGAGAGAACTATTCAAACCTTGGAGGATATGCTTAGGGCATGTGCACTTGATTTAAAAGGGAATTGGGATGGTCATTTATCGTTAGTGGAATTCGCATATAATAATAGCAATCAAGCAAGTATTCAAATGGCTCCGTATGAGTCACTCTATGGTAGAAGGTGTCGTTCCCCTACATGTTGGGTAGAAGTTGGGGAAAGAAAATTGTTGGGACCATAATTGATTCAGATCACAACAGAGAAGCTGAAATTACTACAAGACCGACTTCGAACCGCTCAAAGCCGTCAAAAGATTTATGTTGACAATCGACACCAACAGTTAGAATTCCAAAGAGGAGATTATGTGTTCTTGCGAGTATCGCCTACAAAGGGAGTAATACGATTTGGGAAGAAAGGGAAATTGAGCCCAAGATACATAGGACCTTTTGAAATCCTTGAAAGGATAGGAGCTTTTGCGTATAAAATAGCCTTACCACCGGAACTCTCTAGTGTACATAATGTGTTTCACGTATCAATGATAAAGAAATATGTCCCAGATCCAAAACATATCTTAATTCAAGAGCCTCTTCAAGTTAGAGAAGATTTGTCGTACATTGAGCATCCAGTGGAAATTCTGGATCATAAAGATCAAATATTACGAACCAAGGTTATTCCACTAGTTAAAGTATTATGGCGGAATCATTCTATTGAAGAAGCAACGTGGGAGAGGGAAGATGAGATAAAGGAGCGATATCCATACCTTTTTGAAAATTAATGCAAGTAAAGTTTAGGGACCAAACTTTTTATAAGGAGGGTAGGATGTAATGACCCCACTTTTATATATAGTTTGTTTTTACACTCTTGTGTTACTTATTATCTTATAAATGTTGTATTATTAGATATGTGGTATTATTGGCTATCAATATAACAAACCCCATTTTTAATTATGAAGAATCAACTGTAAATTGGATCAAATCGAAGTCTTATGACATATCTTAAGGCAAATAATAAGTTTTGGGGTAGAAAATATAATTTTATGAAACTTTAAGGACTAAAATAAAAATATAAAATGGTCCATTTTGTAAATAAAATATTTTCAAGAACCTCTAAGAAATATTCAAAATATATAGTGTGAAATGACCAAAATACCCTTCATGTCTTAAATGACCCTTATACCCCTATCACCTTTCCACCACGTGCTGGTCACCTCCACCATACACGTGTCGTCATTAGAGGAGAAGCCAAAACACGTGTCGTCGTTAGAGGATAAGCTAAAACACGTGTCGCAGTCTAGTGAAATAAGAATGCAAGATACCTTCGTTACGCGACACGTCAACGCTGACTCCCATTGTAAAAGCTTGGTCATCATGGACACGTGTCAATGCCGTGATATCTTTGGAAAACTATAAATAGGGCCTTTGGGGATCATTTGAAACTCACACCAATTACTTGAGAATTATAGAAAGAAATAGTGAGAGAAAGTGTGAGAAAGTTTAAGAAGAAGTTCTTAGGGATATTCATCTTAAGGTAATCTTAATGTTATAATGCATCTTTATAGTTTTAATTTATTGTTTTATAGCTTTACTTAGTAGTTATGCTGGTAAAATACAATAAAGAATTCACTAATCAAAACTTAAAATTTAGAACAAATCCAAGTTGATTTTATAAACTTGTTTGAAATTATATGCTTTTAAAAAAATGATTCTTTTTAAAGAAATTGCTCGTTATTATAGAATCCCAATTAAGTGATTCCAAAGTCAGGCCCGGTGAAATTCTGTCTAGACGAGATGGTATTTAAGTGGTGCCCCTGTGACCCTCCATCTCTACTGGGAATGAATCCGGAAATGTTCTGTCTAGAGGAGATGGTATTTAAGTGGTGCCCCTGTGACCCTCCATCTCTACTGGGAACCGACTGATTAGGAAGAACTATGAATTGAATCCTTTAATTACGATCAATAAGTTTTAAAAGTTAAGAAAATGGTTTTTTAGTAATCCTTTGAAACAAGTTACTATTAAAATACAATATGTAGACTGGACCTTGTTTAGAACATATACTTAAACCTTTATCGTATTTGTTAGATTAACGTGCGATCGAAGACTCGTTATCTATAATTTCGACCTCTATTTTAGGTGAGTACTCATGCAATTTCTTGCGCATTTTGATTATATTATATTATGCAAACTATGTATATTTTTTGAAATGATTTTATTCTCAAAATGCATCTGATACCGATGATTGCGTCGTTTGTTATATGTTTATATCTCTCCACATAAACATCTGATTTGAATTATGATATTATTGATTCGGCCTATGGAAACTCTCTTACTATATTGGCCTTGACTACCGGGTGGAAATATTTGGGTGGTACCTTCCCAGCTGGTTTATCGCTGGTGTGCCCTAAACAAGGCGTTGTTCCAGAAATCATGATTATCTTTCTGTGATGTTATCGGGTGGAAACATTTGATAACACTATCTGTCTGGGTATTAGAGTGTACATGGCCACGAAAACTTAATAATTGACACATGCTCAATTGTTTTATCTGTTCTGTTCTGAACTGTTTATTCTGAATATATATATATATATATTGTCATTTACTTTATATATATTACATGAAATTCCTATCTTTATGTATATACCTTCTATTCTAAATTGAATAGGTATCTATTCTCTGAAAACCTTGGAATATTTAGAGATTGAATCTCATTCGACTTTTAGCTGACGTTGTATAAATAACCATTTTTCAGGAAATAATTAAGTTCGTGGATGGAACGAAAAAGGAATATGTTGAAGATTTAGCTTTTAAAGATCTTTTTTTTACCTTAAGTAGAAGTTTGTTTAATTAGATAGAGCATGTTTTGCTCTTTGTGTCAAGTTGTAACTCGTTGATATTTTAATACAAATGAAGTTCCCTTT
Source organism: Sambucus nigra (assembly GCA_949130495.1). Taxonomy (NCBI): domain Eukaryota; kingdom Viridiplantae; phylum Streptophyta; class Magnoliopsida; order Dipsacales; family Adoxaceae; genus Sambucus; species Sambucus nigra. The sequence goes on from OX422208.1 coordinate 697,761,607, forward strand.
AGAAAGCTCTGATGATGTAATTCCTTCACTTTCAGTATTTTACGATTCATAACCATGTGATTATACTTCCGCTACATATATTTTAAAATAAAAATTTTAAGGCCACAATATTGGATGCCTTGGTCGCATGTCAAGACACCCGTTCCCTACTATTTTCGGGTCGGGGTCGTGATAGAGGTGGTATTAGAGCATAGGTTATGAATCCGTAGACTACTGAGCATAGGTTTCGAATGTTATAGATTTTATGTTTCAATCCTTAGGAGATAGTATTAAAAATCGAATTTATGTGATAACCCTCCCTATGTGTTATATTATTTATAGTTGGTCTTTTAGTTTTCAATATTGATATATTATAGTAGATCTTACGTTTGGCCATGACTGTAGAAAATGACCAAGAGAAGATCATCAATGGGAACTACTGATTCGAGTATAGAAGGACTGGAAGGTGTATATAAGGTAATTGAAAGTCTGGCAAAGATTGTAGAGCAGCAGGTGAACAATGGAGTACCAAAGAATCTTGAACTAAGTAGATGTACTATTGAACAGTTCAAGAAGTTGAATCCTCCATCTTTTAAAGGTACTCCTAATCCCACCGAAGCAGAAAGTTGGGTGATGCAGATGGAAAAGATACTCAATGTTCTTAAGTGTACCGACGAATAAAGGGTGTCATTTGCAACATTTTTGTTAGATGGGGAGGCTGAACATTGGTGGAGAATGACTAAGAGAATACACGGGGAAAGGAATACTTACATAGGTTGGAATGATTTCTTAGTAATCTTTTATGAGAAATATTTTCCGAAATCGGTGAAAGACGAAATGGCAGCTGACTTCATGGGTCTGGTGCAAGGGAATATGACGGTTAGTCAATATGAGGCAAAGTTTACTGAGTTATCCCGTTTTACATGTCATGTTGTAGCAACTGATGTTTTAAGAGCGAAGAAGTTTGAGAGTGGGTTAAGGTTGAATATTCGTAGTTGAATTTCCATCCTGAAATTAACATCATATATTGATGTCGTGACTAGGGCTACAATAGCTGAGAGGGATGGTGAGGAGTACAATCGAATTAGAGATGGCAAGAGGAAGTTTGGGGAACAAAAAGGAAAGAACCCCAATAATAAAAATTTCTTTAGGAACACATCCGATGTTGGGGGATCTAGTGATAACAAACAGTATAATAACCAGACATGTCAGCAATGTGGAAAGATGCATGGAGGATGACCTTGTTATAAGGATTCAGGAGCTTGTTTTAGATATAGATAGAAAGGACATCAGATAAAAGACTGCCCAAACCCAACAAGGTTTTCGATAAAGACTTCAAGTGCAAAGAAGGATCAAGACAAACAGGGTAGAGTTTTCGGACTTTCTGATACCCAAGCTTCTAATGCGATAGTGTCAAGTACACTTTCTATATGTGCATAGCCTTTTAAACCCTTGATAGATCCTGGTTCTACCCATTCGTTCATATCTATACATGTATTAAATCGCTTTCATAAATTTCCCGAACCCTTGAATCATAACTTACATGTTTCTACTCCTTGGGGTGAGTTATTGATGGGTAAATTAGTATAAAGGCTTGCCCCATAAATATTGATAGTCATAAACTATTTGTTGATTTGATAGTTTTAGACATTAAAGATTTTGAAGTCATTTTGGGGATAGATTGGTTAGCATCACATCATGATAAGGTAGACTGTTTTGAGAAGAGTGTTACTTTACAAATTCCTCACCAACCAAAATTTAGTTTTGAAGGAACTGGCATCATATCTCCGATGTGTATTATTTCTGCAATGCAAGCCTATAGTTTTCTTAAGAAGGGATGTCAAGGATTTCTTTCAATTGTTACCAGTTTGCAGACAATAGGGCCTAGCTTAGAAGATATTCCTATCGCTAAGAAATTTACGGATGTTTTTCCAGATGATTTACCAGGCCTACCTCCTAATAGAGAAATAGAATTTACGATTGACCTTGTTCCTGGAACTATACCAATCTCCAAATCACCATATCGTATGGCACCTTTAGAATTAAGAGAGTTAAAAGTTCAATTAGATGACCTTTTAGACAAGGGTTTTATCAGACCAAGTATATCGCCTTAGGGTGCTCCAGTGTTATTTGTGAAAAAGAAGGATGGGACAATGATACTATGTATAGATTATCGTGAACTGAATAAGGTAGCCATTAAGAATAAATACCCCTTACCTCGTATAGATGACTTGTTTGATCAATTAGAAGGTGCACAAGTATTCTCTAAGATTGACCTTAGGTCAGGCTATCATCAATTGAAGATTAAGGATGATGATATTTCAAAATCAGCTTTTCGTACTAGATATGGTCACTATGAATTTCTTGTAATGCCATTTGGACTAACTAATGCACCAGCCGCTTTTATGGATATGATGAATATGGTGTTTAGGAAATATTTGGATCAGTGTGTGGTTGTTTTCATTGATGACATCCTTATTTATTCCAAAAGTATTGAAGAACATGAAAAGCCTTTAGATACGGTACTACAAATCCTTAGGAAAGAGAAATTATATGCAATATTAAAGAAGTGTGAGTTTTGGATGCCTAGTGTTTCTTTTCTAGGACATCTCATATCTAAAGAGGGAGTGTCAGTTGACCCTCAAAAGATTGAGGCTATATTAGATTGGCCCAGACCAACTAATGTGAGTGAGATTCGTAGTTTCCTTGGATTAGCAGGTTATTACCCAAGATTTATTGAAGGATTTTCTAGAATTGCCAAACCTCTATCTAGGTTAACACAAAAGAAGGTAAAATATGAATGGTCTGAGCAAGCCGAGAAAAGTTTTCAAGAACTTAAGAATCGATTAGTAACTGCCCCAATTTTGACTATTCCTTCCGGGACAGGGGGATTTGTGATTTATAGTGATGCTTCAAAAAATGGTTTGGGATGTGTGCTAATGAAAAATGGAAAAGTAGTAGCTTAGGCCTCAAGACAGTTGAAAACCCATGAGCAGAATTATCCAACCCATGACCTAGAATTAGCAACTGTAATTTTTGCTCTTAAGATTTGGAGGCACTATTTTTGTGGTGAGACTTGTGAGATTTATACCGATCATAAGAGTTTGAACTATATATTTACTCGGAAAGTGTTGAATATGAGACAAAGAAGGTGGTTAGAATTGATGAAGGATCATGATGTAAATATTCACTATCACCCGGGGAAAGCTAATGTAGTAGCCGATGCTTTAAGTAGGAAGTCTACACCAAATTTAGCATGTCTTATTACAAGCTAGGAAGCACTGTTAAGGGATTTGAGAAGTATGGAAATAGATGTACGTATCTATAGTAAAGGAGGAATAATTGAAAACTTACAAGTACAACCCATGTTGATGGAGAGGATCAAAATTGCACAAGTAAATGACCCACAACTGAAGAAGATTAGAGAAGAAGTCATCGAGGGTAAGAGGACTGAATTTGCGATGCGAGATGATATATTGAGGTTTGGAAATAGAGTGTGTGTGCCATGTGATGCCCAACTAAAGAGGCAAATGTTTGAGGAAAGTCATTACTCAAGATTCACATTTCATCCCGGATGTACAAAAATATATAGGGATCTTCGAGAAGTATTTTGGTGGAATAACATGAAGAGGGAGATAGCAGAATTTATATCTCAGTGTTTGGTTTGTCAACAAGTAAAGGCAGAACATCAAAAACCATCAGGATTACTGCAACCCCTACCTATCCCTGAGTGGAAATGGGAACATATTACTATGGATTTTGTGACAGGTTTACTGAGGAGTTCAAATGGTAATGACTCTATTTGGGTAATTATTGATAGGTTAACTAAATCTGCTCATTTTCTTGCCATTAAGATTACCCATTCTTTAGAGAAGTTAGCTAAGTTGTATGTGCGGGAAATTATTAGGCTTCATGGAACCCCAATTTCAATTGTTTCTGACCGTGACCCTAGATTTATGTCTCGCTTCTGGTAAAGCCTACAAGAAGCCATGGGAACAAAATTGAATTTTAGCGCTGCTTTTCATCCTCAAACGGATGGACAATCAGAGAGAACTATTCAAACCTTGGAGGATATACTTAGGGCATGTGCACTTGATTTAAAAGGCAATTGGGATGATCATTTATCGTTAGTGTAATACGCATATAATAATAGCTATCAAGCAAGTATTCAAATGGCTCCGTATGAGGCACTCTATGGTAGAAGGTGTCGTTCCCCTACATGTTGGGTAGAAGTTAGGGAAAGAAAATTGTTTGGACCAGAAATGTTCTGTCTAGAGGAGATGGTATTTAAGTGGTTCCCCTGTGACCCTCCATCTCTACTGGGAACCGACTGATTAGGAAGAACTATGAATTGAATCCTTTAATTACGATCAATAAGTTTTAAAAGTTAAGAAAATGGTTTTTTAGTAATCCTTTGAAACAAGTTACTATTAAAATACAATATGTAGACTGGACCTTGTTTAGAACATATACTTAAACCTTTATCGTATTTGTTAGATTAACGTGCGATCGAAGACTCGTTATCTATAATTTCGACCTCTATTTTAGGTGAGTACTCATGCAATTTCTTGCGCATTTTGATTATATTATATTATGCAAACTATGTATATTTTTTGAAATGATTTTATTCTCAAAATGCATCTGATACCGATGATTGCGTCGTTTGTTATATGTTTATATCTCTCCACATAAACATCTGATTTGAATTATGATATTATTGATTCGGCCTATAGAAACTCTCTTACTATATTGGCCTTGACTACCGGGTGGAAATATTTGGGTGGTACCTTCCCAGCTGGTTTATCGCTGGTGTGCCCTAAACAAGGCGTTGTTCCAGAAATCATGATTATCTTTCTGTGATGTTATCGGGTGGAAACATTTGATAACACTATCTGTCTGGGTATTAGAGTGTACATGGCCACGAAAACTTAATAATTGACACATGCTCAATTGTTTTATCTGTTCTGTTCTGAACTGTTTATTCTGAATATATATATATATATATTGTCATTTACTTTATATATATTACATGAAATTCCTATCTTTATGTATATACCTTCTATTCTAAATTGAATAGGTATCTATTCTCTGAAAACCTTGGAATATTTAGAGATTGAATCTCATTCGACTTTTAGCTGACGTTGTATAAATAACCATTTTTCAGGAAATAATTAAGTTCGTGGATGGAACGAAAAAGGACTATGTTGAAGATTTAGCTTTTAAAGCTCTTTTTGTTACCTTAAGTAGAAGTTTATTTAATTATATAGAGCATGTTTAGCTCTTTATGTCAAGTTGTAACTCGTTGATATTTTAATACAAATGAAGTTCCCTTTAGAAAGCTCTGATGATGTAATTCCTTCACTTTCAGTATTTTACGATTCATAACCATGTGATTATACTTCTGCTACATATATTTTAAAACAAAAATTTTAAGGCCAGAATATTGGATGCCATGGTGGCATGTCAAGACACCCGTTCCCTACTATTTTCGGGTCGGGGTCGTGACAATAGGCACTCAACATCGGAGTCCTACAAGGTAATTACAACAACTGTGGTATATTGAGGTCCAATTCCTAAATTGTAAGGTATGCTACTAGGGGTTTCGCTGATAATGGTCATGAATTGTAGAGTAATATGAAATTATTGTAATAGGATACATGTCTATACCACAAGTAAGGGTAAAAAAAAGGTCAGTGGCTTTTACTAAAGTTGTAGGCTATAAGGGTTTATTAATTATAGGGATAACTAAAATATTTAGAGAATTGATATACAAAATAAATATGAACTACACAAATGACTTCAAAATTATCACAAAATGATATAAAAATCAGTAATTTTGACAAACATTAGATGAATTTGTTTAATACTGAAATTAAAATCACATACTTTGAAATTTTGAATTTTGGGTTTGTGCATCTAATTCACTAGTGTTGACTGGACAGTTTGAAATGATGGATAGTGTAATTCGGTCATATAAGCCTAAAATAATGCTGATATGATGTTGTAGGATACTAAATTGTAATTAGTGTCAGTGTAAGAATAATTAAAAGGGAATAATATATACTTTTTAGAAGATTTTAGAAAATATTTTTCTTTATATCTAGTTGGATTTTAATTTAGTGAGAAGAGACAAAAGAGCCTTGTTTCAACTAATGAATTTGTAGAAAAAGTTTGGGGGTGTTTTGAAATACTCAGAAAATTTATCAGGGGGTTATGTGTAAAATTAAAACTTAATTTTAAACTTTAAAACTGGTTATCTCGAGAAAATTCTTTCCTGAAATCAAAACAAGGTGATGTAATATACCATTTTGTTCAATATAAAAAATATTTTTTTCATAAAAAAATCAGATTCTTCTGATTGGAGATGCGCCTACATGCGCTAACTCAAAAAATTCACCCTTTTTGTTTGATTCTCACCCGTGCACATGTAACCCAACCATATTTAACCTTATACCATTTGACTTTAGGGTTTTTAAACATTGAACTTAAATTTGAGATGTTTTAGGAATCCATTTGACTTAGTTCTTGGAGGAATAATACCCTATTGGTTTCAAGAATTTTGGTGGGCTAGATTGAGCTATTGAGTTTTTGTAAACATGGCAAAAATTTGACAAAACATGAGTGATCGAAAGCTGTGATTCCAATTCCGGCAATATAAGGGTTTTATTCTATGCTGAAAATGTAGCAAAATAAGCCAGGTTTGAGGGATTTTCATCGAGTAAAATTCTTGAAGTCGTTTTATAAAAATTACAAGCCCGAAAACTTCAATATTTGATTTGAGGTATCAAAGCCTATTTTTGGTTCAATTGAACGTTGTATCTAGGTTACTGAGAGCCTAAGCTGAACTTACCTCAGTTTGAAACTAGTTAAAAATCAAGGAAGCAAAATCTACCATTGAAGCCCAAACTTTGATGGAGTTTTCTGGTACACACATTAACTAACACATGCAAATTTATAATTCCATTCTCTATACATGCAGAATTATAAAAAACAAATGGAATAAACAGACACTCAAGCATAAAATAAAATAAATGTAAAAACATTGAAAATTTATATTAGAAAATCTCTCAACTGGGATGAGTTTTTACTGAGGTGAATGGGGATATGTGTAGGGTTCATAGAGAGGATTTGATTAGTGGTTTTGGAGGTAAAGATGGGGATGAATTATCACAAGTTTCATCAAAGCTTATGTGGACGGTAAATGGGTACCCATGGCACTCCACACGGCACATTCCATGTTGGTAGTCCAGCTGGGCCCATGTCAGTAGGGGAGTAAGTTTAAATAATTTATTTTTAGGTCATTGGATAGTTTTTGTACAAAATTAGGGGATTTTAAGTTACTTTGTAAAACTTTAGGTGCTTATGTATAGTTATTCAAACATACTGTATATGGTTATGATATTTCTATAAAATATAAGTCATATGGTCAAGCTTTGAGTGAAAATTAGGTTTTAATATGTATATAAAGGTGTAAGCTAACTTAACTCCTTCGTTAGGGGAATTTTGGTAAAATGATAAAAACATAGGGTTTATTTGAATTTATTACCTTTTAGAGGGACTAAAGATATATTTATAGTGGGTTGTTACACCAACAACACCCTAAATAAAAATAAAAAACAACAAGATGGAATCACAATGAAATAGAGGAAATTTCAAAAGAAAACACTAAAATTGCTGCATAAATGAGCATTGCATACCTGGAACCCTAAAACTTTAAAGTGTGACTGAGACTCTAAAGACAATAATGTAAGAAAGAGATAAATCTCTCTAGAAGTAAGTTTACCTAGTGGAGGTAGCCAAAATTGGTAAAATCTTGACAGGTTTAGTCACTAAAGACGGGCAGTAAAGGTATTTTATCTCTCTAACAAAGCTCTTGTATGAAGAAATATTTTGGAAATTTGGAAATAATGACCCTTATTATGATTTTACATATGTGAAATGTAGCTTGTGCTTTAGAAATTTATGCAACTCAATCCTAGGTATGCACGTCATGATTGCACCTGATGCCACTCTGAGTGCTTGACACATGTAAAGTTCAAATTCGGGAAATTTTTTGTAAGAAAATCTTCTCCCTGCATTCCAATAAGATCCTAAGCCAACCCGAATCAAGGAAGCTGGTGACATTCTTTTGTTAACACTTCCCTTACTGAATTCACCTAACATATGCTCAGAAGACACAACACTCTAGAGAGCCTTCTACAAGTTCTAATTGTGAGAAAAGTCTCGAGGAATTTTGTTATAGCATATAGATGGAATATCTCGTGTACAAATTAGAAGATAACACATGGACCCATTCACTATAGTTGAAAAGTTCATCCCATCTATGAATTAGGTCAGGCCCAGTTGTGAGGTAATTCAAATAATTTTTATAGTCTATTTGACACCGTTAGTTCACAAATGACTAACATTGTTAATTCACTCTGTTAAAGCAAGAATATATTGTGTTATTGGATGACGTCGCAACGATTACAACACGTGAACGTGTGGGAGATATGCAAATATTCTCCCCCATGTGTGCATTACAAACTCATGATTATACCCTCACAATTATCTAAATCGAGTACCTACTTGACTTATAAAGGCATGGCACGTGTCCCTCTTTATTATTTTTCCCATAACAGACTATAAATAGTGTAACACATACTCATGGGTGGAGATCCTAGATACTTTTCCTAATGTTATGCTGCCAAATTCTAGATAGAATTTAAGAGCTTTTAAGTATTCATCAATAGTGATTGCCCAATAATCTAATCTCAACTGCACTGAACAGTGGACGTAGTTTATGTCCGGATGAACCATTTACATTCTGGTGCCATTTCCTTTCTCTCCTTTTTTTAAATGTTTTATCTATATTAGCATCTCGGGTATTATTATCTCTTATCTATTATTTGTTTATAATTAATGAAATTACGCTATGATAAAACTTGTACTAGTTTTAGATGATAACAAGGACCGAGTGGACATTACCCCTAGGATAATAGAAGAAGTGATAAAGTCCATACTGTTGGAGAGAAAGTCCAAGGGTCCATTGAAAACACGTATAGATCTAACAACAAAAAAAACTACACATACGTGAAATCCTACGAGGAAGATTTAGGATTTACTTCCGAGATCTCTTTGCTTTGATCTCATTTTACCATGAAAAGAATATGTGATGGATCTATTCACCTCATGATCGTCTACTGTATTCCCGATATGGATAGCCACGAGTAGATGGTGGGCTCCTATTTCATGACCACCGTATTGTATCCTCTTTCGTCTCCTCTATCTCTCTTTCTCATAAGTATGAACCCGGGTCATTTTAGTAACCATGAGTGACAATTAAGTTAAGAAATAATGAGACTTAGGTGAATATATATAGGCTACAGTAGGGACCTTAAGGAAAGATAAGGGAGTGGCTCCTAATAGCCTTGAGAAAACCTAATCCTTCCCGAATGCTAATCACAATCCTTTATTATAATTAATAGCGCCAAGTAATTATAATTGCAACCACTCCTTAACTCAAAATTATATTTCGAGCTCCTTATTATTAATTACTTAATTCTCCCCATGTTAAGGTTACAGATACTCGTTAATAAAATAAATTAATGATAATTTATTTGATTAACTTTTTTAAGTCCTTGAACGATCCAGCTTAACTTATTTGTAGTGTCGGATTAATACAATCCACCTGTAGGGTTTGACACATACAAAACTTATAAGTTTCTCAAGGGGGTATCACTAGTCTCTATACCATGACGTGGATTCCATCCATAAAGGACTATCACCGTACATTAATCACCATTACCTAATTTATCAAGATTATTTATCCAATAATGAATCTCACCCGATAAGTCAAAGTAACAAATAACTAGTGCTTGTGTCCATCAATCATATCCGGTTTAAGATCCTTAAGTAAACCTAATAATCGTGAGGTGTACACTATCTTATTATAAAATAATGACCTCAAATTGGTCCCGTTCAGTACACACAAACTGTAGTAGCACATTAAGTTGAAACTATACATTTTTGTGTAATTAAGATAGACTAACTAAAATATTGTGCTACAATCCTACTGATAGTGGGTCCAGTTCCATCTAAGACTGTGAACGAAAAAACTTATATTCCACGAGAACTGGTGATCTATTCCTCTGTGTGTAAGTCATACTCTACACACTAGAACACCTATTGGTCAGAATAAAAGACATCGGTAATATATAAAATACTGCAAACATTATGTCTAATCATGATTCTCATTAAAATAGTAATATGGATTTATCATAACAAGAAATACATAACTAAAATTATTACATCCAACATGGTTTTAGTCAACTTATCAAACATATACTTAAATTTATTAAAACTAATGAAGAATTGATGCTCAACTTGGATCGTTTCATATGGAAGTTGATTGAGGGATAACATCGGCAATTACATTCTCGGAATAAGACAAATTGGTACCATTTTTTTCTTCACAACTATTTCTCTATGTCACAACTTTGGTGAGTAATGTTGAGTTCATGAAAGCATTGCTAGATGGTGGAGCTTCCATTAATATCATGTCAGTTTTCTCGTTCAAGCTTTGGGATACTGCCAAGCCGCTTAGTGCCGAACCCTGTTGATGTTTATGGATTCGGCAATGACAGGATACATACGAGGTTTTTTTTCACACATCAATTATACTAGTAAAGATTCATTACACTATTAACTTCCACAGGATCTCGGCATAACCGTCTTACCAGTTATTGATCAGGTGAATTTGGATGCACAAGAACAGAATGTAGTGGTACACTTATAGTCAATGCATAAAAGTCATCGTGAAAGTATTTGAATTCACTATCAATGCTACTGAATGCACCATTTCGACAGAAGAAGCACACTTTTTTGAAACAAGCTACTTCATAGAACATGCACCCTATTTTATGGTATTATCACCTTGACTAAGTGGTGCTGATATGAACTCGCCAAATGATCCGGTTGCCTAAATTAATATGATGAAGGACGAGTCCAACAAACCCGAAGAAAATCTTATTATCAAAATTATGGAAAAGATAATGTTATGGTCGATTCCACGCTGATAACTAAAAAAGTAAATGTGGTGACAATTATTGTGCAACACAAATAAATAAGAAGAAAGCATTCACCAAGTAAGAACAAGGAATATAAAATGACAATCACACAACAAAGGATGTACGTGATTCAGCAAAGATGTTCTTACGTCCACAGTGGTGCAGTCGATATTATTTCTATATACTCCGGAGAGTAATTACAGAGAATACAAAAACTGTCCCTTTGCCCCGGACCTAGGGTTTAATATATACATGTACATGTAGGTAAGTGGAGGTGATGGGTTCCCCCACGTCTTCCATCTCCCCTATAACTTCCCTTAATGAGAACGTGGGGGGAGACCGGATCAAAATAAGAGATGAGGGGCCTGGACTTTGGGCCGCCAGGACTGGGCTACTCGTCCACGCCCATGGTCCTAATTTCGAGTACCCACAATTGCCCCTAAATTTTTTGGGCCATGTTTATGGGCTCAATAGATTTAAATGATTAGCCATAATGGTTGTCTTGTAATTCTTCAAAAATCGTGAAGTTGATTTTAGCGGCACCCGCCTCGTATCTTATGCATTATGATTAGTAGAATTTGAAGGTTTCTTGGAATAGGTACTTCTCTATTATCGTTCCAATTTTTCCAGCATTTTCTCATTCCTTGCGAGTTCTAGCACTTCGTACCTTCTTCTCTCAATCTCCAGTCTCATTGCTTCCTTGCCGTTTGGGCTCGTGCTCCTTCATCGTTGGAATTGGTCTTCTATCTTGTAAGTTCCCTGTATCTTTTCTTTGTGCTTTCTCTTTGAGTTTGTAGTTTTCTAGGGCTTTTCATTGGCGAAGATTGGGAATAGGTCGGTCTCTGAGTTTAGGAAGTTTTACAATATTCCCGAGTGGGTAGATATTGAGTGTTGTTCCTCCCCTCCTAGAAACGTTAGAGAGATAGATGATGCTCACTGGATCAATGTTATGTTTCTTTCCCAGGGGGACTCACTTTTCCTCCCAATGATTTGTTCCTGCATTTCTTTTGCTATTTCAATATTGTTCCTGCACAATGCTGACCCAATGTGTGGAAAATAGTAAATGGCGTCCATAGGATAAATCAATTGTATGGAACTAGGTTAGGGCTCGCCTAGGTCTGTTTTTGTTACTCCTTTTCTCGAACTAGTTTTGGTCTCCTTTACCTCAAAGCTAGGAGCCCTGACAGGGTATTGGTAGTAAATCTACCTAATTCCCATAAGGACTACTGGAAATAAGGTTTTCTTATTAGAAATTAGCAGTTTTCTCCCCAATTTGAAGGGTAGAGGACTGAGAGGTTCTCTGTCCCCTTCTATGGGGAGGAATACATAGGTAGACATTGTACTGTTATTTTAATTTTTGTTGATTTGTAATCTTTCTAACTCTTCTTTGCCTTTTCTTTCGCAGCGAAGTCAAAGAACCCGGAACCTGCACTCAACAAGGTCTGCCTTTCAGAATTGGTAAAGGCTTGGAAAATCAGGGAGCTTTTAGGTGATGGCGAGCACCCCAGATCCGCTGCCTTCCTGCTCGAGTACAAGAACGTTGGTTCCAGCTTTATAGCAAGCCCTGTGGATAGTATCCTAGAGTTTGAGTCATCTGAAGAGACTGCTGCAGGTCCTATCCAATTGGACGAGGAAGAGAGTAGCTCTGAGAGTGACATTATTGGAGATGTAAGTGATCTTCGAGGAGGGAGCTCTAGCAGTAGTAGCTCCTCTGATCATAGGGAGGTTTCTGAAGCTCGAGGATCGTCGAGTACCTCTAGCAGTTCGAGTGAAGGAATGGTTCCACCCCGGAAGAACCTGATTCGGGATGATGACGATGAAGACCACATGCTCCTCGCACAGAGGTCGAAGAAGCAAAAATCTTCCTCGGGGGCTATGGCTAAGTGCCTTGAAGGAGCTTCAAGTCCCGAGGAACTCGATGCTATGGTATCGCCATGAGATATCTCCCTCTACTCTGATGCCTAACCCCTTCTGGAGGGATGATCGATGGATCCCCATCGATGCTATTCCTCGAAAATTATTGGAGTCGGATGCGAATGAAGTTGTGGAAGAGTTAGCTTCTGCTCCTAATGACGGACGAAGAGCTCGAGTGGCTAATTATCTCGCTCAGAGGCTTCCCCCCATTGAGATTTTGCCAGTCGTTATTTTTTTGTATTTTTGATAATGTAAATGCTTTGGACAAGCTCGCCGACTAAACATGTACTACTATTGTTGTAAGTATGATGAATTAATGAAAATCTTGTGTTTTAGGCAATTTTGCCGACTAAACGTGTGCATCATACTTTTCATATTCTTGCTGCTTTATAATATTTTTTGTTTTGTCATGCAAGTGTCCCCCCAGTCCAGTATAATACCAAGATACCATTGTGCTCCACTTTACCTTTTAGTTTATGTCGTCACACTCCCTTAGGCCTAAGTGGGGCAATTGGCGAGGACACACCTAGTGTTGGATATTTTCATCCGATCAGGATTTTACTCAACCAAAGTAGGTTTGATGACCATTATATAATTTCATCATATTGCCTAAGGATCCCCTGTAGGGCTTCATGTATTGCCAGGGGAAATGCTAAGAGGTTCTTCGTGTTTCATGATGATGCCCTGAGGAGGAGTATTTCCCTGCTATAGTGATCAATGTGCTTGTTATTTGGAAAAGATGTGCGATGAATGCAGCTGTCACCAATCAGAGTGTAACCAATTAAGTAACTTTCATTAGTAATAAGGAAAATGAACTTCTGTTTTCATAACAAAAGAATACAATAAAAAGATCTAAAAATAGAATTTCTTGAGATTAGCTGCATTCCATGCTCGTGGTATTTCTCTGCCCTCCATCATTTCCAAGTGATAGGCACCTTGCAGATCGTCTTTAGTTACTTTAAAGGGTCCTTCCCAGTTTGGGCCTAGCTTGCCGTCTGACGACTTCACTGTGCTGCCCAGGACTTCCTTAGAACATATTCCTTAACTTGGAATGTCCTCGGGCTAACCCTTTTGTTGTAATGCTTCGCGAGCTGTTGCTGATAGTTCGCTAGCTTCACCAGGGCTAGCTCTCTGCGCTCGTCAACTAGGTCGAGTTCGGCGAGCAATGCTTCATCATTCAGGCCTTGGTCGACAAGGTTGGATCTCATTGTTGGCAAACCCACTTCTAGTGGGATGACTGCTTCCATACCATATGTCAGCAAAAATGGGGTTTCTCCTGTTGCTCGCCGAGGAGTGGTTCGGTACGCCCATAGAACATGGGGTAGCTCTGTTACCCATGCGCCTTTGGCTCGCTCTAATCGCTTCTTTAATCCATCGATCATAATTTTATTAGAAGCTTCAGCTTGGCCATTGGTCTGAGGGTAGGCCACCTAATTGAAGTGGTGTCTGATTTCGTGTTCGTTACAGAAGTTCTGAAAGGGGCCACTTTCGAACTGCGTTCCATTATCGATGATGATGGTTCTGGGGATTCCAAACTGAGTGATTATATTCCTCCATATGAACCTTATCATATCAGCATCTCGAATGTTCGCCAGGGGTTCAGCCTCCATCCATTTGGTGAAGTAGTCAGTCGCAACCAACAGGTATTTGCGATTGTCGGCGACGGTAGGCAGCGATCCCATGATGTCCATTCCTCATTGGGGGAAGGGCCATGGACTTGACAGGGACTTCAGGTCGCTGGTGGGTTGGTGGGCCATAGGAGCTTGGAATTGGCATTTCAGGCATTTGTGGACATATACTGCGGAGTCCTTTTGTATATATGGCCACCAATAGCCTTCCTTCATTGCTCGAAAGGCTAGAAACCTTCCTCCGATATGACTTCCATAGATTCCTCCGTGAAGCTCGTGTAGCACTTGCTCGACATCACCTGGGTGGATGCATCTAAGGTAGGGACCGGAGAAGGATTTCTTATACAAGTTGCCTCCTGTGGATAAGTGAAAGCGAGTAGCTTTAACTCTTATCTGGTGGGCAGTTTTCTTATCATCTGGGAGCGTGCCATCCTTTAAATAGTCCTTTAAGGGGTCCATCCAGCTGGGGGTTGATCCCACCTGGAGTATTTGTTCCACGTTTGGTAACTTGCTGTTATGGTTAATGCTCGGACAAATGAAGAAATCGATGGGGATGACCCTTTTAAGGTAAGAGTCAACTGCCGAACTCAAGGCTGCTAAGGCATCAGCATGACTATTTTGCCCCCTGGGAAATTGCTGGATGTTGATCTCTTCAAAGATTGACATTAATTTGCTCACTAAGGCGAGGTAAGATGCCATTCTTTCATCCTTTGCATTGTAATCTCCACTTATCTGATTGAAGACTAGTTGAGAGTCGCCGAACACCCATAAACGTTTTGCTCCCAGAGTTTGTGCCTTTTGGAGACCGGCTATTAGGGCTTCGTACTCTGCTTCATTGTTGGAGGCTGTAAATCCAAGCCTGATTCCTTGTTCGAGGATTGTGTTTTTTGGAGTGATGAGGACAATGCCTACCCCTGCTCCCTTTGAGTTGGAAGCTCCATCAATGAAGAGTCTCCAGGTTTTCTCTGTTGCTTAGTTCTTCTCTTGCCTTGTTGGTTGTGGTTGGTCGGAGAGTTCTTCACCCGTGAATTCGGCTATGAAATCAGCAAGGATCTGACCCTTGATAGATGTCCTTGGTTGAAATTGGATGTCAAACTGGTCGAGCTCGACTGACCACTTAGACAGTCTGCCCGACAAGTCCACTTTCCTTAGGACCGCCTTAAGGGGATGCGATGTAAGGATGATGATAGTATGAGCTTTGAAATAATGCTTCAGCTTCCTCGAGGTTATTACAAGTGCAAAGGCGAGCTTCTCCAATGGCAAGTACCTTTGCTCGGCGTCTAATAAGGTCTTGCTCGCGTAGTAAATGGGGTGTTAGATTCCTGCAACCTCGCATATTAACGCAGAGCCGACAGTGTGATTGGATACGGAGAGGTACAGGTACAAAGACTCCATTTGCTGTGGTATGACAAGCAGCAGTGGAGAGCTTAAGTAGGACTTGAGCTCGTCCAAAGCTCGTGAGCAGTCTGGGCACCACTCTATCGGTTTACTCCCCTTTAGAGGCTGGAAAAAAGGCTTGCACTTCTCGGAGGATGTGGAGATGAAGCGATTTAAGGCGGCGAGCATTCTAGTGAGCTTCTGCACGTCCCGGATTGTTCGAGGGGGTTACACCCTGTTGATTGCATCGATCTGGTCTGGATTATCTTCTATGCCTCTCTTACTGGCCAAGTACCCAAGAAATTTTCCTAACTAGACACCGAAGGAACACTTGCTCGCATTAAGTTTCATCCGGTACTTCCTGAGGATTTCAAAGGTCTTTGACAGGTCCGAGAGGTGATTTTCCTTCTTCTTGCTCTTAACGAGCATGTCATCGATGTAGACCTCCATTGTGTCTCCCATTTGATCCTTGAACATTTTAGTGACCAGCCGCTGATAGGTTGCCCCTGCATTCTTGAGCCCAAAGGGCATGACCTTGTAGCAATATAACCCAACTGTCGAGATGAATGCCGTTTCGTCTTGGTCTGGGGAATACAAGGGGATCTGGTGACATCTTGAGTATGCATCCAGGAAACTCATTCGCTCGTGAGCTGCAATGGCGTCTACTAGTTGGTCTATCTTTGGGAGGGGGAAACTATCCTTAGGGCATGCTTTGTTGAGGTCAGTGAAGTCGATGCAAACTCTCCACTTCCCATTATTCTTCGAAACTACTACTGGGTTGGACAACCACTTGGGAAATTGCACTTCCCATATGGATCCTGCATCCAGCAGTTTTTCGACTTCCTTTTTGACCGCTTTAGCCTTCTCGGGTGCATTTTTCTGTGCCTTCTGCGTGATTGGCTTGAATGTGGGGTTGATGTGCAGCTGATGACAGATCATACTAGGATCAATTCTAGGCAGCTCGTATGGTTCCCATGCGAAAACATCTACGTTGTGTCTCAGCAAGGTCGTCAACTCCTTCTGTTCTTGGTCGGTGAGAGATGCTCCAATGAAGAAGACTCTGCTACTATCACCAACTTCAGCCATAACTTCTACCAGGTCCTCGACGACAAGCTCGGAGGGGAGGATCCTGGCCTCCTCTACTCCAGGTCTTTCGTACTTTAATTTCTACTTGGAAGGTATCACACCTTCTTCGACTTTCTCGCTGGGTTGACCGACCCTCTTCTCTGGCTTTGGTCGGATGGCTACTATGAAGCACTTCCTCACCATCGCTTGGTCACCGTGGATCTCCATTACTCCTCGCTCGGTTACATATTTGAGCTTCTGATGGTAGGTCAAGGAGACTGCCTTCATCACATGAAGACATCCCCTGCCGAGGATGGCCTGGTACGGTGAGTCGATGTCAACTACCGAAAACTCGATCATCTTGGAGACGTTTCCAGTACGCACTGGCAGTACTATCTTGCCCAGGGGCATAGTCATTTTTCCAGCAAAGCCGACCAAAGGAACAATAGCTTCCTTTAGGTCAGCGATGCTCAACTTCAATTTCCTGAATAGGTCGAGGTAAATTACTTCGGATGAGCTTCCTTAATCGACGAGCAGATTGTCGATGTCAAAGTTGGCTATCCTGTGTGTAATGACCAGGGCATCATGATGTGGGGTCCTTACTCCCACCAAATCTTCATCTGTGAAAACAATATGCTTGTTATAGTTGACGTCCTCTGCTCGTCGACGCTTTCCTGACTGTGACTTTGCTGGATCGATTTGAAAAGCCTGTATTACCGCTGTAAGTTTTTTCATTTCCATTCGAGATGAGTTCCCTTGTATCTGCTTGACGTCAGATGCTCCGTGGATTACTGCGAACTCATGTCCAGCATCATCCTCCAGCACGTTGTCGGGTCTCGCCTCTCTATTGGCAGCCAATTTCTCTGCCCTCTTTTCTACAAAGTCGTTCAAATGCCCGGACTGGGCTAACTCCTCGAGGTGAGACTTAAGATCTTTGCAGTGCTCGGTCTTATGTCCTCCCTCTTTGTGAAAAGCGCATCTTAACGCATTGTTCCTCTTCGAGGGATCTCCTCCCATTTTCCTGGGCCACTTGATGAATGGCTCATCTTTGATTTTCGCAAGAATTTTATAAATTGGTTCTTTGAAGACGGTGTTGACCGCCTGGAATACTTTCGACGCGTCATGGTTTCCTCCGTTCTTGGAGCCATTTTTTCCCCCGTTCTTTCCTCCTTTCTTCTGGTTCTCAGTTTTCTCACTTCCCTTGGTAGTGATCTTAGCTCGATCGTTTTCTCCTGTATTAGGGCGGGTGACATCTTCCACCTTTGCGTATTTCTCGATTCGGGCCATTAGGTCGTCAATAGTCATAGCTTCCTTCTTCGTCAGGGACTGATATAGGAGGGAAGAACTAGGGAGCCTAATTTTGAAGGAGGCCACTGCCATTTCCTCTGCGCAGTCATCGATCTCATTGAATAACTCCCAGTACCTCTTCGCGTAGTCTCGGAGGGTCTCTTGAGGTGTTTTCTTCATTGTTAGCAAAGCATCCATCCTTTTGGGATGGGAGCTACTGGTAATGAATCGGACCGTAAAAAGTTCGTCTAGGGATTTGAAATTCCTGATCGACCGGTGGGGGAGCCTTTCGAACCACTTCTGCGCTACAACATGCAGGCTCGAGGAAAAATGCGGCACATCAGGGCATCTCGGTGATTCCAGAGGGTCATGGCTTGTCGGTATTGCCTGACGTGATCGATGGGATCAGTCTTTCCATCGTAAATCTTGAACCTTGGAATGGTAAATTTCTTGGGGTCTTCTTCCTCTTCGATTTCCCTCGTGAAGGGTGACTTCATCTGGGTTTTGAGAGCTCGCCTTGCGAGTTCTCTGGTTGATCTTATTTCGTGGTGAGCAGGATGTTGGTCCATTTCCCTGCGGACGAGATTTCGTATGTTTTCGTCGCTGTGAGCAGGGCTCTGGTAGCGGCGAGCTCTTCGCAGCCATTCGCGGAGGTCGTCATTTGACTCGCCTCCTTCAACCTTTTGATATTATCGCCTAGGGCTCCTTCCTCTGTTGTGATACTTGCTCGCCTGAGGGCTAGGAGTGCGGTATGGACGTCTCCTGTTATCAGGATGAAGCTCCCTCTCCAGTCTTTCCAGTCTTCTTCTCAAGCGAGCATTCTCAGCCTCGTATCTGCGGGAAGACTCCCTCTGCTCGTGGAGCCTTGCCTCATACGCTTCAATCAATCTGGAATCTGTGTGGACCTCGCTGGTCCCTGACTTTCTTCTGAGGCTGGCCTTTCCAGGCGAGCTCTCTGATTTGAACGTCGAACTTCAGACCTAATCCTGCGAGGAGTAGGTGGCTCTTGAATATCTCTTGCCTGAGGGGCATTGCTGCTGTGACCAGACATCTTAAACTCCTTTCTTGGTGTGGGCTCTTCTCAGGGAAAGATGAATGCTTCCCACAGTCGGTGCCAATTGTGGTGACAATTATTGTGCAACACAAATAAATAAGAAGAAAGCATTCACCAAGTAAGAACAAGGAATATAAAATGACAATCACACAACCAAGGATGTACGTGGTTCAGCAAAGATGTGCCTACGTCCACGGTGGTGTAGTCGATATTATTTCTATATACTCCGGAGAGTAATTACAGAGAATATAAAAAATGTCCCTTTGCCCCGGACCTAGGGTTTAATATATACATGTACATGTAGGTAAGTGGAGGTGATGGGTTCCCCCACGTCTTCCATCTCCCCTATAACTTCCCTTAATGAGAACGAGGGGGGAGACCGGATCAAAATAAGAGATGAGGGGCCTGGACTTTGGGCCTCCAGGACTGGGCTACTCGTCCAGGCCTATGGTCCTAATTTCGGGTACCCACAGTAAATAATAGCCAACGGGTAAGTGAGGTTCCGATTTTGACATGGTTTTTGGGAATCATTTTGAATGGATGAGACTGATCCGATTGTTCAATATTATGTGGTAGATAACTCTGCTGAGAAGTATTACATAGATGAGTTGGAAGAGGTTCTCAAATGCATAGAGGACGATCAATATCCCCAACCAATATTCATCTACAAGGAACGTCGAGGCAATTAAAGGAGCAAATTACTTCACCTGATCAATGAATACTCAGATGATTTTGTGTGGAACTTCATAGAGATGCTGAGTCTGGATGAAAATATAATGTCTCACCACCTAAATGTTTTCCCAAATGTATGTCCAGTTCGACAAGAAATAAGATTTTTTAAACTATAATTGGAACTCAAAATCAAAGCTGAATTGGGAAAGCGATTAGACATTGGGTTCATCAAGTCAATCTCACACCAGATATGGATTTCGAACATATTACCTATCAAGAAACTCAAGTTGAAAATTAGAGTTTCTTTAGATTATTAAGACCTCAACCAAGCCTTCCAAAAAGAAGAGTTTTTTTTGTCCAACATCAAAAGTCTAGTGGGTGCCAATGTCGAAAACAATATGTACATTTTCATGGATGGGTATTCGGAGTACAACCCAATAAACATGAGTTGGTCAGATGCTTAAAAATGTCCTTTCAACCCCGACTTGGCAACTTCTACGACACAGTTATGCCTTTCAGCCTAAATAATACAGGGGAAACATTCTAACGAACCATGATAGCCATATTTTATGATATTCTTCTCAACTCGATGGAGTTTTATGTCAATGACTTGTTTATTAAATCAAAATGAATTGATATGTTTCTGATCTTCCAAATGTATTCGATCGTTGCTGAAAATTCAAGTTAAAAATGAACCTTCTCAAAGTTCCCGGGATTTTTTGTAAACCATCAAGGTATATAAACAAACGAAGCAAAATATAAGGCCATTGCCAAAATACCACCCCCAAAACTTAGAAGGAACTATAAATTTTATTGGGAAAATTTTCTTACCTTCGGAGGTTCAGCCCATCACTTTTGGAGCTCACCCACCCACTCAGACCACTCTTAAAGGGGAACCCAAAGTTCGAATGGGGGTAGACACAACAACATGTATTTGAAAAAATAAGTAAACAACTCACTATCGTATTGACAAAATCAGTAAGGGGATTTTTTTATTTAGGAAGACTATGGAAATTAAAATCCCGCCTATTACCTCTGTAAAATTATCTCCGATAAAGTAACCCGATACACAATAGTGGAAAGACATTATCTCGAACTTTTACTTGTGGCCCAAAATTTGATACATTGTTTTCAATCATTTTCTATACACTTATTAACTCGTTGTGATATAATTGAGGTTTTTCACTTTAGAATTTTCTTAATGGGCCAATTGGACTGATGGTTTCTAATAGGTTCCTAGTATAATATCACTCTTAAGGCAATTAAAATTCAAGCACTCGCTGATATGCTTGCATACTTTCCAAGTGGCAAAAACGAACCACTGAGTACGGAAATCCTAAGACATGATATCCAAGACCTAACATGGGAAAAGGAATTAGAATAATTGAGCATGGAATTCAATAGATCATCAATAACAACCTATGAGGAAGTCCAAATAATCCTAACTAGAGGAGAAAAGAGAATCCATATCCCTTTTCAAAAGAAAATCCCATGCTCCAATAATGAAGATGAGCACAAGGCTTTATATCTCCTGCTCCTCAAAGTATTGTAAAGAGCCATGAAAGTAATCATCATCAAAGGCGACTCAAATCGAGTGATCACAAAGGTGGATGGAGAATTTTCGCTCACATATGTATCACTGGCCCCTTATAGAATTGTTGTCTAATACCTATTAGACTAATTTATCTCAATCAACATTATCCAACATCCTAGAGATTGTGATGAGTATCTCGATGCCTAGGCAGACTTGGCAACCTAAATTAAATTTCGATGATGAAACTTCCACCACACTCACTCTTTTCAAGGTAACCATGACTATCTCTGTACTTTAAATATTTATCCTAGATGATTTGTAGGACTCATAAGACAAATCCTCAAACAACGGTGAAACACTAAACTTTAGAATGAAATAGCGATACCAAGAGAAACCATAAAAAATTCCATAACCTTGCAGGGATTTTATACCATCGATGCACCAATGTCATTATGTCATAATGTGTATGGACAAAAAAATTAGAGTGATGGCTAAAAGGCATGCATAAAAAATATTGTGGAGTGAATGACACAACCCTCTATCTAAGGATCCAACGAGCAGGGTATTAATGCACATCGAGGAACAAAGAGGCAAAAGATCTCTAAGAGCAATGCGAATAATGACAGGAAAGGCCAAGGCAGGACGAATTCCATTTCTTGAGATATATAACCTACTAACGAGATGTTAATGTTCAATACTTCACAAATGGAATGATTTCCATCAATAGTTAAGCAATGGCTGAACTATGATGAAGGTACAGATGATACTTGATAGTAGATGGAAAGTTGTCCTCAAAAGGATATAACAAATAGATAATGATATGCATAGTCTAGAAAGACATGGAGGAAGTGATGAAAAGGCCTCATGAACCGGTACATATCGATTGTAACAAACTGCATGAGTAACTAGATCATCTAGGCTATAACTTTCCATCGATGGAGGCCAATTGGAATTTGTTCATCAAAAAGTGCAAGTCGTGTTAAATTGACGGCAATCTCATCCATGCCCCAAGTGTCCCATTATGAGCCATATCGACTCAATGTCCATTTTACACATAGGCCTTTGACCTAGTAGGGAAAATTATCCCACGTTCTCAAGAAAAGATTTGGATCCTAGTGCAAACAAAAATTTTAAAAAATTGGCCGAAGCTATAGAATTTAGAAATACCACCAAAATTGTTGTGGCAAATTTCATTCGGGAAAATATATTTTTCCGTTTTAGAGTCCCGAAAGTCATTATAACCGATAATGGCATTCCCTTAAATGATGAGATACGAGATTTAATAGCGATACAACATCGAACATCAAAATTACTCGATCATAGAGCCTAAAGGCAATAGCACACAAAAATCTACTAACAAGACCCTCATTGACATCATCATAAAAATACGAGAATATTTCCATGTATCATGAGACGATAATATTAATTTGGTACTATGGGATTATCTAAGTTCCAAAAAGAACCCTACAGGATTGTCCCTATTATACTTCATTTACGGCATTAATGCAATACTCCCTCTCGAATTGGTAGTTCCATTAGCAAGAATGGAATTGCACCATTAACTTATCTACAAATACGAATGAGGTAACTCGATATGTTTGATGAAAGAAGAGACAAAAGATAAAGGAACTTCTAAGCATATCCAAGCAGTTGTCAAGATCTTATAATGTCATGGTGAAACCCAGGGAGTTCAAAGTGGGGGCTCTACTTTTGAAGGCTGCTTAACATGTGATTCAAGGAAGATCGATAGGAAAGTTCACACCAAATTGAAAAGTCCCATAAATTATCTAACATACCTCAATCATAGGCTTTGGTAAAATCACAAAACCATATTCTGGGGGTCAGATTTCTATCAATTTCAAATGTCTAAAAAATATTATGCATAGAAAATAATCGGTTTGCCTAGTTTCGATTGCCCTTTATGGAATATTATTCCATGAGCTCAAATGGTTGTAAGACACTGCCATATTTCCAAAGTCGTGTTGATCTTTATCTTGTGTTTAGAAAGATCAAACAACTAAAACAGTCGTCCAAATGACATGTGATTGTTATTCAAATGATATGAACATCTCGTTCTAACGAGATGGCTATATCATTCGAACGACATACGCATCTCGTTCTAACGACCTATCGAGCTAAGATTGTTTCTTTAAAGAATTTTTCTCTTAGAATTTTGGGTATGCAAAACTAAAATTATAGAATAGAACATTTACATTCTTCTGAACTTGTTTAAAAAAGTTTTTTATGTCTAAAAACATCCTTTTTGTTTCAAGATCCGATTTTTCATATACATTGGCAATATATATCTTGAGTTTAACACCATCTGGAGTGTGTTCATACTTTGAACATTTGTTTCATCCAGTTTTACAATGAAAAAGCGATTGAATCCATGTTCTGAATCGTAGACGATTGCCAAAACTGTATTAGTGGATACCAATGCACATGTGGACTAGTGTGTTGTGGAATTAGCATGGAAGGATTTTTACGCTCTGTGGAGGAAAGGTTGAAGCATAGAAGAGCGTCAAGTCCTGTTGGGTATTGAGTCGTTGATTAAGTTTATAGTTTGTACTTTGTAAAATCCTATCATAGTGATTACCAGGCTTAGGGCGTCCAAGGTTTTTCCCTTAGAGATTTCTTCTTACATCGGACTTGTGAACTTTACTTTATTTTATTTTCTTAATCATCTAGATGCATGTTTTGTATTAATAAGATAAAATTCGGTGGAGTAAAATTTGTTTGCAAAATTGGTGCAAATTAAAATTGGAAATTTTTTGGTTTTTGAAAATATTGTTTTCACCTAAAGCACACATAACAAAAACGGGACTTAAAATTGGCATCAGAGCTAAAAACACTTCTTTATTGTGTAGATCCTTGTTTTGTGCTTTTTGACTGTCGTGTTTGTTTATCACTCTTGATTTGTTTTTTTTTGATGGATTATCAAAGTTTTAACGAATTAAATCTTTTGAATTTGAAGTTTGCAAAACGAATTAAAATTCTTGATGAAGAAAACTCTCGTTTTAAACATATGATTGAATATTTGCAAATGTTTCAAACTCAAAGAGATATCATTTGTGAAAACTTTGTGGCTTTGTATGATAACTTTGAATCTTTAAAATTGGCCAAGGAAGAGAGTGAGAATAGAGTCATTGTTTTAGGAAAAAGAGTTAAAGGACTTTAAAAATTCTAGGGTTTCTGCCATTGAAGAACGTATTTTGATCAATGAATTTCAGGCACGCAAGAAGACTCTTAGGGACAAGTTTGATGACATTGAGGGGGAGCGAGATAACCTTCTAAAGGTAATTGAAAATTTAAAGAAGGAGTCCATAAAATTTTAGGAGTCTCATTCTTTGCTTGAGTCTAAAATTATGAAGATGAAAAATAATATAAAATACTCGATTAGTGTGAAATGGTAGTGGCTTATGGTGTTCTAGTCCTTCAAATGTTAAAGCTATAATCGTAGTTTGTTTTAGAGCGTTAACCACATCCCAAGGTATTAGAAAAGGTCAATTGAAAGATCCCATTCCTTGTCGTGTTTACACATGCTCGCATTGTGGTAAGAAAGGTCACCTCAGGTCTTTTTGCTATGATGTTAGAAAAAAACCTTAAGAAATTTAAGTGTAGTGTCCCGTCAGTTACTAAAATCCGTCGAGTTAGGTAAACACCTGTTTGGGTTAGGAAATATGTTTTGGAAATGTTAAATGCCAGACTAGTTTATTCTGACATGCTAGCACATGATGCTTCACATGCTATTTCGTATGGATGATTGTGTTAGTCATGTTTGTCATACTCTAGTCTTTGCTTCTTGATATATATCTTTCTATTGTTGTGATATGTGTTCTCTTTGTATTATTTTCTTTCCTTTACTGAGTCTTATTTTTTAAAAAAATATTTTTTTTGTTAAAATTTTTGAAAATACAAAAAGATTTTCGGGTTAATATATTTTTGAGAAAATACAAAAAGATTTTATTTTTTGATTCAATTTTTTTTTTTGAAAAAGAGAAAAAGATTTTCATTTATTTTTATTTCATGAGTTTTCATGTTTGATATGTCATATTAATGTTCTTGGACCCGCATCATTTCATTATCCATGTGGCTAGGACATTTGGTCATTATTATAAATGCTTAGAATGATCTTAGTCATTGTCTAATGGGGTTGTTTCAAAGTCGATTTGCATTTGGATTCGACTTTGTATATATTCCATCGCACACACATTCATAAGTTTAAATGAATGTTTGACTTCTCATGCATATTGAGTTTGGTCAGACGTTATCCTCTAAATTTTGTCATCTATGCGTAATTAGACTTAGAAAGACGTGTGCATGTAAGAACCATTTTTCATGATGATTTATATTATTTAAATTGAAAAAATGATGAGTGTTCACAGG
The DNA here is from genome assembly GCA_949130495.1 of Sambucus nigra. Taxonomy (NCBI): domain Eukaryota; kingdom Viridiplantae; phylum Streptophyta; class Magnoliopsida; order Dipsacales; family Adoxaceae; genus Sambucus; species Sambucus nigra. The sequence continues at coordinate 697,787,551 of OX422208.1, forward strand.
AAAGGTCTGGGAGAGAATAATAATCCCGTCATGAAAGCCACCGTTTAAAAGAGCTTAAGAAAAAAATTAACGAAAAAATGAAACATATGCTAAAAATGGGGATAATAATTTCTCTAACGTGAGAAAAATAGAAACCTCAAAAGAAATACAAAAATACAATATGAATATATGAGGGTATTTGGATGGATAATACGATGGGTTTGTACCACGAATCCTAATGTTGAAAAATCGTATCATGAGGCTGTTGTTTGTTTTTCATTTAGTTTATTTAGCTCAATATATTAATTGTCACATATGGCTAAAACTTAGTCTGATGACATTTATTCATCAATTAGAGCTTCTTGATCGTTTTGATGTGTACAAATTATGATTCATTTATTTTGTTCACACCCATTCATTCCATATCCTTGTTTGAGCACACTGATACTATGTTAGAATGAAACTCATACTTGTTTTATTTTTATGTTTTGATTAAATTTTTCTACTGTTTCGTAGTTCCAGTTGTTTTATGAAATTTTTTCAGTGGCCAAATCGTACACATTTTTAGAGATGGAATACGAAGTTTTTGAAGTCATTCAAATGACTTTTGGTTATCGTTTAAATGACATATCCATATCGTTCGAAGATTTGATCGCACGACATAGGGTCAATCGATACATGCTTCGCACGACCACACATTATTTTGGTTCACTTCTTACATAGATCGGACGAGATCTTATCTCGTTCAAATGACATTATATTGTCGTTCGAACGACCTGTGTTCATCTGAGTTGATTTCCTGAATTTTCTTTATTTTTTTGTACTTGGTTCGTATATATGATCATATTACACTGTTTTGGGACATTTGGTCAGTTTTACATGCAGTTGCTTCTGATTATTCTCTCTGATTTTACACTACATTTATTCATTTAGTCACATCATTTCTGATATTGATGATTTCATTTGTGTGACTATTCACTAGATTCGATTTGGTATGTTCTGATTATTATTAGTTGGCTACATATATTTATTTAGATATGCTCATATGATTTTTCTCATGTTAGATTTTCATTTGTTTATCTTTTTCTCTGGTTGTCTATTCGAGACAAAAAGGGGGAGAGATTGTATGTGATGTGGATGAGTCTTTGTTTGATGAGCAGATATATTTACCTGTTTTGATCATATTATTTACATATTGATAAAATTTATTTGAGCTATTTTGTTTATGTATATTTTTTGGGGTATCATATGTTTTGCTCACATGTTTAACTTTTACAAATTGGTATCTCGCATAGTCTTATAATATTTATTCCTCCATATTTGACATGTTATTTATTGTTTCCTGTATGTAGTGATTACTCAGAGATTAAAGATTTTGCGACTACATTATATGAAGACAAGTTTATGCTGTCGGTCCGATATTTGTACATTCGTTTACTAGATCGTGTCATGTATTTTCTTTTTGGATTTATAGAAATGAGATTTAGGAAATTCGGCTTGACACCCTGGCTTAGGCATTTCACCTTCTTGGTTTTGTCCCAGAATAATTAAAGGGGGGCATTTGTATGGACAAATTTCCAAACAATGTCAATTTGTATGTATTGTCATTATTCCGGACAAAATCCATTTTGAGTCACAGATAAATTTTTATATCGTCACGATACCCACATAGTCTATAACGTATTGTTTGAAGACGTAGGAGCCAAGCTTCAAAGATATATGATGTTGTGTTTATTGGTGAATGTTTCACGTCTTCATATCATATTGCATTCCAAGATACTCTCGGGTATGAATGCATAGTATTTATGGGACTCGAAAAATATTTTAAAATGTTACTTTATTTAAAAATAATTTTAGAATGTTTTAACTTGGTTTATTTTGAGATAAACTTGTTTTAGAGTCATGTAGATATTTTCCTTGTCTTTAGAAGGATCAACGACTTTAACTGTCGTTCAAACGACATGGACATCTCGTTCGAACAAGATGGTTATATCGTTCGAACGACATGCATATCTCGTTCTAAAGACTTGCCGGCTTAAGATTTTTTATTTAAGACGGTTTCCACACAGAATTTTGCGTGTGCAGAACTAGAATTATACACCAGAACAATTAAGTTTTTGTGCACTTATTTACAAAGGCTTTTCAAGTCTAAAAACATCATTTGTGTTTCAAGATCTGATATTTCATATTCATATGCTACATAAATCCTATTTTTAGCACCATCTGGAGTTTGTTCATACTTTGAACATTTGTTTCGTCGAGTTTTAATGTGAATAAGCGATGGACTCCGTATTCTTAATCGTAGACGGTTGTTAAAGTTGCATCGGTGGATATCAAGGCACACAACAACAAATTACACGTTTAACTGTGAAATTATTCGTAGCCAAAAGTTCACATTTCGTTGCTGATAGTTTTTGGAAACGAAAATTATTTCATAACAGGTTTGTGGCCAAAGGAACGTTGCTAAATGTATATGCCCACGAAGTTAACTTTCGTTGCCAATTGTTTAGGTCATTTGCCCAGAAATTATTTTCATGGATAATTATCATATTTAGGCTACAATTTGTTTCGTAGGTAAAAGTTCAACATTTCGTTGCTAAATATCTTAATTTCGTTTCCAATTCTATATGTAAACTACTGCTAGAAACTTTTAGCTACGAAATTTACAATTTATTTTGTAGCTAATTGTTGAACATCTCATTGCTAAATGTCTACATTTCGTTTCCAATTTTATAAATAGAAACTTTTCGATACAAAAATTGTACCTTCCCTCAAGATCTTTTGGCTACGAAATTCAATTGTTGGAGAATGATTCTTAATCATTAATTTTTCAATAATAAACTATCAAATCTTAAGCCGTACATTTTATTTATCAATTTCATATTTAACTACTAAAACATTTATTTTGGTAAAGGAATGTTTACAAATATATTTTTTTATTTTGAATTTGGTAAATTAATGTATACCACCAAATTAAAACAAATTACCATCTAAAAATAACACATTCATTAAAATCCACAAAATAACTAAATTATCATAAATAAAATCCACATTAAGTCACATAGACATACATTGTCAAGTCAACTAAACACTAGTTAAAGGACATAGAAGTCCCACATTTCATCCCCTTACAAACGAAAAATATCCACGGTGTAAAAAAAATAACTTAAACTAGTTAAAGGACTTAAAAGTCTCCAATTCCATTTGCAAATATCAAAAGTTCATGGGGCCCCAAAAATAGCTTCCTGTCACATCAAATCTTCAATTAAGATAATAAAATATCATTAGCTAAAATAAAGTTAGATTTGATTCGTCTTTATCATTAAAAAGTTATAACGATGAGCGAAATTTGATAATTAAAGAGATAATAATCGATTACGAATCATTTTAAATGCATACGAGTAGCAAAACAAAAGGATGTCTAGATTACCATTGTTCGGAAGATGAGGAACATGATGCAATCAACGACTGAATAAACTTATCGGACTTCGCTTGTTGAGCTAGAATATCCTCTGGCATTGCACGTTGATTCTCCATATCGGCCTTTTGTGCCACTGACTCTTCTCTTTGAATTGCTGCCTCTACTTCATGAGCTTGTCAATGATCCATCAAATCTTCTTGAACTTTCATAAACTTCTCAAGTTCCTCTTCCAATTCAACGTTCCTCAATCGCAATAGATTAATTCTTGAATCCTTTTTTTAGGACCATACCCAAGCCCGTCAATATATCATGGTCTCGTGCCAAGAACTTTATCTACTATCTCATCTGAGCTCATCATGGTACCATTCTCGGATATTAATTCAGATTCAAGGCGTTTCATCTCATTCTAGAAACAAATAGAAGAAAAAGGATTACAGGTTTAGCCAAACTGTCAAGATGTCTACAATTTTTAAGCTAATTAAAGACAATAATTTAAACTGCGAAAAGCACAATGCAGTATGCGTAATTTTTATACCTAAGATAAGAGTACCAAAGGAATTACAAGCCATCAGTGTTTGTTGGTTTTTAATTCAGCAACAACAGGGTAAATTCAAAATAAACTTAATAAGACTTACATAGAGCGTTTCGGCTTCGGGAGATGTCCACTTTTCATCTTTACAATGAGTTTCTTTATAAAACTTGATCCTATTCGTCTCTTGACCGTACACCTCTTTACTCCGCTATTAAACAACAAAACATTAATAATTGTACTTGTAAAATAAAATTCTCAATTGACACACCAAAACAAGTTGATATATTACCAGTTCATAACGAACCACCACAAAGGGCCTCAGACTCATCATGATTACTCAACATAACACAAAAAAAAAGAATGACTTTTAACCTCAACTGTTGCTCACGACGATCTTGGTTCCTGACCGGCCTCTCCTCATAGCTCCCATCGGGCTGCAGCTCAACCCCATCTAACTCTATGTGTAGGTTTGAGTCCTCGGGACATAAGAACTTCCTCAACATGGATACATAAAAAAAATATCATGTACTCGCTGGAGCTGGTAGGGGTAGGGCTAAACGGTAGGCAACGGATCCCACCCTACCCAACCCTATAAACGAACCCTCGTATCACGTTGAAAGGTTCCTTTTGGCACCAAAATAAAGAACGCCTCTCATGGGTGAGACCCTCATCAGCACCTGGTCCCCAACAACGAACTCTAACTTCCTCTGCCTTATGTTAACACAAGTCTTTTGACGATCTTGCCCAATCTTCATCCGTGCAAGAATCAAGTCAACCTTCTCTGAGGTCTCCCTTACAGTATTCGGGCCCAGCATTAGGTGCTCTCCGAACTCCAACCAATATGTAGGGGATCGACAAGGCATGTCGTAAAAATCCTCATATGGTTCTATAAAAATAGTTTGTCTGATAACTATTATTGTATTCGAACTCCACCAGTGGTAAATGTGTATCCTAACCACCTTTGAAGTCCAACACCTAAAATCATAGCATGTCCTCCAAAATTTGGTTTACCCGCTCCGTCGGACCATCAAACTAAGGGTGGAACGCAATACTTAAACTCGACTGAACTCCCATTGCCTCATGAAGACCACCCCAAAAGTGCGAGATGAAGACACTGCCACGTTTGGACACGATATCACGCGATACCCCATGCAAATTCACAATCTCGCTAATAAAAAAAATCATGGCATACTGTGCTATCGTATAATCCGTCATCACTAGAAGGAAATATCCACCTTTGCAGTCTGTCGATGATGACCCAAATCGAATCATCACCGCACTGCGATCTTGGCAACCCAATAATTAAATCCATGGAGATACTTTCCCATTTCTAACTCTATAACCGTAGTCTCACCACAAAGCCTAACATAACTGAACTACTAAGCTGATCCAAAAATCAATACCCACAAGTCTCGACTTGCTAAGTTTCATGCGTGGAGTGTCTCGCAGGAGAAATCCAAACAAGGAACCCCTCCGATACACTACTGTCAGTTTGTCGAGATGAGGAATTTGTCAACTCAAGACCCTTAGTGGTACAAGAATCATCTAACTAAAAAAAACACTTATCTCTAGACTCAACGGTTCATCACACAATAAATAATCCAACTTCGCCTATTCAATACAGATGCCACTATTCATCAATCATGCCTCGATACTCAACTCATAATCGACTAACAGATGGTACTGAAATCTCAAAAGCCAACTCTACTCTGAGTTGTCAATAACACTTGCCTTGCACTTATATTGATGGTGAGTCAACCAATATGGCAACCCTTATTATCAATTAAGGCTACACATGTGCATAAGCATACAACTTCTATGCACTTACAAATATTGTTCCGACTTTCCAAGTCTGGACTTAGGTAAATAATATCAGCAAGGTCCATACTCTCTTGAACAAGATAACATCGATAAAGTTGCATTCTAGGCGATCAAGGATCCCTCACCTAAAGTTTTCGAACTAACCCGAGATGCAATGTTCCACCTTGCCTCCTTTCTCATGGTTTGGTCGCTCTAACCCAAGGCAACAAACCCTTTCTAGATTTGACTTACCGCTCTTTTTTTTTAAAAAAACACGTAAGGAATTCAACCTATCCGACATGATTTTCGTTGGACTGTGAGTATATTGGAATTTTCTCACCGAACAAGAAATGAACTTGGTTCTTCAAACCAGGAATAAGGCTTGTACATTTTCCAAGCAACGAGGTAAGACCAAAAATTCCCACTAATCATACCAAATCAGAATATCTAATTTGGCACACTCACCATCCGGATACTCATCTCCCAGTACACCAACGCTACCTGATCCTTATGAAGAACGGTGTGATATCCAACATGTCAAAGGTCATAAATATAAGGTAGCGGGTACCTTCACGTTCCTTGACCCCAATTAACACTCAGTAATCCACACATAACTAAAGTAAAAATTAAATATATTACGAACCCATTCGCGGGTGTTTTCCAAAGAGTACACACCCTCCTTACAAAACTTCCCAACAACGGTCGAAACACTCTCTTGTTGTCCCCCTACAGTGGAGGTTATGACAACCATTTCAGTGAATGGGTTAAATATTTGAAACCCAAAAATGTCTCAATCCCTGTCATTAATGACGACACTCACATGGCAACACTATCATGAATCACACAAAAACTAACTAAGCTACACACGACTCTACCATTATCAAAAGACCATCATGGTGTGACTATTCACTAGTATAAACGTCACCATAATTGAATATCTTATACTTGGTTTCAGAACGCGTCTTTAATCACACATGATCTAAGTAAACATCATGTCACTAACTAGTCACTCGTGCTATAATTCACATTAATACATAACAAGGGCCACAACATAGCCACATTCCCATATCTGATGGATTCAAAATCAAGAACCACCATTATCAACGTGCAACAAATTAGTACCCCCAATCACCGGGTGATAACATAAAAATTAAACTCGTGGATATATCACCAACTCAAGCGATCACACTTGCATAAAATGAAACGCCTATTGAACACTCCATGATGATATTCTCACTTGACAACTCGTCCCTCGAGATTCTCTACTCACCGTAGGGTTCAAAATTGGTAACTCCAGCTCAAGTCCATCCCTTAGCACACCCATATTCACGTCCCGGTCTTAATAACTTTTAACAAATATACCGATGTTACAAAACAACATAACCACACCTTATTGAACACCCATTCTAATCTAGGTATTTACGAAGAACACTGAACTCCAATCGTTACCAAATATGGAAAGAAAACTCCCTCAAAAATTCTGGAATTCTCCAATGTCAATCCTCGTATGACCTTGCGATATGGACTTCCTCATCCCTAGTGTCCATGGCTAAGACATCGCAACATTATTAATTCATTCTCACGAACTTGTTCGTGATAACTCGCTAAAACATTCCACTTTGAACATGTGAGTATCCAACCCACTAAAATATCTTGTGCATGACCGAACACACACCTAATTGGCCTTAAGTTTATTCCATTACAGATTTTATCCGATCAGAACACTATGGAACCACTATATCACCTCAATACGACATCTATCGCCTGTGTGGACAACGCGTAGGTTTACATACCTACCAAACTTCCCTAATACCAACACAATATTTCAAGGATAATCACTTATCCATTCTAGATTCAGACTCATGAATCTCTCATTATACATCATCAAACGGATGAATCTAGTCTGTTCTTTTTACAAGTACGATGAGACTCTTGCGTACACCATAATTGGACCCCTCAGGTCATCTTTTGACGGGGTGGGACATACACCGATTTGGAGTAGTCCTCTCTCAAATCACAACCCTTACTTTACATGTTCATGAGTGATAATATACTCTTATTATCACAAGACTTACTTCGTTAACCATTCATTTATTAATATATCATCGAATGACTCAACAGTCTCTCCATCACGGGTGGAACATGATGTTTTCTTCTTAGGAAAATGTCACAACAACAATTGGACCACATAATTTTAAGGTATGCCATATCTAAATCTCTACCCTTCCACATTGGAAACAACTTCAGACAACTACACACGCAAGTGGTACCAACAACTCAGTGGTACTACAGGGTAGGCTATAACTTATAGCAACTTCTTTACAGCCATAAGAGTGACGATATTCAAAGTTGATAATGCTTCCTCCCCCTAAAGCATTAAAAGTCAACTCAATCATTAAGTTCAACATAGCTTTTCTCGCCTACTAGTGGGCGATGAAACTACGATAGTTGCACGTGAATCGCGGTCTCGAAAAATGCTTGGACCCTATGCCCTCCCAGAGTCCACATCTCATCAAATGACTATCTTCAAAGATAGTAAGTGAACAAGTATCTAAAAAAAAATTTATTCAAGTGGATCACTAGTCATAATTACAACAAGTACTCATACACAGACCTCACACATACTATCCTGTGGTTGATCGAAGATTCACCTCATGCGCGGGACGTCTCACGAATGAAATCTAAACAAGGAACCCTCCCTATACACTAGGCTAACTCCGAATCGCCCATCAAAATCGCAGCGTGAAGATCTTCCAAGTCATTGAATACAATACCTAATCGTAAGGCTTTACGTATCAAGGAAATGATGCGCGGAAAACGTAATGGACGCCCTCAGATCCCGAAAGGCTCTAAAACCTGGCTCTCATACCAACTGTGACAACCCTGTTTTTTAAATCTAATTCGGTTAGCTACGCCCAATTAAATTAAAGCGGAGCGTCAATATATTGGCATTAGAATTTTTTTTAAAATAAATGCAGTAAAGTAAACATGTACACTCTCATACGTGTAACCATATCACATCATAACAGCTATAACAAGTGAAACCAACTCATAACTATTAACTGTAATAATCCATGTAATCTCAAACTGAAAATATAAAATGCCAATACATGCGGCCCAACACAAAATGGGAAAGAGTAATACAATAATTCTCTCAAATCCAAAGTATAAACAAAGTGATATTAATCTCTGATACCACCCTTAAGAAAAGGGAAACGAATGACATAAATTAAAATAGAATAACTCCACGGCTACATGAATCCCAAGATTGATATGATCTCATCAGGCTCCGTAGTCTATTGTCCAGCGGGACGAGGACCTGTCATATATTATATATATATAGGAGAGGAGCAAGAAGCAAGATAGACGGACGTCAAAGCAAGAAAACAAGCTATAAGATTATAAGATGTACTTATAATGAAAGCACACTAGTCATTACTCGCCTCCAGTAATTAAGTTGTTCAATTACCCAACCAATGCTCCTATGTCGTGACTACCCAACCCAAACTCGAGTAACGTGTAGTCTCATATCGTATCATGATTAATCATTATTAATCTCATTTCAGTATTTGATGTATCAAAATATTTCCTTCAAGTATAATATCATATACATCGATTCGGGATATTACTTTAAGACACAAGCATAATATCTCACACAACAAGTCATATCGGGTCACTATCGTTACCCGGGGAAACAAGTCGTAACACTAGGCCTACACACGAATATTCCCCAATATTACGTGGCAAGGGCAATCATACTAAGTCCTAAATCACATAGCGTTTCAAGGTCTTTCTCTCCGACCCACATTACAACCATGTGTCCGGTTCTGGTGGTTTATCTCCGACACGACACTCGAGCGGAACCTAACCGGATCAATCAAAAAAATAAATCGCATTCAACATGTACCTACGTCAACCGGAGGACTAGTCTAGTGTATACTCGACAATATACATATAAAACAATTTCACGCTTATGTATATATACAATCGTGTCAAGTCTTTTACTCGAGTTATACCATAGTCATTATTTACAATATAACATAATTTCCATCATTAATTTACTAATTCAACATCAAATCAATTTAAGGTTATATATCCCTAATAACCATAAGTATGTGATCAAGTTAGGATATTAGGCACAACACCATAATTATCGTACTAACAACATGAAAAACATTAACACTCTTATTTCAACAACATTCTGCCCAGAATTTTAAATGAAGATTCGAGGCTCTTCCGATCCGTTTTGGGAAAAACTTAAAACTACAAAGTTGTTCGGAACGTGATTTTCTACAAGGACATGCGAACAGACCCGAAACTAACATATAATATTCGCTCCTGTTTTCGACAACATTCTGGCAAGTTTTTTAAAACGCTTATTTAAGGCTTTTCTGATCCGTTTTTGGAAAAACTTAAAACTACAAAGTTGTTCGGAACGTAATTTTCTATAAGGACACGCGAGCACGCTACCACATCCTGCCTAAAACAGACCCGAAACTAACATATACAATTCGGACCTGCTTACGACAACTTTCTGCGCAGAACCGTAAAACGCAAATTCGAGGATTTTCCTATCCGTTTTTAAAAAATTGAAAACTACAAACTTGTCCGGAATGTGATTTTCTATCGGAAAAAGTGGAAGAAACATTCATTTTCGGAACCAAAACAGCTCAAAATAGTTTTTAATATGACGATTTACTCAATTTCATAGATTTCAGAAATGTAAGAGTTTGTTTAACAATTCAATCCCTATAATGATGTTATTGCATTTGAATCTACATGGATGGTGATACTAATACATTGCATATCATTTTTAACATCAAGTTAATATTAATTTAGGGATCCAAATACATGTTCATGTGAAATTTCATTATAGATACACAATATACACATATAGGTTATTAACTTGCCTTAGATTTTATGGAGATGTTGATGAAGAAGATGGCAACCTTCTTCTTCTTCTTCTTCTTCTTCTTCTTCTTCTTCTTCTTCTTCTTCTTCTCTCTCTCTCTCTCTCTCTCTCTCTCTCTCTACTAAACCCTAGCCCCATTTTGTGAAACGAAAGAATGAAGACTTCTTCTCTTCTTTTCTATTTATACCTAGGGTCAATTTATTTACAAAAATGCCATTGCGCTAAATTTAACCCTCTCGATCCTTTTACGCGTTAATTGGCTTCTAATATTTAAGTCGCACATTCATATATCAATGAATTCATTTTAACTTTTTATTTCCAATCATTTTGAATATATATACTGACATAGTTTTATTTCCAAACATTTCGAATATATATACTGAAATAGTTTTTTTTTTCAATTCAATCAAAAATGCGGGGTATTGTAGTCTAGACTGATGAACTAGACAGAATCATTATTATAAGAGTGGAGTAAATTAACTAGAGATACTAGAGAAGAAAAATCCCCTCAATATAAAATCCTAATATCATCAGCAAAACAACAAGTGAGATGGAGCTTTGAAACATCTAGGGTCAGAGATAAGAGTAATAGAACCAACATCCACAAAATGAGAGACGTTCCTGGTCAAAACTTCTTCAGCAACACAGAAAATAATAGGGGATGGGGGGTCCACTTTCTTAACTCCTCTAGAGAAAAAAATATGTAACCATTAGGGGAGCCATTAAAAATAATAGACAACTTTATTGAAGGGAGGATAGAAAATATGAGGCTGATAAATCTGGGGGTAGAATCCAAATACATTATTCCATCAGTCTGCTTCAGCATTTTGGGAATGAGAAATTGTCCAAAGAAATTGGCATAAAGTTGCCTCAATCTTGATTAAATCCCATCATTCTTGATAGAAAAGGCCACCAAAACCATGGGGAAAAGGAGCAGATTGAGAATTCATGCTAAAGAGTGCTTTGAATGAGTTCACCAGTAGGCAAACAAATAAGGGTGTCATTATCATCATCATTAACGCTAGGATGAGTAAAAGTACCCATCAAGTTAGATATGACTCTTTGGGATTAAAAAGAATAAAGAGAGGTAAAGTGATTCAAAATATGGGATTTGAGGAGAGGGGGATCAGAAATCACCAACCCATTGTTCTTGAGGCAGAAAATTCCATTAAGAGCTCCTCTGGCCTTAGCAACCTTGTGAACGTATGAAGAGATCAATTTTGTAAAATAAAATACCATTTTCAGGTTCACTACAGTATGAAGAGATCGATGATCATTAATCTCTTTAATTGGATGGCCTTAGCATATGTTTGCAAAATAAAAAATATTAAAAACTAAAATGAAGGACAATTTTGTAAATAGCTACACATAGAATCACTGTACAGGGAACAAAATACCATTTGAGATCAGCTTTTTCAACCCTAATTCCTTTTCTAGAACAAGAAGACCACTTCCCCACATAACATTACGCGCCAATGTAGACCTAGCTGGCTGGCTATATTTAATCATCATCATCATGTGACCAAATAAGGTCATAGATGTTATAAATTACCTGAGACCTATTCATATTGGGCCCTTCATCTGTTTATGGAGATCCAGATTACCAAGAAAATGAATGTTGGGTTCAAGACAATAGAATCTCTATTATTAACGTTAGACCATCAATTATGAGTCTACCACATATCAAAGTATTTTAATATTGGACCCCATACACTCCATTGAAGTGTCTCCAAACCTCTTTGCTAAACTGACTTTCCACAAATCAATGGTCCATGTTTTCTTTCATAGGCAAGGTATAAAAATAATATTTTGAGGGTCAACGAATCCCCAACTTCCATTTAGTATAATAAACGGGGATAGGGTCTCTTAATCGTCTCCATAAAAATGATAAATGTGGGTAGGGAGAAAAGTGTGCCAAGGAATTAGACCATCATTTAGAAAGGTGGTTTCTAATCATGTTCCTAGAGAAGTTAACAGAAAACATTCTAAACTCTTTAACAATCCAAACCATAGCATCCTCTGACTCAATTCCCATAATTTTTACTATGGAACACTTGTATAATAAATTTTGAGGCAGCACCACACATAAGAGATTCAAGTTCCTATAGCTGTTCCCATCAAACATATAATTAACATTGGCATGGCCTTAGCAACCTTGTGAAAGTATAAAAAGTTCAATTCGGGGTTATATTTGGAGTTTTTAGGGTGACATTTCTATTTTCGAATTTGAGTTACCTTTCGAATACAGGGTTACACTTGGAGTTGAATTTGGTTTAGAGCTTGAAACTGTTTTAATTTTGATTTTTTTTTCTGTTTTTTTTTTGCAGTATATGTTTGAAATTTGAATCTATTTTGAATTTGAATTTTTCGCGTTAAATCTGTTATGTTAGATTATTGGTAGTGGTGGGGTGTAGTTTAGTCATTTTAAATTATTTAACAAATTTATGTTAAGAGTTGGGACAGAGTGTAACGAGTCAATAGTCTGGGGGCGATCCGTTAGGCAATATATTTTTAGGGAGGTGTAATGTACCAGACCCTCAATATCAAGGAGGTTTAATGTCTTGACATTTAGGGTCCGTCTGATTGACATTTATTATTGATGAGAGAAAATTAAGATAGAGGATTTTCATTATATTATTGTGTGCACGCGCGCTACAAGTTTACGTCACTATCAAGTACACATGTTAAGTGTATCAGCTTCTTGTACAAGTGACATGATGAATATAAGGTTCAATCACAGATTTAACACCCAAAAATTGCCTTCATAACTAATATGACACCCCAACTCCTTAAGATATTATCCCAAATATTTGGTTTTAAGACTTATACAATTCTCTACCTATTCTAGGATCCGTGTTCACGTGGTTACGAATGAATTATATCACAATAAAAAAAATGAAGAAGAAAAAAAGATAAATATATATGGTAATTCTGGAAGGATACAACAAAGTGATATGCCACGCATGGATTAATCTGTCTCAAGTGATAGAATAAGAGTACACACGCCAAATGAAACGTATCAATGCTTTGTGTACTAATTTTTTGAATGAGTTCATCAAAGATGATGAATTTTTTCCTCGCCATAAAGATATGAAAACCCAAGTAAGAGAAATGGGGACTTTTGGTAGGGACATTATACAATGAAGAGTACTTGGCAACATTCCTGGGCAACATATATGCAGAGAAGAAAAGATAAATCTTATCATAATTAACCTTCTGCCCTGAAAAATCTTATACAGTTGAAGATGATTAAAGAGATTAATGATGATGATTAAATACAACCACTAAGTACATCCATATAGTTGCAGATTATATGCAATTCACTACAGTTATAGAGTGAGTCTGCAATTCCACAGTTACAGATTTCAATACAACCACTGAGTACATCCATACAGTAGTGAATTTCATAGTTAACCTCCCCCCCCCCCCCCCCAAAAAAAAAAATGGCGGATATTGAAGAAGAATGATGATGTATTGGAATAATCAAAAGTAAATTATGAACCTTGTATGATTAGTGATGTATTGGAACAATCAAACTAAGGCATGTTACCCCTGCCTAAAGTTTTAGTAAGGAAACTAAGGCATGTTACCCCTGCCTAAAATAGGCAGGGGTAAAATTGGCAAACTAAGGCATGTTATCTCTGCCTAAAATCGACCTCTTGATAATCAATAATAATAGATTACAAATAGATAAAGGAGTAATAATCCATTTGACACAATATACTAAGGCATGACTTCCAGAAAGCATAGATAAAGTAATATGTTGGGGGTCTAACTATAAGCTACTATGAAATAGTCATGAAATTCCAGCGATATCAGTTATATAACTTGGATATCAGTTATACATAAGTTATAAAAATATTGACAAAAATTATAAATCTTTGAATTAAAGAACATAACAATTATAGAACTTTTGATATCAGTTATATATCATTCAAGTACTTCCGAAATTCCCAAAGATATCAGTTATATAACTACTATTTTCATTAATGATTCTATATGACAAGTTCCAATCTACATATGTATATACTCCTAATGGAAAATCACTCCAGCATGCAGAAATAATTCAAAATCGCAAAATTAAAGTAACAATGCCATTTTCAATAAGAAATTACTTACATTAAGTCTGTCGAACGCTCTTGTCTTATCAGCTTCAGTGAGATCTTTCCAATTGGTTGGAACTGGAATTAGGTTACGAATGATAATCCCTAGTTCATTTGATAATTTAGAAGACTGATCTTTGTCAAGTGGCCTGCTTTTCTCCTTCTATATCTCAATACACATCTTTTTCCCATTAGCTTTGATAATCTTCTGAAGCCCCTTGCCACGTGTAGGTCCACAAACTTTTTTCGTTATGATAGAATCTGTATTAAAAACATTAAAATTAAATGAACAATAGTAAGAAACATTTCAAAATTAGTTAATGTACCTGCATGGTTTTTAGAGGTTTCGGGACTAGTCTGTTGCGTTGGTGGCGAGATATTTGTAGATTCTACATCCATTACGTGTTTAGTTGTGGGTGCCATGGGAGATATGGGAGTCGTGAGTGCCATGGGAGATATGGGAGCCATGGGTGTTGTGGAAGCCATGGGTGTTGTAGGTTTCGTGGAAGTCGGGGGCGCCGTGAGATACGAGGGTGCCGAGGGACCCTCCTTTATGCTATTTGACCGATGACGTCTTCCTGGCGCCATACTGAAAAAGAACATCAAAGCACAATTTTTTTTGCATATTTAGTAATGAATAATAAGAAACAATAACATGTAGTATTTTAAAATATTGTAATTTCTACACCACTTTACTGAAATAAAACAAAACTATAAATAGACATAAAACCACAATTTCACAAAATTTTCAAATATACCATGCCATACCAAATCATTGATCAATATTCAAATATGCCATTAACAGTAAATTCATTATAGTTGTACACCAAACATGTTTTATTTAACAAGGGTAGCACAATGTCCATTCATTATAGTTGATCCAATATAAAGAGGAACAACAATCACATGCATGGTCATTCATAGAAAATCAACAAAAATTACAATGGTAAAATAGAGGCAATCTATATCACTATCATCATCCTCAACCAGCAGTACAGTCCCTTAAATAGTTTCCATTAACAAAATTAATCTATACCACTATCATCATCCTCAACTACTACGAGTTCTTTCTCATTTTCACAATATTCATTAAGTGTTTCGTCTTCATCATCGACGCCATCAAGGGAAACAATGTCTTCGTCCGATGGTACTCCTTTGTCTATATACACAATCCCAGCGTCAATAGTGTCCGCCTCTACATTGGTTCTCTACAACTGACCAACATCAACTTCTATAATCTCAAAAGCCCCTGATGAAGCATTTTCTTGGTACACAAAATCGTTTGTTTCTGACACATCTGTGTCCATTTCTTCCACCCCAAGATCATACAAGTGTCTATGATGGAATTCTGAACAACTTGCCATTTTTTTTCCCAATTTTGTGTCATTGAGATAAAACACTTATTTTGCTTGAATGGCTAGCATATAAGGATCACTCTTGTACCACCTACCATTAACATTGATGCTTGTAAAGTGATCATCGATTTGTATTCCTGATTTTTTTCTTTTTATCAACTTCAAACCAGTCACACTAAAAAAGGAGGACTCGATTTCCTTTGATAGACTCTAACTCAATAATATCGTTCAATACACCATAAAAGTTAATCTCTTCATCATTATGATCTCCTTTAACAACTAAGCTGTTGTTTTGACTTCTCATGCGATTGTCACGGTCTTTAGTGTGAAATCTAACTCCGTTTACTATGCAACTTTTGTACTTGTTTGCCCGTATGTCAGGACCACATGCTAATGCATATAATTTCTAAGTACATTCTGGATACTTCTGGTCGTACAACTTTTTCATCTATCAAAGAAAAAATTTGAATGATATAAGTTAGACTAATTATATTACTTAAAAAATAATTAAATTTATACATCAATATTATGTTATGATAACTTTACTTAAACTTACGCGTTCTTCAAACCAGCTAGGGAAATTCCTTTGACTTATCTCGTCTAAATTCAAAGGGCTTTCTTTCTTCATCTCCTCTATATTCTCACTAACAATGGTAATAATTATAACAATAAGCTTCGTAGAAGTTGGAAAATGAATACTTATGAAGATTACTTCCTAGTTATTAACTTACTTTATATATGGATCCACTTTCTCATAATTATTCAACGTATACCACCGCATCATTTCCATCTCAGTCACTGTGAGAAAGTCAAAAGTACATGCCCCAAAAGGGCATACCTTTTGAGATAATACATCCAATCCCTCCTCTTGCTCCTCCCCGTCGTAATTTTTTTCCAAGCAATTGAGTTTAGTTTCAATCCCGTCAAAGTAAATTGAGCAAAATTTCAAACATTCATTAATGATGTGGGATTCTGCTATAGAACCTTCCGGTCGAGCTTTATTATGCACGTAACCCTTTGATGTGCCCAAGTGTGACACCCCGCCTAATTAACCCTGGGTGATCAGTCCTAAATTAAATTAGAACAGGTTTCTCATTTGGTTCATTCTTAGCATCACTGTCGCCTTTTTAATTACTAACCATCTAAGTGAGAAAATTAGACTGGTGCCAATTTTATCTTCCATTAACTTAAATGGAATACTCATGCAGAACAAAATAATATGACAATCACAATCAACTTAATTCAACCATTCACAACTAATTAACTAACCGAATAAATCATCGATTTAAAATCCAACAGAAGTAAAGACAAGCAAATAAATCTCAACATGTCTGTCATAAGTACTGAATGAAACAGTGAGCAACATGCTCAAATAACTGACAGGAAATTTCTACACTTGAAATGAAAGGAAGGAGGCGCCTATCAAACTCCCGCAACATCCACATATGCTGAAGCAACGGGTCCCTGGAATGAGTCAAGCCTGGCGTCCCTGTGGCTGGACACCTAATAGGATTTTAAAAGTTTTTATAACAAGGGTTAGTACCCAAAATATTTGGAAAAGATTTAGCAAATGATTAACTTGCAGTAATAAGTAAATATGCATGCTCTCCATATTTTAGTTAGTGCCACACTCCCTAGAGAACATCCTCACCCCTTCTCTAATGTGCACTACTAACACCTTCATTAATTCACCTAGTTATTTATCCCATGACTAGATAACTAATATAACCCCTTGCAACCACCCCACTCTAACCGAGTGTGCCATAATTATGATTTCTAACTTATTATTAACATTAACTTAATTAATCATTTCCCTTTTAAAAATTATATAACTTTAACACCCATTATATATATAATACAATTCACAACCTGTATTAATTTACCCGTATATAATTATTTACCTCATTATATACGTATAGTTATATTACAACATTCACAAACATGCTGGAATAATAATTAATATTCATCCTCCCGAGTAATGGCTTACTAGATGTAATTCTCTAAAGTGCTATCCCAGTAGGCATATTCACATAACCTAGTCACCCCAAGTTTGAATTGCTCACTAA
The DNA here is from genome assembly GCA_949130495.1 of Sambucus nigra. Classification (NCBI taxonomy): domain Eukaryota; kingdom Viridiplantae; phylum Streptophyta; class Magnoliopsida; order Dipsacales; family Adoxaceae; genus Sambucus; species Sambucus nigra. The sequence continues at coordinate 697,805,719 of OX422208.1, forward strand.
CTTAGATAATACATAAAAAATTGGAGGCGGTCATATTCCTTCCCTGAAAGTGAGATGCCCCTCACCCATATAACGGACGTTATGACCTGGGAATATACTCGCCCTACTCCTCAAGCTAGGGGACTCACCCACTATATATATATATATATATATATATATATATATATATATATATATATATATTATTAAAATAAACTATCCCGGCTATCTCGTGTACTAAGTCCGTAACACAAGCCTATTCAAATTATTAAGAGTTCATGGTCCAACTCTAATTATTATTTAATTCACATATTAATTAATTAAATTACTTTTGGTGTCGCCCCCAACCAATATATTCGGACTTACTTTCGTGGCCTGAAATAAACAATATCCGAGTCTAAATTCCCGACTCCAAATTATTTAGCCTTTATTCTAAATAAATTTAACATCTTGGTATCGCTCAACCAATAACCCCATACTTTCCCACTCAATCCGTATTTAATTATTATGAAATATTATTCCCAAAATTTAACCATGGTGTGACACACATAATTTCCTTCAAACACCAATTAATTTTCCCTCCCAATTAATTTTATTATACCCCCATGTCTATTTCTCATTTCATAAAGTATAGGAAAAGATTTAAATTTAATTTAGGACTGATCACCCGGGGTTAATTAGGCGGGGTGTCACACTAAGTACCTATTAGCATATACAATGATATAAATTATCTCATGTTAAATCTATAAACTATACATAAAAAATAAGTATTTTGACTTGAACCCCCACTTTTAATGTCAATTTTGAATTAAAAATTGGGGGCTATGTCGAAATACCCCTAAAAACATGACAATGAGTATATTGACATACCTTTCAATAGGATACATCCACCTATATTGCACCGGTCCTGCAAGTATAGCCTCTCGCGGAAAATGAATAGCTAAGTGGACCATTATATAAAAAAATCCGGTGTATAAATCAATTCTAGTTTGCACAAAATCACAACAATGCCTTTCTCCAACTGACCGGGCGGAAAAAGTGTGCTCGTGTGAGGACACAATCGTTGTGTGTTTCGCCGCCGCGATACAAAAGAACCTAAGCTACTACTACACTTGCGAGGCAAGTAAAGCGGTAAGTCGGGTATCGTAAGAAATCCGCAGGGAGTGATTAAATTTTAGACTTTAATTGTTTTAAAACTTCTTAGAATAAAAGGGTGTAAAAGAAATAAGAAAAGGTGATGGGTGGTTATGGTGGACTAAAGAAAAGAGAAGTTACGCTAAATTAAAGGAAAGCGAGGATCGGGATCGCATACACACATTCACGGGCTAAACAACTACTAATTAGAATTTTGATTCGAAAACATTTAATCGATCATTTTCAATTAAGCATAAACATCACGCAATAAGGAATTCAAGCCAAAGTTGCGAGATTAAACATTTAACGGAAAATGGTCACACGCGGACTAAATTCGGATTGTCGCTATAAACACTAATGTTGCGTGACAAAGAAAGTTAAACGCATAATAATCCGACTTTAATACGCGAGGTTTCAATTAAATGCAAGTTTACACGAAACCCTAACTTTCGAGGTCCAAACCCGTAAATGGCGTAACGAAATTCCGACCCTATTTATCTAAGGGAAATACATGAATTAAACTAAGAAAACAAGAATTAAATCAAGTAAACTAATTAACAAAGCATGTAAATTATCTAGAAAGCAAGAATTAATGGAAAACAAGCTATATTAATGGAGAGTGTAATGAAAAGTCAACTTACAAACCAATTAGATTGTCAATCCAAAAAGAAATGAGGAAGAACCATCCAAAACCCTCAAAACCCTAACTATTCTAACCTAAAATCGTGTATATACTGCTATCTATTCTTATTACAACAAAAATTGTATTTATAGTAAATTGGATTAAAAGAAAAGAAGAAAGAAAAGAAATGAAAATATCTGCTGAAAAATAGGGGATCGATCGATCGACCCCTTTGGTCGATCGATCGATCAAGGCCAAAAATCGACAATTTAGAATGGTCGATCGATCGACCAGAAGGGCAGATTGCAGCAGCACACTGCATTCCTTTCTTCCTCTTCTCTTCTCCTCTTTTGCTTTCCTTGTTTTTCCTCCGCTGAAATCGCCGTAACTTCTTCGTTATGAATCGGAATCGCGCACCGTTCACGGCCACGCGAAGCTAGCGAGGAGGGATACAACTTCCGTGAGATGTCGGGCCAGGTAACCGAGCTGTGAAAAGAATAAAATGCCCTTGCGCGTGCGATTGTGTACGGAACTTCACCGGAATGCGTCCGAACTTCATACTAAGCATCCAAATACCTACAAAAGCTCAATTAACCCCTGCAAAACATGTTAACATAGAAATCCGAGGTTTTCTGGTTAACGAGCATAAATATAGGGATTAAGATACCCGAGGGGGCTAATAACGCGTAGGTTAACGGGTGAAATACGCAATATTTGCATCGTATCACCAACCTCTTAAGTTCTTCTATATCCAGTGTTTTACAACACAAATCTTTGAAAAAATTCTCCAACTCAACAATTGAACTGTATACTTCCTTGCGCAAATACCGATGAGTCCCAATGGGCAATAAACGCTATAATAGAACATGACAATCATGGCTTTGCAACGCCGATACCTTACCATCACCAACGTTAACACACCATGAGATATTCGAAGCATAAGCAGCTGGAAACTTCACTGATTTCATGAACTCACAAAAACCTTGTTTCTCTAACTTACTAAGTGTATAACATGCAGGCGGCATTATAAATGTAATTCATTCCTTATCTTCATATCCTCTAAATCTTGCCTCGCCTTATACGTGTCTTTTGTTTTTACCTGAGTATTTAATAAAGTTCCCAACACACTTTCACAAATATTGTTTTCAATATGCATGACATCAAGGTTGTGTCGAAGTTTTAATGTTTTCTAACATGGTAATTAAAAATAATGCTTTTTCTTATCCAGTAGAGCTCTTCAGGTGTACATTTCCTCTTTTTATTACATGAATGTTTCCCCGGTATATAATCATTGACATGATTCAATTTCCTCAACAAATCATCCCCATTTAAGTCCATGGGCTTTAACCGGAGCTTTTGCATACCATCAAATTTTCTACTCTTCCTCCATATATGGTTGGGATCTAGATATCGGCGATGGTCCATAAAACATAACTTACTCCTTATTCTTTTCGAAGAAGTATCTTTGTTACATGTAGGACAAGCCAAGTAACCTTAGTGCTCCAACCAGACAAATTACCATACGCTGGAAAGTCATTTACAGTCCACACAACTTCCGCATGCATTTGAAAATTCATTTTAGTGGATGCATCATATGTTTCTACACCAACTTCCCATAACTCATTCACCTCGTTAATTAATTGTTGTAAATACACATCCATATCCTTACCTATTGCCAAAGGTCCTGGAATAAGTAATGACATCATAAAAAATGACTCTTTCATACTTAACCAGGGCGACAAGTTATATGGCATAAGTATTACTGACCACATGCTATATGAGTTGTGCATATTACCAAAGTGGTTAAAACCATCACTTGTTAGGCCAAGCCTTACACTACAGGGGTTTTGAGAAAATCACTCGTGCTTCACATCAAAATCCTTCCATGCACTAGAATCTGCAGGATGTCTCAATACATTATCTTTGATACATTTTCCTTTATGCAACTTTATATCATCAACCGTTTTTCTCCACATAAACAGTCTTTGGAGTCTTGGCTTTAGTGGAAAGTAACGAAGCATTTTGTGAGGAATGCGTTTACCCCCTTCATTATTAACCTTCCATCCAAACTCTCCACATATTGGACAGTCATGTTTATTTTCAAGCTCCTTCCAAAACAAACAACAATCATTTTTGCATGCATGAATCGATACGTATCCTAATCCCAAGCCACGCAACATGCTCCTTGCCTCCTAATCTGACTTTGGAAGTGTCTCACCATCGGGAAAAGATTCCTTCAATAGTTCAAGCAACATCTTAAGTGATTTATTACTCCAGTGATTGATCACTTTTAAGTGGAGCAACTTCATGAGGAAAGACAGTGCAGAGAATTTTTTGCAACCAGGATATATTTCACGCTCTGCATCTTTCAATAATTTGTTAAAATTTGCCTTATCCCCGATACCAACTTGTCTAGGAGTATTATCAGATTCAAATGCTTCAGCTGGACCAACATCAAAGAAAAACCCTTTCTGAATGTCTTCCAACACTTATTGCATCTCGTCCCCTTCTTCATTTTCATTATCAATCCAATCCTCGACATCAATATTATCATCATTAGCATCATCATGAACTATATCATTAGAACATTACCCGTGATATGTCCATTGTGTGTAGGTGGTATAAATACCTTTTAAGAAAAGATGATCTTCTACTTCATCAATATTTCTGAGATCGATGTTAAGACAATTGCAAGATGGGCACCTACTGTAACTGTTGGGTCCCATATGATCCTTTGCAAATAGAATGAATGATCTAACACCCAACACATACTTATCACCAAATCTATTTGTTTCTTGCATCCAACTCTTATCCATCTAATTCACATGAAAAATCAAACACATTAAAATATTAGTTTATTATTTCATATAATATTTTTGTTGTCTAAGATTCCAGAGCATAAGATAGAATATGTTTATTCATAACTACTAATCAATATCCATAAAACTAGAGGATATAGGGCAACCCTCAAGTCAAAACACAACATTTCTAATTAGGTTCCCACTACATAAACCTAAGTCCCTTTGTCAATGAAAAAACAACACACAACATTAACAATTAAACAAGTGTTTTCGTCAATCTTATTAAATTTTTTCTACATATATATACTACCTATTGTGCAGGCGCGCTACATATACGATGCGTAGCAAGTGAAGTAGAAAAAAACTAGTTAAAACAAGTGGAATCTAGTAATATACTAAACAAAGTCGTAGTAAATACCTTGAAATTATAATCCACAATTCGAAGGGTATAAGTCATTGGAACAAATAAATTACATATTATTGTTACAAAAGAGATCTTAACAATGGTTTAGTACTAAAAAAATAAATTAGTGATTGCATTATGATGAGTGTTAATCGAACACCCAATTTTCACCAGTTAGAACTTTAAAAAAATAAGAATCGTATTATATATTCATATTCAACAGATAACTCTTCACTAATTAATATACTGGAGAAAAAAATTATGTTTTCTGAGTAATGTAATAGGAATCTAATTAACTATAACCCTAAATAGGACCACAAACTCGATTTCTTTTAAACCTATTTACCCGTCCTATTAAAACTTTCTTAACGTAAAACACAAGACACGGCAGAGCGCCAATGTTGGTAGATTTAAAGGAGCATGGAAAAAGAAACTTTGAATATACGAATTTTGAGAACAATGTCAAAATTCATGTCTATATCTAAAACAATAAAAGTACATAGGTATGCACCAATAAATCTAACATAAATAAGATATTATCAAGATCTAACAATAATAAATCAATACACGCGAACAAGAAAAAATCAGCACATACCAACAAGATTAAATCCCCAAAATTTTATTTCAAGATTAAATCCCTAAAAATTTATTTCAAGATTTAACAAGATTAAATCTATAGAATTATGTCAAACAAGATTTGTTTCGAGATTAAATGTGTCAAAATAACCCAAAACCCACTTAAAAAAATGATTCTATCTTCCAAATTCTTATAGATTGTATACTAATGTGTTACAAAACAAAATTATAGAGAGAGTGTGTTACAAAAGAAATCTGATAGAGAGACTAAGGGTTACGGAACAAGATTTTTTACAAAACAAGACTAAGGGTATTGCAAATATTACAAAACAAGACTCCCAAACGTTTTGGAGGGGCAGTAGAATACACACACACACACACATAGAGAGAGAGAGAGAGAGAGAGAGAGAGAGAGAGAGAGAGAGAGAGAGAGTACCTGATTGAGATGGAGATCGTTTTGGACGAAGACTCCCAAACGTTTTGGACGAAGGGTTTGGAGGGGGTGAGATGGAGATCGTTTTGGACTCCCAACATTTTGGAGGGGTTGAGGTAGAGATCGTTTGGTTTTGGAGGGATATTAAAAAAAATTACATTTTACCACAAAAGAAATGGTTGTCAAAAAACATATATATTAGGGCACGCAAATAATTTCGTTGCAAAAATAATAGATTAACTACTACGAAATATTTCGTTGCCAATAATAAAAATTTTGTTGCTATATATTTCGCCTTTAGACCCAAGCGCGGGAAGACGTGGGCGCCAATTTTTGGGGACATACTATCAACGAAATTTTAATTTCGTTGCCAAATCTAATACTTTTCGCCACGAAATAAATTTCGTAGCAGATGCTGATATTTAGCCACGATTTTTTTTTTGTAGGTAAGACAATCGCAGCTAGATGTAAGTTTTGTTGTAGTGGCACAGGTGGACTCGCGTGTTGTGAACTTGACATTGAAGGATTTCTGTGTTGCACTGTGGAGGTGAGGTTGAAGGATAGAAGTGCGTCAAGATTTGCAGGGTATCGAGTCGTTGAGTAAGTCTATTGACTATACTTTGTAAAATCGTATCATAATGATTGTCTGGCTTGGACAGTTTGAGGTTTTTTCCCTTAAGGGTTTCCTCGTACATCAGAGTTATGGACTTTATTTTATTTTACTTGCTTAATCACCTAGATGCATGTTTAGGATTAACAAAATAAAATAAAATTAAGTAAAATTGATTCACAAAATTAATACAAATTAAAATTAAAAAGAAAAATATTCTTGAAAAAATTATTTCATCTAAAACACAAATAAGAAAAAATGCGCACAAGTTTTAAGTGATACATTTTCAACAAATAACAAATCCTAGAGCGGCTAGGCGGTGGGATATATCATGAACCCTACCTTAGGCAATCAGCAACCTTGATATATAATATAGACAAAAAGAATTTTTTCGCCTTGACCAAGTGCAAGCCACTGAATGCAGTGTAGAGACACTTAAGTTTTGTTTTACCCCTCGTAGTCACTAATCTGCATGTGAGCGTACTTCCTCTTGGTGCAACTCAATGACACCTGTGGCTCGATTTCTACTCCAATTATATAGGGCCCTTCTAATGTAATAAGTAGTTATTTATTTTTGAACAAATTTTGAACCAGTACGACCTAATGGTTAAACAACTTTTTTTTTTCCGTCGAGTAAAAATAGCATCATATATATTGCTCAGAAAAAGTTACTAAATATGTCTTCTTGCAGTTGATTTTTCCATCATTGTGGGAACCAATATAGAATTGACCTTCCCGTAATTAATATGCCTGTATAAACCAATAAAGAAGAACATCATAATTTTGTCCAAAGTGTCGTGAATGAGTATCTAACCCCCATGAAATCAATTATTAATTTCTTTTATCCTCAAAGGAGCTGACATTTGATGTACACCCAGCATACCGAGGAAAATTATTACGGTTGGTCACGAGATACATTTCCAAATTCAGTACTGTCTCAATATTCTATGATTGGACCCTTAAATCACATTTTTCTATAGATTTTTATTGAGCCCCTTTCAGCCGTATATGGAATTAGGTTAAAAAGCGTGGGCAAATACAAAAGCAATGGACCACATGATACTGTGATTGTGATTAATTACTTGATTTCTTATTTGAAATGAAAGGACAATAATAGTTTGGGTTTTGTCATGCAAAAAGCCTTTTTCTCAACATGTTATTAGCAACAAGAAATGATGTTTGTATAACAGTTCAACCATACAAAGAATGTTCTAAAATTAATTCCTTATGGTTTGAAAATTTACAACCAACTTTCAATCACAATTGTTCCATTTTGATTTAAGGGTTGTAAGGATTTATCATAAGTTCATACACCTAGGAGGCAACTAAGGTTACCGATATAAGAAAATAATTCATTTATTAATTATTACATTAATTGTAGGAGAGACATATATATTACCATAGAGGCAGCCTAATCATATATGGGAACGGCTTGTAATCTAGTTAATATTACAATAGAATAAACAAACATAAAATTGTTTTTACAATTTTTTTTTTACAAAAGAAGAAAGATTAAATTAAACTATGAAAAGCTTACAAGTAATGTTAGAAACTGCAAAACATACCACCGCGATATTACACAGATCACGGCGAAAAGCAGGAAGTAAAAAACACGGAATCTGAAATAACAGTGTAGAGCGAAACAACTTTGAAACCGAGTGAGCAGCAAGAACGTCAGCACATCATTAGCTTCCCTGAAACATAAACATAAGGTAACATGTCGAAATCTCTGGAAGCCGTCACGAATGGCCTGTATCAAATTCATGTGGTCTGGATTTTGGGGTTGGTGCCTATGGATCATATTAAAGACAGTTTGACAATCGGTTTCCACTTCAATACAAGTAATATCCTGAGTATAAACAAGATCCAAACCAATTTTAATGGCCCAAATCTCCACTAGGACTGATAATGCAAAGCATATATGGTGGATGAAAGCACATACAAACTTTCCTTGAGAATCGCAAATAATTCCACCACTTGTGACATGACTCGTAAGATGTGATTTTGCTTCATCCGTATTACATTTGAAAAATGCAGGCGCAAGTTTGGACCAAGCAATAGGAAAAGCAAACGAGGGGGGAGGTATACTAGGTCGGATAAATTGACGAGCCTGGTAGTAACTACGAAGGCGGTGAGATAAGGTGGAGTTGAAAGAGGACAAAGTTATGGGAACCTGTTGAAAAATCGCCTCATTACGCGTGATCCAAAATAACCAAAGAAGAAAAAATGATTGAAGTTGATTGACTGCAACTCGAGCCATAGATTGTATGTGGGAGAGGGCAGTAAAGATGGATGTAGGACTAAGGTCCAGCAGATGTATCGAGTTTCGTAGTTGGAATAATGCAGGACAGTCATAATAAATGTGTGTATTACAATCAGCCAGCTCACAAAGAGAGCATAGAGGATTCAGTAATTTACGGTAATGAAAAATGAAGTCCGCAATTGGTAAAGCCCTATGAATGAGAAACCACAGGGAAAATTGAAGCTTAGGGGGTAAACTACTTTTCCATAAATACTTCCAAAGAAGTGCATGAATGTGCTGAGCATATAGGTGAAGGTGAAGCCAATGGTAAGCCGATTTAAGAGTAAGAGTACCAGTAAAACTAGGTCACCAATACGAAACATCCAGGGTATCTTGAGATGGAACGTACAGGGCACGGATACGATGAATATTTTCCAATGGCAACCAATGAGTTAACTCTGGTATGTCCCACTGACCAGAAGAAATGAACGTGTGGAGGGGGTAGCTAAAATATGAGGAGGAATATGCGGGTAAAGATGATTGAAAGAATCCTGCCATAGCCAAATATGATTTCCAAAAGAAATAGAGTCGGACCCAAGTCGCCATTTGATCCCAGTGGCAAAGGAAGGGATTAAAGCAGAAACCTTTTTCCAGAACCATGAGTCTGAAGCCTTACCATCAGATGCCAACAAATTGGTGTGAGAAAAATATTTATGTTTTAGGATAATATTCTAATTATGCATGAAATGTTGCACACTATGCGCAAGTCGAAATCCAAAAATTAATCAAATAATGGGGTAGGACTCAATTTGATGTATTAACCACTGACTGCCTAATCAGATCATGATGTCAATGTGAATAAAACTTGCCAATAGAAAAAATGAAAGGCGAATGTAAAAACCATCCTTTTACAACATGTATTTCCCAAAAAAATCTGAAATGATTTTTAAAATTCATCGACAATTTAGTTTTAGTTCGAAAAATCTTGCATATTTTTCTTCAAATACCTCTAAATAATGTGGTATCTGATAATTGTTTTGACTTTTTTTGAAAAATGAAACATTTTTCCTCAAGGAAGTGCCAACTTATAGTTATACACTTCGTAGATTTTGACTTATAATTTCACTATTACAACATATATATTTTCAAATTATTAATAATTCTTCGTAACTAATAATTAGTCATTAATTGATTACATTTAAGCATACAATATGTTCTTAAATAAATGATCTTAGATCTTCATGTTTTATGAATTGTGCCCAAATTAATATATCGAGAATGCATACTTTGACACTAAAATCTAGTTTGATTCTTCTTGATAAAGCCTTCTTGAGAGAAAATTAATGTTTTCGATTTCCTCTCTCTTTCCCTATAACTTTTAGTTTGTTGTTTTGGTGTAGATTATTAGAGGAACTTATCTACTATATATAGGTGGAGAGAGGACTCAAAATGTCCCAGTTAAACTGGAATTATACAATCCATCACAATAGATATTAATTAGAAAACTATCCCATAATTATTATCTTTAAAATTTTGATGACTTAACTAAATGAATCCTCATCAAATTTGAATTCTTGCATGGATCACATTAAATATGATACACAAATTAATTAGTAAATCAAATACAAAGTTTCCATTAAGTGAAAGATGAATCAAAGAATTAAATAAATCTAATAGTCTCCCACTTGGTACACATGTCTGTTTTATTTTATGATTTAATTCAAGAAACATAACTAAACCAATAAACTTTAAAATATTCAACCTTCTTTATTCATCTTTACTAAATAATTCACCAGTGTGGATCATGGCTGCTCCATACTAATTCAAGAGCATGTTTCCTTATACATACTATAACATAAATGTCTAATTTTATATGGTCAATAATGTGGGTTATCAATAATGGTTTCACAACGTCTTTATGAAAATGACTATATATGCCAAAAATTTAGCAGTCCCTCCAAAGTCGTTCGAACCACTTTCCCACGTCATTCCAACGAGATTTGAAAGGAAAAAATAGGGCAAAACCCGTATTTTTTAGGATAAATAATTTAGCTAATTTGTAGAATTAGAATTTAAACTAAATTTATGATTTGGAGAAACTATTTAAATTGGAGAATTTATTTAAATTGGAAGATTCAATTTATTTAGAGAATTTATATTTAAATTAATTCAGATTATTTCTTTTAAGAATACGTGTGTTGTAATTTGAGATTTTAGTTAAGTAACTCGTATGATGATTCTGAGTATATGATTGAGTCCGAAAGGGTCGAGATAGTCAAAATAGAGTACCCGGGGGTGGTAATTGGGTCTCGGGGCGTTTTTAAGCATAATCGGACCCACACGGGAGTGATTGGGCCATTCTAATAAAGCCCACAAGCTTAAAAACGGGATTGGCATAATAAAATCAAAATGTGAGAGGGTATGAAAGCCATAATTCATTTTAGAAAAATCCTAGTTGCAGAGGAGAAAAGAGGGATCAAGTGGGAGAGCTTTTGGGAGTCAAGCCAAGAGGAGATTGATGTGTTCTTAGTCAAAATCTCAATCTACATCAATGGATTACACTCTACGAATTTTTCAGGCAAGTAGTTAAACTTACTTTCATTTAAATTATGGTATTTCGATTCATACCATGGTGGGTGTAAATCATATTCATTTTGGGAAGATTTATTACAGCAAAATTTATTTTTGGGAGGGTATCACATGTTAAATCTGGGTTTTGGGGATTTAAGCATTTAAGGTGAGATTGATGTTTAATTAATGGTAGAATACAATCATATGATGTTAGAATATGATTTATAATCGAAAATCCATTAGGAATTATTGTTGAATTTGATTTATTGAATTGAATTGAATTTGTGATTTAAGAAATTTTGATAAAAGCCCAAATCAGGAACCCTGGAAGTTTTAGTGAGAATAAATGATGATTGGTGATATATAGTAGTGTTAGAACCTATTTTTAGATGTAATAAACATGGGGTATAAATTGGGTTGATGTTTGGGTTAAATCCATGGAGGTTTGAGGGTTATAAATGGAGAAAAACGAGTTAGAGAAGAAGATGATTTGTAGTCCGTCAGAATGGTCCAATTTTGAGGCAGAACTGATCCGATTTACCCATTTGTCAAAACATGAAACTATTAGATCTATTAGTCACGGTCCCGTGGGCACTGACCTTGTATTTTTTTGATTTTTTTTGAATTAGTAATGATGTTTCTACGAAAGAGTGTCTGAAACCAAAATCCTTTGTGAGAAATAAAATCTAGATTTTTAGGGATGTCTGTAGATGAGTGTAGGACTCTGGAAAATATTAAGAAACATTACTTTTCCTTTGAAATTGGATGGTAATTAACATAGTGGTATGAATTTAGAGTGTTTAGGATCTCGAAAATATATGAATGTATTCGAATGGCAATTTTTGATGAATTTAGAATATCGGCTGGTATCTTAAGGTGGAAGTTAATTGATAGAAATTAAATAACCTAAAACTTAGAGTGTTATGGGATGAGTATTCAGGACTATTAAATTTAATAAGGATGTCAAACGTATTAACCGAGTTTGGTGAAATGAATTCTAAAAGGATAAAATACGGACCAATAAAGGGAGTCCTGACAGTTTGGTTGAGTGTCACCACTTGGATAAAAAATAATTTGGGTGATAGTAATTAAATTAAGGGTCGTAGTTTTGATTCTGATATTTCTCAGGCTAGTGCTACGGGAGTTCGGCACAAATTATCCGGTTTAATTTATTATAGAGATATATTATAAATTATCGAATAGTGAATTTAATGAGTGGTTTTAACCTTAATAATGGATTTTTTTAAACAAATTCTAAAGGGTGAAGATACAGACCATATGAGTGAGTCGAAGTATTATAGTTGGGTGACACTACTTTAATAAATTAATTAATGTGAAACTGATTAGATTAATTGGTGTAATTTGAAATGTAACGGATTCGGGGGATGAGTGAACCTTTGACTTAGATCAGCTGGATATGAGTGAATTACCTACTGAAATATTTTAAAGGATAATTGGCACACTTCGAGTAGTGAGGGGTACTCGGGAATATACGATAAGAAGTGTAATTGGAATTAATAATACGTAGGATATTCGAGAGATGTATAAGCTATGTATGGAATATATGATATAGGTTGTGTGTATACCTATACTGATTTGTATGATTTATTATGTGTATGACATACCTACAATACTTGCTATCACGGGAGGTTGATTTTCGAAAAAGGACCATCTTATCTTTGTGCGCCTTCGGGGGGATTTATATTGGTACCTTAACGACATAGGACCCTGAATGACTTTTTTGTAAGTTGATAACTCAGCTGACCATGGGAGCGTAGGTATGTTCGTGACCCACGAGTATGTGAACTATGTTCACCTCCAATATGTGTGATTTTTATTGATACGGTTCCAGAGTGATTTGAAATCCGTAGTCCTTTATACAGTGCGTGATGTATCGGGACTTGATAGTAGAGTATGCATGCACCGCAAGTCTCAGCCTCGGGGTGCTGTATTGTATATATATAATTAGTGTGATAAATATACTACTTGTAATTTATTCTACTACGTGTGTTTGGTAGATGATGTACCAGGAAATGATAGCATAATATACACATACAACAACTCAGCTAAGGGGTGCCGTATTAGTATATATATAATAGTGTGATATATGTATACTTGTGATTTTATTTTACTGGGTGAGTTTCGTAGAAGAGAAAGATAGTGAAATTAAAAATAACTATATTATGGGGAGAAATAAATATATAATGAGAATTTTATAATGGGCTAAAAGACAGGAAATTCGATAACATATTGTAGAAGGAGATTTAACATGGGAAGTTATGTGGGGTAGCTTAAGTAGGAAAGGTAGAAGGCGAGCGTTAAGTGTTCACATTAGATGAGGGGTGAGTTGTGTCTCAAGAGTGTGCGACACTAGCTTAAATATGAAAAGTGTGCATGCATATTTAACTATTGAAATTTAAGTGCTTGCTAAATATTTTCAAAACGTTTTACTTGGGATCTGACCCCTGTAAAAAATTATTTCCAAAACATTTTAGGTGTCCAGCCACAGGGATGCCAAGTTTAAGGATTCTGTCCAGGGATGCGCAGCTGCAGCTCATGTGGAAGTTGTAGGACATTGTTATAGACGCTTCTTTCATTTACTCCTAGTGTAGGAACTTTTCTTCAGTACTCATTTGGGCATGTCGCCCTCAGATTTTGTATTTAGTTTATTTATTGGACTTTATGTACCCAGGTTATTGCTTCAGGGATTATTGTATTTTATTGTTAAACCGATAGTTAATTCGACTATCTTTATTTATGATTATTCATTTGTGTTGGATTCCATTATCAGTTGTGTGGATGGTTTAAATGGGCATTGATTTCTGCATGTTGTTAATTAATGTAAGATAAAATTTGGCACCGGTATAATTAAATTATTAGGTGGTTAGTAACCTTAAAAAATTTTTGACAGTGATTCTAAGAATGAGCCATATGAGACCAACGTGTTATTTTGATCACGGGTTGGCCACCCGATATTTTAGTAGGCGGGGTGTCACAGATGGTATCAGAACATCAGGTTTTATAGTCCTTAGGATCTGTGAGGCTTATTACGTTTCAGCGTAGAGTTCCTTGATATAGAGCCTTATTATAGTATTATTGTATTCCTTAACGTATATGACTAACATTCTCCTGCGATTAAGTATAGCTGAGGAAATTTATATACGAGTTCGGTTGGACTTCATACACCGAATTTTTTTGGGTTAACCAGCGAGGGCCGTTAGAAGGATGGCAGGAGGGGAGACTGAGCAGAAGTCATGAAATATGTTGAGAATGGTAACTGCAATAGGAGTCACCCTAGTAATGGGAGGAGAAGATCCAAAGATAATTGTGTAGGGTGGAGTGCAATGGAACCCAGGATTAAATTTCGAGCGCAAAATTTTAACTCATAGGATTGAGGTTGAAGTAGTGGGAGTCAGTCACAACAACCATGGAGGGATACCATGAATAACAAGGAATTTATGGGTGCGGTTTGACCACAAATCCTCTCATAAACTGTTTAAATAAGATAGGCAAAGGAGATTTCAAGACTTGTTTCAAAGGGGTCGTACAATAGTCGATCATGAAGGAAAGTTGACGTGTTTAGGGAACTTCATACCAGACGAGGTGGATACGGAGAATCGAGAAGGTCTAGAAGTTAATGATAAATGCATGGATATACTATACAAGCATGGATGGGGAAGTCTGAATAAAACGACTGATATCATTGTTGTCATTATGTGTAAAGAGTAGGAATAAATATGTGGATATTATCCTCAGTGAGTTGGGCGACAGGAACAGGATGCCCAGTAGGGGAAACATTTATATGGACTTTTGGGTTCGGTTGGAATAAGGGTGTTATGTCCCAGAACCATTTGAACCGCGAGTGCTATTGACAATCAAAAGCATGAGTTTTATCCCGGGGTCATTGGGATCTATTTTTTGTGACACGAGCAAGTCATGGTAGTTTATTTGCACTAGATTCGCATGTGAAACAGGTTTAATAGAGGTATCGATCGTTAATATCACTATAGTGTGTGTTTATTCACCGTTGAGTTAGCGAAACTCTCTCTTTAGTTTCCCGTGCAGGGGAGTGGGTGGGGACACTAAGAGGATATATATTTTATGAGGTTATCTCGTTTTGAGAGGAGATATTTGAGGTATGGTTTATTCTGGGTATGGACTGTTAAGCGATGGTGGGCGGTTACAGCAAGACTATCGTATTCGTTGTTCCGGGGTAGGATGTATATTTTTGTGATGTCTCAATTAAAAGAGGTTCGAACTCATGGCGAGATTTTAAGAAGTAGACTTCTGAGAGTACATAGGTCTAGTTATATTGGAGCCCGGTGCATAAGAAATTTTACTAATGTGATTACGGGTATATCGAGTTTACCGTTGAGTCGAGAGATTTAACCCATTCTTGTGTAACTGCTGAGAACTTAGTGAGAGTGAAAGTATAGGATAGTGTGACGCCTTGAGAGATTTGGGCATATATGATTTGATTTACGTATTGGGAGACAAAATTTGTGATATCTTGTTTATGATCTTGGAATGCACGGGTTTCCATGATCGACAATGCTAGGGGATAGTGCATTGGGAAAAATTCTTTTGAACTTTGTTACGGGAGGTTACACACATGGATTGTAATAAATGTTGGGCATAGAGAGACATTATTGGATGCTAATGCATCGGTTTTAAATGTTAAATTATTAAACTAGTAGAGGAAACACTTTAAGCTGAGAGTTAATGCGATATATGCCCAGTGGAGGTAGGTAGTGCTACGAAGGATGCACTAAGAAAACTTTTTCTCCACAAGTTAATGGGTGGGGCAGGGTCGAGAAGGACATAATTTGCAAATTGGGGTAATCGAGAATACCCATATGATATAGCCACTCTGAGAGTGAGGAGCTGACCTCAAGATAAATATATTGCGTATGGGATGTTACTAATAATTATACTGAAATGCTTAGGCTACAGTATATAGTATGGTGAGACTTTGTGTTCGCTATTCTGAGATATGATTTACATGTGCTAGTTATCGCCTGAAAGAGGGTTCAGTATATATATTCGTGTATATATGTTATCGTGTGTTGCATAATAAACTTATGAGGAAGTGTTTGTATTATTACGTTTGATCCTAATAAGTTGGGATGTTTATTGATGAGATTTAGAGTGGATATGCTTAGTAACGAGAGAGGATATATAGCTTGTGATTGACTCGTGCTAAGATACTAGTGATAGTAAGGGGCAGTAAATTGTACGGTGTCTTTGGTAACATGAAATGGTCCAGTATAATTTTATGGCAGGAGACGGGATTTGTGCGTACGTGCTATGGACCGAGGGCCAAATGGATCTCATCGATCGAAAATGCTAGGTAGTAGTGTATCGTGGGGGTTTCCTTGCTTGGATTTCGCTTTGCGAGACATCCCACACATGAAACTTAGCGCAACGTTGGAAGTGGGGAGATGTTTGGTCAATAGCACATAGTTTTGGTACATTGTGAAAAAATGTTACTAAAGCCGTTTATTAAAAATAAACTATTTAAGTAACTCCGATCTGTTTTTTTAAGAAACTCTTTTCGTAAAAACCAAACTATTTGAACACAAGATGTGTTTAACAAATCAGTATGTACGAGATCTATTCAAGAATTGAATAACAGGTTTATTAAGTAGTTTAAAAAACTTAAACTCAGCACATCCAAGAGTGAGATGAGGAGATGTAGAAAGATTACGTTCACGATGTTTTTTACGTGGTAAAACCTCACCAATTGAGGAAACATCCACGACTCCCTCTACGGAGTAAAATGAAAAAAAAATCCACTAAAACAAATATATGAGTTACAAACTATACAACTAACATGCAAACAACTCAGACCTATATAAGTTTAGGAATGTACCCTCTGGTGTCCTTAAATCTTCTCTGCAGTTCTGATTGTAGATGTAGTTCTCCCAGTTTGTTAACTTCTGATTTGTTCCAGCACTTTATGTCGACTCTTTGTTCACAAGATCTTATTACCAACACTTTTCGTGTTGTAGGGTGAAAATGTTTGTTGAGGTTCTCTCTAACACATGCATGTACACACGCACACTTATTAAGTACAAACAGTCCTAACAAATTACAGTAACACTATATGCTGTGATCTTTCCTTTTTCTTTCTTCTTACAAAACTTTGAACCTTATTTGACCTTTAAATCATTCCCAGAATCCACGGATACCTTGCTAGGAAGACAGACAAGGTCTTAATCAATCTAAAATTTTAGAAAGGTTTTTCGAGATTAAAAACCTCCAAGTGTGATTCCAACCAGGTCAAAGGTTTAGTTTTACAAGAACTAGAAACAAAAAGCATTTATTGTTGATTTCAAAACGTTTTATGGAAAATAATCAACAATATATTTCTCAAGATGAG
Organism: Sambucus nigra; assembly: GCA_949130495.1. Classification (NCBI taxonomy): domain Eukaryota; kingdom Viridiplantae; phylum Streptophyta; class Magnoliopsida; order Dipsacales; family Adoxaceae; genus Sambucus; species Sambucus nigra. Next base: position 697,823,472 of record OX422208.1, read on the forward strand.
AAATAAAGAATGAAACTAAGTGTAATGTAACATGAATAACTCAGATCTGAAATTTCTATGAAATCAGAAAGTAGATCTGAGTAAACGTTTAAGTTGAAAACAAGATCTAACGAACAAGAGGTTACAGCAACAAAATCTCAACTCAAACTCTCAAGAACACTCAGAGTAGTGTTTTGGATATGAAGGTGTTTTGGAGAAGTGTTTGAGTTTAGTTGGAAGAGGTTTAGACGAACAGGGTTAGGGTTTCTAACTCTCTCTCTTCTCTCTATTTTCTCTCTTCTCTCTCTTCTCTCTTCTCTATATACTCTCTCAATTTCTCAGAGGAAATGAAAATGGCAAAAGTCATCGAAGTCTGAGAGTAGGGTCCCTTTTATAGGGTGATGAGAAGGTTCGAGAGACTGGGTCAAAAATAAGGGCCAGGATTAAGTCAAGTCAAATTGACTTAGATCGAAGGGTTCTAATAAGGCGGTGATTAAATGAATCCTGATTGGTTTAGAAAGTTGTACTGGGATTCACCAAGACAACATGAAGATCGTCGATATCTAAAGATCCAAGGGCTCAAAACATACGCATTTTTAACTCAGTAAAGAAACACAGTTACAGCCAATCAGATGAAGACAGATGTTGGGCAATAACATGATCTGAAACGCGCGTCTGAAATTAATTAAAACCACACCCTGAAGTTTACTCCGCTTTCGAATTCTACCCAAGGTAACATTAGGCCAAAATTCCCAACAAATAATATTTATAAATTGACCAGAAAACTTTTAAAACAAGTTTTAATTAAGAAAACCTTATTTTAAAAATGTTTAAAAAATCCCAAAAAATTATTAAAATTCCAATTTAGGGATTTAAACACACTCAACATATGTTCACACATTATTATGCAGTATGATATGTAATAAATGAATTCTACTGTGTGTGAGTGTTGGCAATTTGATCTTGATCAAAAAAAGATAGAGAGATGAAGTAGCAAACCAACTTCTGAGGTTCTTTGGATACTAGGGAGGACATAATTTTGTCACAATTTCCAAACTAGATGAGCACTTATACAATATAGACTCAATTGAGTCAAAAGTATAATGGCTTCACATTGGCTATTATGCATTCAGGTAGTTCTAACTGTAAATTGAAAGTTGTATTACAATTTAAGACTAGTGGAGCCGGGTAACCTTTGTGCAATTATGCACGGGTATAAGGTGTATGGGATCCATAGACAATTAATATAATTTTAATAAAATTCGCGATTAGATGGGGTAGAAATATGTGTAGCGATCTTAGAGACATGTGAGTAAGGAAGTATTCGAGGCTTGGAGTACTACACTCATCTTAATTTCGAGGACGAAATTCCTTTGTAAGGTGGGAAGTATGTAACACCCCTTATTTTTTAGGATAAATAATTTAGCTAATTTGTAGAATTAGAATTTAAACTAAATTGATGATTTGGAGAAACTATTTAAATTGGAGAATTTATTTAAATTGGAAGATTCAATTTATTTGGAGAATTGATATTTAAATTAATTCAGATTATTTCTTTTAAGAATACGTGTGTCGTAATTTGAGATTTTAGTTAAGTAACTCGTATGATGATTCTGAGTATACGGTTGAGTCTGGAAGGGTCGAGATAGTCAAAATAGAGTACCCGGAGGTGGTAATTGGGTCTTGGGGCATTTTTAAGCATAATCGGACCCACACGGGAGTGATTGGGCCATTCTAATAGAGCCCACAAGCCTAAAAACGGGATTGGCATAATAAAATCAATATGTGAGAGGGTATGGAAGCCATTATTCATTTTAGAAAAACCCTAGTTGGTGAGGAGAAAAGAGGGATCAAGTGGGAGAGCTTTTGGGAGTCAAGCCAAGAGGAGATTGCTGTGTTCTTAGTCAAAATCTCAATCTACATCAACGGATCAGACTCCACGAAATTTCCAGGCAAGTAGTTAAACTTAATTTCATTTAAATTATGGTATAACGATTCATATCATGGTGGGTATAAACCATATTCATTTTGGGAAGATTTATTACATCAAAATTCATTTTTGGGAGGGTATCACCTGTTAAATCTGGGTTTTAGGGGTTTAAGCATTTAAGGTGAGATTGATGTTTAATTAAAGGGATAATACAATCATATGATGTTAGAATATGATTTATAATCGAAAACCCATTAGGAATTGTTGTTGAATTTGATTTATTGAATCGAATTGAATTTGTTATTTAAGAAATTTTGAGAAAAACCTAATTCAGGAACCCTAGAAGTTTTAATGAGAACAAATGATGATTGATGATGTGGTGAAAATTATGTTTAGCGCAAATAAATGAGAAAACGCAATCACCAGAGAAAATAAAGAACAAATAATGCCAATCACATAACACAATATGTACGTAGTTCAGCAAGAATGCCTACGTCTACGGTGGTCTTCTCAATATTATTTCTATGTGCTCCGGAGAGTGCTTTACAGAGAATATATTGCATGCCCTTTTCCCCGAGATTAGGGTTTGTTATATACATATTTGTTCTCGGGGAGTGGGGGTGTTGGACTCCCTCACGTCCATCTTCTACTCCTAGAATATCTCCCTGCGAGATTTTAAGAGAGGAGTGGGTCATAACTGAATTCGGTTGCAATGCGAGGGGCCCAGGCTTTGGGCCGCTTCTATTGGGCTACTCGTCTGGGCTTGTGATGGAAAATCCGGGTACCCATAATTGCCTCTAAAGTTGTTGGGGCATGATTTGGGCTCAACAAATTTAAATGATTTGTCATAATGGCTCTCTTGTAAATCCCGTAACTCTTCCCAAGATTGAAAACAAATTTAGGCGGTAGCTTGCTTCGTGTCATGTGCATGATGATTGGAAGCATTTAGAAGTTATTTAGAACAACAGTCCGTTGTTGTCATTTCATACTTCCTCAAGTTTTCTCGTCTTTTCTAAGCTTCTACAGAGGCATCCTCGTGCCCAAGTCATCATCTTTCAATTCCAATCTCCTCCATCATCTTCGCTTGTGACTTCGCGTCGTCTAAAGACAAGTTTTTATTTCGTAAGTTCTCCTTGTTCTCTTTCTGTGCTTTTTCTATTGTAATCTCCTTGCATTTGTAGCTAGGGTTTTTGTAAATGGTGAAAATTGGCAACATATCAGTAACTGAATTTAGGAAGTATAACAATATCCCAGATTGGGTAGCTATTGAGTGTGCCCCTCTCCCTAAAAATGTTAGAGAGATAGAGGACGCTCATTGGATTCATGTCCTCTTGCTGTCCCAAGGGGGCCTGGCTTTTCCTCCAAGAAATTTATTTTTACATGTTTTTAGTTATTTCAACATTGTCCCTGTACAGTGCTAGCTTCCTTGCTAGAAATTGGCAGTTATCCCCTCACCCTGAGGGGGCGAGGTCCGATAGGTTCACAGTCCCTTTTTATGGGGAGGAGTACATAGGTAATCCTTGCTTTGCTCACTTATTTTTCTATTAATGTTTGATTCTTCTGATATTCTTCTGTTATCCTTTGAGCGAGGATAAACAACTTGAAACCTGCTCTTAGTGAGGTTCGAGCTGCCGAGGTGATTAAATCTTGGAACATCAGAGAGCCTTTAGCTGAAGGTGAGCAACCTCGGTCGGCTGATTTTCTCCTAGAGTACAAGAACACTAGGTCTAGTTTCATTGCGTGACCTGTAGACAGCATTCTTGTCTTAGATATTGTTGAAGAGGTTGCTACTGACCCCATCCAGTTGGACGAGGAAGAGAGCATCTATGAAAGTGATAATAGAGGAGGTGCTGAAGGTGGTTCTAGTGAGGTGAGATCTAGTAGTGAAGGTTCCTCTAGCTCGAAAGAGGTTTCTAAGGCTCAAGAGTCTTCAAGTACATCCATTATTTCTAGCGAGAAAATGGCTCCTCCCAGAAGAAATTTGATCAGGGATGATGATGATGAGGATGATGTGCTTCTCTCGAGGATATCGAAGAAGAAAAAGTCTATTGGTGGAGAAGTTGCCACTGGCTCTCAATCTACTTCCAATGAGCGGGAGAAGAAGAGAAAATAAGAAGAAAAATTGAGAGAGAGAGAGATAAAGAAAAAAGAGGAGAGGATGAAATCTGAAGAGAGAAGGAAGGTGGAGGAGAGGAAGATAGATGAGAGGGAGAAGGAGAGAGAAGAGGAAAGAAGGAGAGATGAGGTGAGAACAAAGGCCGGGCATGCTCTGGTGCCCGTGTCCTCTTTACCTGAGGGAGCATCAGTCGCCACCTCTCCCCAACTGGATCCTACTTTGCTTGAGTGAGCATTTTTGCCCACTCATCAACCGAGGGCAATGGGGACTGACCAGTTAGCCTTACAAGCGAGCCAGAGGCTAGCCTTGGTAAGTCTATTTTTGAACTCTAATACTTGTAATATTTTATTCCATGATTTTTCCTAATGCTTCCTTTTCATTTTTAGTGAGTAGGAATGCAGATTTGGAGAAGCAGAACATCAATCTGAAGGGGAAGGGCACTGAGATGGCAGCCAGTCTGAAAGCTGCTGGCGAGGCCCAGAATTCCTCTGATCTTTCCCTTACTGAAGCCAACAGGGAGAAGGAAGCGGCGATTAAGGAGCTGAACGAGTTAAGGCAATCCTATGATCTGGTTTGTACGAGCAAGATGGCTGTGGTCGAGGAGAACAAGGTGTTGTCAGAGAAGGTGAAGAAGGTGGAGTCTGAGGCTGCAACCATTAAGGAGAGCTCGTACAACTCTGGGTGGGATGCCGCATATTAGGACGCTGATGTTCGGATAGGTTACATCAACCGACTGAACTTCAAGAAGGGCTGGAATAAAGCTCTCCTGGCTGCTGGGGTTGAAGTTGATTCACTCTTATTCGACGAGCATGATCCAAGCCCCAAGCCTGTTATAGACGAAGACCCTACCCCAGTCATTGAGGGTATTTCTCCTTCCTCCCAGATAGTTCCTGTTGATGCCCTTCCTTCTCGGGGGACAGAAGTTGTCCCTTCTGAGGGAGATGCTCCTACTGCTGCTAATAAGGGGAAGTAGTCAGCTTCTTATGAACCAACCGAGGTTGCTAGTTAGTATGCTCTTAGGACTTCTCTGTATTTTTTCATTAATTGTACTTGTTTCGAACATACTAATGTAACTGTACCTTTTTATTTTAATGAAATGAAAGTTCTTTCTTTTCTATGCATTGATTATTCTATATTTTACTGCTTATTGTATGGCTTGTAGTTGATTGATGTATACGAGTATATAACTGCTACCTCTCAACTGGTAAGGATCCTTGGACCTAACGCGAGAACCCAAGTTCTTCAGGCATTCGTTAGGATATAAAAATATATGAGGAGAAGAAATAAGAGCTTTAAGGAAGATTCTGAGCTTATCGCTAAGCTGAAGGATAAATTTTAGGAGATGGAAGAAGTTGGTGCCTCAGTCCAAGAAGAACTGAACACTTTGAGATCTAGGCTCCTAGATGCCTCTGAAATCAATCAAGTCGAAGAAATTCTTCAACTGGAGAATGAGACTCTTAGGAAGGAGGTGTTGCGACTCAAGGAGCATGCATCGAGCATCACACCTCGTGTTTTATGAGGTTCCTCTTCATTAGCTATTCCAAGAACTGGCATAGAGCCGAGCGGTGCTCCCCCAATTTTACGAGGTTCTACCTCATTGGAGGCTCCGCGAGCTGGTCCTGATGCAGGGGGTCCGACTAGCGAGATTAACAAGCTTTGAGAAGACGTCCATCGAGCGTACGTTATTACTGTCGGGATTTAAAGGGATGTCACACGGCTGAGGCATCTGTTTAAAAAACGACCTCGGCGAGTGTGGGATGATGGTTACGATCAAGGTTGTACAGATGCTCCGACGAGGCTGATAGAGTTTGAAGAGCTTGCCTTTATTAGTGGATGGTTAAGCCCCCTCAGGGAGCTACGAGTCCCGATGAACTTACTACTCTGGTACCGTCATGAGATCTCTCCTTCAACTTTGAGGCCTAATCCTTTCAGGAGGGATGACCAATGGATCCCTATCGATGCTATCCCCAGGAAACTGTTAGAGCCAACCACCAATGAGGTCGAGCAGGAATTGGTTCCTCATCCAGGCGATGACCGAAGAGCACAAGTGGATGACTATCTTGTTCAGAGGCCTCAACCTCATAAAGATTTTACCAGATTTTACCCAAAAATTATATAGATCGAAATTAAAACCCAGATCTAGAACCCTCCTCGACGACAACCCTGCTTTTTTTCAAATCAAAACCCAAAAAAGAAGATATATATAGAACCCTCCTTTTTTGAAAACCCAAAAATGGAGATGGGGAATCATAGAATCCATAGTAGAGAGACCGAGTACCTTTGATGGAGATGGTAACGTGAGATATCATCGTGTGAGAGGAGATAAAACAAATTCCATATAGGTAGGGAAAGGATGGATAATTTTTTAGAGAGAGAGAGAGAGCCTCGTGTGGTGAGAGTGAAGAGATGGAAATTTTGTGTATAATGTGAAACCGTGCGTGTGGTTGTGTGTCATGTGTGGTGGAAAGTGTATAATTTTTTATTTTACCAAATTAACCCTTATATTTCAATTAAAGTGGAGGAAAGAGAATTAATTAATGAGTAATAAAAGGGTGGAAATCAAATATTTGAGGGGTAAAAGAGGTAGTGTAATCTCATGACATCATTCTTGAAGCTTATGACATACATATCTTTGCTACTTTATTATATATATATGACCCAACCTCCATAACTGTTTTAAACAAGAAAACCCATTTCATACCAACCAACTGACTATTTTAACACCTCTTAACCACATATATAAACACACACACACACACACACACACACACACACATATATATATATATATATATATATATATATATATATATATATATATATATATACATAGAAGAGAACAACAAACTAAAAATAAGCAGAAACCATACCCGATTGTGAGCTCTCCTCCCATTGAGGTTTCGAGATAGTGGAGGAAGGAGGGTAAGGTTAGTTTTTGGTTGGTTTGATACCTGATCGTTGTTAGTACATGAGATGATATTTGATTTTTTTTCTCCTTTTCGCGGGTATAATAAACCATGGTTGGTTTCTTTTTTTTTTCTTCTTTTGTTTTTTTTTATATATGTTTGTGGACCTGTAGGAAAGACCAAAATGTAGTTGGGGTTCATGTAACCGAATATGTGGTGTATAAATGAGGAGGGTGGCGATTTTGGTTTTATGAAATTTATTTTTTTGTACCCCTAATTTTTAAAATCTAATATTTAAAATTTACACCACCTTAAGTTTAAATATCAACTCATACAATCCCATGTTGGTTAAATTTAACTTTGTGTTCTTTAATTTTTTAATATAAACGGGTATGAGGAAAAATTATTTGAATCCCACCCGAGAACAACACATATATAACTTGATTAAAAATATATACTCGGTATTTAATTAGTTAAAATTTATTAATTTTGTTGACTCAATAGAAAAATAATTTCCATTTAGAGAAGTAAATAATTTAATTTTTTATTTTTAATTATATATAAAGATGTGGGTTATTAAAAATTCATTTGAATTATCAATTGAGAGTTTTTCTGTAACATAAGCTTTGTTTTGACCTATTTATAGAGGTGAATTGAATTTTGAAGATCTTTAATGAATTTCCCACCATACGAAGAGTGGATAGGAGAGACTAATAGTGTCTCTGATAATCATGTAAAGGGCATTCAGGAATTTGTTAAATATGTAGATAGATATATTAACAATGATAATATCCCTCTCCCTTGATCCTATTGTATGACAGACAAGTTTAAGCCTTTGTAAGACATCGAGTTATATTTTCTTAAATGGAATATGTCACAATACTATAGTCTATGGAATCTCCATGGGAAAAAGAATGTACCATATGATTCATAATAATTATCGGTACCCGATTGGGTAATAGAACCAGATCGAGTGGAAGTGGTTAATGATTTCCCAACACATAATCCATTAAGTGACCTAATTGATCATTCTTTCGAAGTCCACCACCACCAAAACCATTGGCCTATATATTCATATAATGTGCATTATGACCAAGTGAATTAACAAGTTGACGATGAATTACCCGAGTATAAAAAATACGTATTGTTTAAAGCCGATGAAGATAGACTAATATGTAAAAAATATGACAAAAATCACTCGGTATTGTATGGAATGATAAGTTTTCATAATTTGAAGGAGGAGTTCAGTTTTTCTAGAAACAACATAATAAGAATTCATAACTGGGATAAAGACATTCACTTGAAAGAGAACACGTTACTGGATAGTTATCTGACCATGCATATGAACTTGGAGGATTTGGGTTTAAAGTAGAAATATATTCATGCGTGCAGGTATGATTGCATATTGAACCGCAACGAACACATAACAAAAGATGAGTATCCTATATACAATGAGCCCAGATATATGGTTTGTGATAGTGGAAAAAATAAATCCGCAAAATTTCTCAAGTGCTCGCAACTTCTAGCGAAGGTATTGAAGTATTTTCCCCCAGAGCCATGGTTGAAAACATTTCTCACTATACTGTGGATATAAGAGGCGATAACATGGCATGCTCGAGACAAGGTGGGTTGAAATATCATGCATCTTCTCATTGATTCCCTCAGATGGAAACTTTCAAACGCACGACATCCTCAATTTGCAAAGGAACAGAGAAATATATGTCTTGGACCCTTTTGATAATTTAAACACTAATAAGAGTTATTGGCCAATTCTCATGACCGTTTTAGGTCTCCCTTAGCAATATTGATGAGAAAATAGTTCACATTATTTTCATTGTTGATACCCAGGCCAAATACTCCCACTGATGATATTGATATTTTCTTATCCCCGTTAATGAAGAACCTAAAGGGTTTAGGATAAAAGTGGAAGACATTACTATTGGTTGTAAAGTTGATCCTATAAAAAAAAAATCCATAAAAGATTTATCTAAGATGAAAAGTAAAGATCTTATAGTGGATGATCCTTTTGTTTTTGACTTCATAACTTAAAAAAAAAGCATTTTACTCAAAGGGCAAAAATGATGATGTGACACCCCGCCTACTAAAATACCGGGTGGCCAGGTCGTGATAAAAATAATATATTTGTCTCATATGGCTCATTCTTAGCATCATTATCGAAAACGTTTTAAAGTTATTAACCACCTAGTAAATTAATTAGATTGGTGCCAAATTTTATCTTTCATTAAATAATAGCATGCCAATATAAATAACAATTAAACCATCACACAAGTTGGTAACTGAAATTCAAAAAAAATGAATAATATAAATAAGGGTGACCGAATCAACTATCAGTTCAACCATAAACTATAACAATACTAAAAGAAATAACCTGAATACAAAAGTCACGTAAATAAACTAAATACTAAATCTGAGGGTGACATGCTCAAATGAGTACAAAAGTAAAGTCCATACACTAGGAATGAGTGAATGAAGTGTCTATAACAAAGTCCTGCAACTTCTACATGAGCTGCAGTTATGCATCCCTGGATAGAATCCTCAAACTGGGCATCCCTATTGCTGGACACCTAAAATATTTTGGAAAAGATTTTTGACAAGGGTCAGATCCCAAGGAAAACATTTTGAAAAATATTTAGCAAGCAGTTAAATTGCAATAATTAAATACGCATCCACACTGTTCATATTTAAGCTAGTGTCGCACTCTCTTGAGGTATAACTCACCCCTCATCTATTGTGAACGCCTAAAGTTTTCCTACTAACCTTTCCTAGTTAAGTTACCCCACCTAACTAGCCATATTTAGTCTCTTTCTAAATACTAACTCGTTATGCCGCAATATGTCACTAGATTCTTTATCTCAATTAGCCAAGTATGAATTTCCCATTTTATGATTAATCCTCCACCCAGTAGGGTTATTTTAGATGTCACTGTCTTTTTTATCTACTAACTACGCACCGTAGAAGAAGTCATAAGCTTATACTTATCACTTCGTTACATATATATTAATACGGTTCCCCTAGGCTGAGCTCCAACGCATGTATACTATGCTATCATGCCCCAATATATAATCTACCAAGCACACATAGTAGAATAAAACATAAGTATAATGACCCAAACACCCCCCGTGAGAGCCCAATTACGCCTAAAAAGGCCCCGAGACCCAATTAATTCCCCCGGATCCTCTTTTCTGGCTATTTCAACCCATTTGGACTCAACCGTGCACTCCCAATTGCCATCCGAGTTACTTAACTATAATCTCCAATTTCAACCTCAAATTACGACGCATGTATTCTTAAAAAGAAATAACCGGAATTTATTTAAATCTTAATTCTCCAAATAAATTGAATCTTCCAAATTAAAAAAATTCTCCAAATTAAATAATTTCTCCAAATCATTAATTTAGTTAAAATTTTAAATCACAAATTTAAATAAATTCTTTGTCCTAAAAATATGGGTTGTTACAGATGACAATTTGTTTGCGGTTAAGAATGCCTAAAGGATTTGACTACTCAAGCAGACACATCAAATGCCCCTACAGAGTTTCAGTCTTCGTTCGATGATAAACTTAATTTGAAGGATATTTTACTTGATTTAGATGAAGTTTGAATTTTAAAGCATTATTTTATTATTATTTACTTAACCCTTGCATGATACCTAAATTTGTATCGTATGTATATGAACAAATATTGGAACAAAATCTTTGCATTTATTTACATTTGTGTATGTATGTTTGGAACAACTCGTTTAGGACAACCTCTTTAAAAGTGGAAAAACACAGTATAATAACATGACATGGTAACACAATAACAAGGCACAAAATTAGAAGTGAGTGTTCGGTGAGTATTTTGATTAGTGGGTTCACTGATCTAAATAGTGAGGACAAAATCTTCCTAGGATCGACAAAGTATTTTTCAAAGGGGATTAACCTCATTGGGGAAACGAGAGTGGTGATAATAAACATTGTGTATAATCCATCGGTTAAAACACATATTATTATTTGCTCTTATATTATATTCAAGATATCTCTATAGACAACCTTCTATTGTACAAGTCTAATTTCCCATCTAATATCATGTGTTTCACCCAACAGGTTCTCTATATTGTGAATGTGATTGTTTTACTGGAAAAATTGATATTGATCAATGCTAATCATAAATTTAATTTTAGTTTTATACATGTGTGAAATTTATTTTCCAACTGTAACTATTCAAACTCATCAGGTGTTTCTTATTGTGACAAGGTTATGTCATATTCTCGTCATGACGCTAAAAGCACTTAGTGAATTTGACTGGTTATACATATAATACAAAGTTCATGTGTACTCATACAACATTAAAATTATATTTTTGAGTAGCCTTGATCAATACCAATATTCATAATGAAACAATCACTGTCTAAATTTATGGAACCCATTGGGTGAAACACATGTTATTATCGAGGCTAATAACCTTTGGCAAAATTAGGTTGTGTATTAATAGAATTTGGCCAAGACTATAAGACTGACTAATAGCCTAGATTTTAACCAGTGGGTTCCACACAATATGGATTAGAACCACTCTCGATGCCCAAATACGGATAATCCCTTTTGAACATCACTTTGTTTATGATAGAAATATTTTAAATTCACTTTTTGAATCATTGAACATATTAATCCAACTACCAATAAGACATTAATATTGTAATCTTATGTCGGATATAACTATTTGAACTGTGATGATAGTTTATTTTCGTAAGTAGGCGTCCCGAAGTCAAGTTCATACTCAAGTACTTTCTTATATAAAATTGTTTATTTAGCCTCTCTTATTTTGTATACTCACTCTTTGTCGTTAACATCAATGCACTATTTTTTTAGTAGTTATTTATATTTGGTAATAACTTTGAATTATGTTCAATACATTTACTAAGATTTTTAACTTTTTTTCGTTTGAGTGCCCTTAAATAATTTCTTGGGCGTTTAACCGGTGTAATTCATCTGTGATTTCAAGCCTAATAAGTTTTTGTCATAGTATTATTATGAAGCTGAGCACCCTGGATGCATTGGACCGGTTATACCTCCAAGATATTAACCAAGAATACTCGTACCAACTACTCATAAAAATATCAATCACGTAGTTACCATCTTATACTGATATAATTAGTTCTCTCGCACTTACTTCCCAATCACTCACATTTTGTAATATCCTTTATGCTTTACTAGTCCCATAAATGATTTTTGACATATTTTAGTGTTCCTAGTCCATTTGTACCCTGCTTATTATACTTCTTATCACTAATCTCACTCTTTTTATTATTATTGTTATATATATTCACATCTACTTTGATAATTCAAAAACACAAAAAGAGGGCTTATACCACATTATCCCAATTTAGAGTGTTCTCACATTTATCTAAACTTTCAATATGTTTCATATATATTTTCATAAATTAAAAGAGACACCTAGATTTGGACTATGGGTTAGAACCCAACCTTGCTCATCTTACGAACTACATAGACTTTAATGGCATTTTTGACTATATAGGCATCTTGAAGTCATTTTGGGATTCAAGTCCTTTATTACCATTTGAAACATTTTGAAATATTTATAGGTCTAGTTTTGGAAGGAACACTTTGAAAATTTTGGATACGCTTCTGGGAAAGAACACTTTGAAGTTGGGGAAGGAACAATTTGAACCTTTTACATTTACTTCGGGGAAGGAACACATTGAAAAATTTTAATATTTATTTTTATTAGATTAATGTAATGTGACACCCGATAAAATCAATAAATAGGTTGATAAAATCTAATACAAGTAATAGAGTAGTATAGAACAATTCTATATCATTATAAGCATAATTGAGACGAACTATAAATGTTAACTTGGAGTAAAGAACATATAATAATAAACATATAAACCAATACCAACTTTGATACCATAAAACGATAATAATAAAGGCCAAATCAAGAAAATAAAATTTCCCGAAAAATAAACCTGCTTTGCTGAAATCATAACTACTACAATATCTGACACGAATGGAATGTAAATAGAAATAAAAGAGTGACAACACAGGCTTAACAACTTCATCCAATATGAACAACGACTGAAGAACATTAATAAGCGTAAATTTTATTTTCATTTTTCCTTACTATCATTGTAGTAGGAATATTTAGCTATCAATTTACCTTGAAGTAAGTCTGCAATACATATTAAAAACGAGTATATTGGCAAGTAAGGGATAAATTTGTGCTTTTAAACTAGATTAAAGTCATGTGAAATTATTAAAAGTCATTTTCGTCTTTTTAAAACTTTTTTTTAATGGATCGTTTTATATATATAAAATGGTGAAATATATTAATGAATAAGAATAAAATCTAGGGTAAGAAAAATCAAGTATTAGAATGTATATGAGACATGTTAAAGGGAGGAATTACTATGTAATTCTTTTTCCTTGATTTCCTAATTTCTTATTTAAAATGCCTAAATATAATTATTTAAGACAATAGTTAACTCTCAATACTACTAGAAATTTTAGTAATTATAATTTTAAAATACTATTATATTACTTTATTAAACTTTTTCAAAAGATGATTTATAAATTACTCCAATAATTATTCTGCTAATAATAAATCTTTAAAGACATTTTTTATGATGGGAAAATTTGATTAAGAGTTGGATAATATCAAGATGTAAAATGAAGTTGGGGAAAACTCTATTTCTAGTTTAATTTCAAACATGTTCTATATTTTGAAATTATTATTTTCTCTCGAAAATAAATCCATACTTTCGCAAGTAATGAACTGAAAATATAAAACTATCAAATAATGGTATTTAAAGGTGCGTAATAAATAAATAATTATTTAATTAAGATATAGAAATTAAATTCTTCATTCCATCCCTTGAATAAGGATTTTAGCCAATAATTTGGACTTCAACATAAATACAAGCTAATAGTTACCACATTAAGTCTAATACACAAGAATATGAGAGAAGTGATATTTATTATCAAGTCTCTTAAAACACAACAAATATCAGTCCCAAAGAAATTCTAAGAAGAAGAGTATGTTATATTATGAAAATAGTTTACACAATATTGCTCCAATACTCTGAAAACACACCCTTAATAATGCAAAATACTCACTCTCACTCAATATTTGTGCCTCCCTAAAATTACTCAAACCCTACAATCGAAAAATACCTTCTAACACTCCCTAAAAATCTACACTTTGATAAAACCCAAAATCTTTTGGCTTGATAAACTTCCTTTTTTGTCCAAGAAAAACCTCATCCCAAAAATCTATTCGAGCTCTTTTTTTAAAGGTGACAAGAGGTATGGGAGAAAACGATTGAGACAGGAAAAATAGGGCTTGAAAAAAGGTAAATCCATAAAAGACATAGGGGACAAGGAATAAAAAAGGATTTAATGAACAAAAACAAGACATCTGTTACAAGAATATAGAGAAGAGCACAAAAAAGCGACTATTTTCTCGAGGAAGACTTAGCAGAAAATGAAGAAGACAGAGGGTCGCCGCGCATAAGGAGGACGACGGATAAATGAAAAGTTATTTGTGGGGCTTGAACCTTCGACATAAAATAACCAAAAATCTTTCCTTACTAGCTAAATGCACAATTCTTTCAATATATATTACGCGTGAACAATTATTTTAATCCTTAGTTATTTTTGATTTTTCGTATTTGTATAATAACCCCCAAAACATCATATCTTTCACATTTGACCACAAGTTGAAGAACCACAAGAACCGAAATGACCTTTTTTTTATGTCGAAAATAATTCAAAAATGCTCAGTCATGAGTTTTGACTTCGGGATGACCCGGGGATTTGGCTTTGACCTTCTTTTGATTTCAAATTTTACACAGTCATAACTTCTTTATGTGAGCTCCGATTAACATGTCGTTTCAACCCAGGCATCCCTTGATTCAAGGCCTACAATTTCATGATTCTTTCGACTTCAAAATTAGTAATATAAGTTTATGATATTGCTCCTAAAAGAGCATATGCAGTTTTTTCTTACTCCGACTGCCTTAAAATAGCGCGTTCAAATCTGCAGGTACGTTTTGGCCTATAAGATAAACAAATACCTGCATAAGGCCAATTTTATTGAGAACCAGAAATTGAAATACGTCTATTTGAGGTATAAATTTAACATTTTTTGGTGCTTATCAAGAATGTAAAGGATAATCAGGGTTATAGTTGTACCAACGGCCTAGGACGTGAAAATTAAGTTAAATTACGTTAACAAAAAGGCCTAGAACGTTAACAAGATGGTTTTCATATGTTATTGGCTAGCATGAGGGAGCGGAGCTCCATCGCCACCTCAAGCATCTCTGACTGGGGCGATTCTTGGCTGGAGCTTGAACCACCTCCATGTGGTGATGCAAGTTGATTCTTAGGTGGAGGAAGTGGATCCATTGACATTAGTGTAAGATCTTTGAGCTATGAGATGGAGAAGGAAATCTTAAACGCTCAACAAGGGCTCCGTCAATGGTGAAACAACTCTACAAGGAGGGAGAACAAGTTCACCACTAGAGACTCTGATGAGTACAAGCTAAAATAGGGAAAATATGGATGTTTTTGTTCCCACAGACGTCGCCAGATTGATGATGCCGTGATTAGAAACACCGTATCAAGATAAGACTATGAATAGATTAAACTCAATCACAGTACAACAATGTATATGGATACATGTATATACAAAAGAAGGAGATGAGGATAAGAAGATCAACTCAATGATTTAAAGTGGTTCAACCTATTAAGCCTACATCCATTGTGTGAGTGTGTGAGAAATCCACTAACAAAGGGCACTAATGGTCATGGATATAATTCCTAAGCTCTCTCTCTCTCTCTCTCTCTCTCTCTCTCTTGTATATACAATTGGACAGAGTTTTGTTTGGGTTATGAATCAAGAATCCCCTCTCATTGAGAAGATTAGGTGTATATTTAGGGCTTGGGGGGGTGTAATGTACCCCCAAGCATGTAATCAACATATGCGTGAGGAAACCCCCAATAAGATGTAGACACCACTCTTTGGCACATGGGCACAATAATGATGTAATATTCCCTCACGCGGGGGAATGATCTTGTTATAACATAATTGTCCTCATGTGAATACCTCTTATGTACTTGCATATGCTCGTGCTGTTGGGTATCGTCTGATGCAACCTCGCCTGAGAGAGTAAGAGGTTACTAATTCTGGTAGGATGGTCCCATGTTATCATAAGTATGACCTTTATTGAATAGAGTAGGATGATGTCGGATTAACTGGGTTACTCCTATTATCAACTGTGGCCAAGTATAAAGATGGTGCTAGTTGTGTAGGTGATGCTCTTACGATCTCGATTTTCCATACGGCCGAGGCTAGTTGAGGTGAGACCGACCCTTATCGGGACGACCCTGCCGGTGACATGTGTGGATTTTATGACAACTCAGCCATGAGATGTGATGCCACTCGTTTTAAGAAACGAGGGTACACTTTGGGCATATTAATCACGCCCTAACCCTTTACGTTCTGTGTGAATAGGAGGTTTGGGGGCAGAAGTTGTTGTGGGAATGATGAGATGTATCTTACATGTTGGCTACATGGGGCTTAGTACATGAGTGGGTGACACATGTCACTGTCCTAATTGAGTGTCGTCTGCGCCATGTGAGGTTTGGAAGTTGCGCGCTTGGGGGTTTTGTGCCCTCAATTATTGGGGAGTGTGGACAATCATTATGGGAGGTTTAAAAGAGCCAAAAAAAATCATTTTTCTTTCTTCCTCAAAATTTTCTTCATGCTTCTTCTTATCCTTCAAAAACAAAACTCCATAGCTTCCTATCTGTGCAAAACTTACAAGCCTTTCCATCTCAAGTCTCTTTATGTCATTCCCCCTGTTTCAAGAGTTTGAGTTTACTCAGGTAACCCTCTTCACCTCAACTTTCTTCATTTATAGCAACTCCAATCATTTTTTAAAATTTTCCATTAGCTTTTTAGATTTTCGGTGGTTGTCCTGCCACTGTTGTGGGATCTTTTAGGCTGAGAGAGGGTTTTTTTGGTGGTTTAGTGTGTGATTGAGTGACTGTGAGTAGTTTTTAGGGTGAGGCTGGTAGTTTTTAAGTTTTCAGACATCCTCCAATCACCATCTTCGGTGGTTAAGGTTCGAACTCTTATTGGTGTTCTTGGGGAAATCCTTTCGAATTTACAAGGTTTGATCCTTAATTCAAACTGTAGCCAAACCTTAAGTTGTTTTCCCTTTCCTATTTCACCCTATTTGACCCAAGTTTACTGTCGTCCTTTGGATGCTACGACCCATGTACAAATCAGCAGAGGACTTCCCTAATCTGAGAGAGAAGTTCTTTAACATATTAGGCAAATAGAGGAAGCCTAAGCCGAGAGTATAAAGGATGAGGCTTTTCCAAACCAACCTATATTGCAACCACCCTTGCCTGTAGTATACCCCCAAGTCGCTGAGACTTGTGAACCAATGTCAAAGTCCTCCGCGGTAGACCCCATTTACACCTATCACTAAGCCAAAAGCGTGGATTCACACAAAGAGGGTATGTATTGCTCCTATGATGTTGAAGAGGTTTCCTCTCACAACTCATCTTCTAGAGGACCCGAGTCAAAACATGACTCTTATTTTGTAGAAATATTATAACCCAATGTCACATTCCCCCTCCAATAAATGACATTCCACTATCGGTCACGATTAGAGCTGAGTTTTTCTAATAGGTTCCCTAGTGGTGACCCATACAATCCTCAGGCCAAGTTCACAGTTGGTAGTGATGAGGAGAGCGAAGTTAATCCCTCCATCGCTGCTAAACATGAGAGTACTATCTTTGAGGTTCATCTCTTAGTCTTTAGATACATTTATTGTATAGTTCTCGCTATTTCTATGAGGGTAACGATTGAGAACAAGAGATCCTTTGATGGCTGGGACGACGATATCTTCATTTATGAGTAGATGTTTAATTTAGGTTTTATCTTCCTATTCATCCCATACTTCGACCCATCCTCGCCCATATATATCTTGCCCCTTCTTAGCTGTCTTCGAATGCTTGGAGAGTGATGATTGGGTCAATCGTCCTTTGGAAGGTTATATATTAAACCGACCTTCCAGTTCATATATTTCCTAGTTGCTACATGCCATCGTCTTCAAAGATTCATCCAGGAAACTACCATCTTGTAGCCAGGAAGTTTGAAAAGAAAATTCTAGTGGTAACTCCGACTTTCAACCATAACTGGAACCCCGATAATTTTTCATTTCGGGTGCATAAGAGTTTGTCCCCAACCAAGCATGCTTGACGTCTGAGCCTAGGACTCCTCTGAGGTGGGTCAAGGTTCCCATATCGATCAATATAGACCCGATCTTGAGCCCTGAAGCCTACGAGAAGATAAATAAGCACCGTAGCCAAGGTGACAAAGGTCGTCTTGTGAGGTTTGAGCATCTGATGACCCCATAGTACCTTGATCAAACAGGTCTGGGGGTGGTCCCCTGACTGAACTTCGTAAGTTATTTTGTTATTATTACTAAGTGATGCCTCGTAATTTTTTTATAGCCGATACACTGACTATGGGACTTTTCTTTTACAGAGCGTCCAGAAGAAATTTTGGATGAGCTTTGGAATATGTTGGCCCCTAAATTAAACAAGATCATTGACATATGTGGTAATAAAACAACTCCTCCAACTTCCCTACTGAAGAAGAACATCGACCCCAGCATGATCGATGGTGTTGGAAAGAAGAGGAAGGTTCCACTGGATGACCCAACCTCTACCCAACCTTACAAAACATTGTGTTCTAATAGTGCCATCCCCATTTAAACAGACGATGCTCTCGCTGCTCAGCTGCTACAGTTGAAAATAAGTTACGATAACATCATAGGCCATAGTCTTAAGGCTTCTAACGCCCTCGGCTCCATGATCTTAGAGGATGATAATCATTTCCTCAAGTCCATGGACATACCTTTGTTGGCCAAATTTTCCCTTCGTAAAAGTGTCCAGGTAACTTCATGAATTTTTATAAGTGTTGTACCTTCATTTCCAATGTCTCGCATATAATTTTCTGTCTCTTGTGCTGAAGGGTGCGGTTTATCTTCACTGCCTGGCCAACTAAACCCTGAAAAGGTTTCCCTTGATCCAAAAGGGCCAAGATGCTAAGAAATCAGAGAAGGACTAGAAGGTTGATCTTCGAAAGTTCAAGGGGGACTTGAAGAAGGAGAGGTACCTGATTGACCATGAAAAGACTCTCAAGTCTAAAGATGAGAGAATAAAGGCTAGCATTGGCACCAGTGTTAAAGCTGCACTGGTCAAGGCTAAAGATCAAGTCATTGCCAATTATAAAGTGTTCGATGAATTTGTGGACTTAGGCTTTAATTATTTGAGAAGGGGCATTAGGGCTGCTGGACGATGGTCCGCCCTTAAACATGCTAAGACTGGAAGCCTATCACCGAATGACTTCATTGGCCTTCGTTTTAGTGACCCTCATCTCGGAAATACTTTGGTTAAGGATAAAAATGTTGTAGCTACCCCTACCGAGACCAACCCTCTCGAGATGACAAAAAACAACGAGGAGATGGATGACCATGATGATGGTACTAATGTCACCAATGTCGGAGTTAATGAGACTAATCATGTGGGTGATGGGTCGGCCCTGGCTAAGGGTGAAGTTAAGCCATCAAGGCTCCTAGATTATTTTTCTTGTTAAGGCTGTTATCCCTCAGGGCTTTTATATTTTGTGTTTTCTGAATTCTGTTTATCTATAACCTCGGACATTATAAATGGATGAATGCTTGCTTTCCATTATTTTTCTGTCTTGTGCTTGCTATATTTTGAAGTATGACATCACCAACTAATGATGTTTGGGATCACATTTAAAATCACTGACATATCAGCAGAACACCAAAATAGTGGTGTTTTAGGTTTGAGATTATAAAACTAATGATGTTTCATCTCATCTTCACCAAATTAATGGTTTTTAAGGTATGAGATCACCAAACTAATGATGTTTCATCTCATCTTCACCAAATTAGCGGTGTTTATAGTCTAAGATCACCCAACTAATGATGATTCATCTCATATTCACAAATTTAATGCTCTAAGGTCTGAGATCACCACACTAATGATGTTTCATCTCATAATAACCAAATTAGTGGTTTAAGGTCTGAGATCACCAAACTAATGATGTTTCATCTCATATTCACCAAATTAATGATGTCTAAAGTCTGAGATCACCAAACTAATGATGTTTCATCTCATATTCACCAAAGTAATCATGCATAAGGTCTGATATCACCAAACTAATGATGTTTCATCTCATATTCACTAAATTAATGTTGTTTAAGTAATGAACCACACCCACGTGATTTTCAATTTGGACTCGCCAAATTATCGTGTTTTGCCATACCCCTTCTCGTCATTTTGAGAGTGCATGTTCGATCATCATCTCGTCCAAGCACCGTTGTCTTGGTTCAGAGAGGTTTTTTCACCAATTATTTACCAAATTAATAATGTTTTATTAATTAAGCCGACCCTTCTTGGTGTTGTTGAAAGTCCATGGATGGAATCGGCCCCCCTTTCAGGTTATCATTTCACTAAGGTTGGGTTGTGGCTATCTCACCACAAATGATATTTTATAACCTTTAATTGTATATAAAATAAGTCATTCAAAGAAAAGCATATAAGTTATGAGGGAACAATCCATTTTCATTTTTCTCATTCATAATAAGCCCTTTTTATAATGATTCATGATGAAAAGCTCATATATAATGATTTAATAGTAATAACTTTTTAAGTGGTCATCATTTAAAGGGTTGGAGAATGGTTCCCCCTCTAGGTTCTCCAGTTGATAGGTTCTCCAGTTGATAGGTTCTCCAGTAATGACCATGCACGTTGGCATGAAGCTTGTTTGGTTTTTTCCAGGTCTTCTTCAAAATAAAGTCTCCCAATGCTATTGATCTCCGTTTTATCCTCTTATTATAAAACTTGGGCATCCTCTACTGATAGGCTTCCACTCCGACCTTAGCATCCTCTCTTCTCTCTTCTATCAAATGTAGGTTAAGTCTTCTCTCTGTCATATTTCCCTCAGGATCATACGTCTAAACTCCATGGGTGGGGAGACTCATCTCTGTTGGTACCACTACTTTTGATCCATAAGATAACATGAAGGGGGTCTCCCCTGATGGCATTTTTGTTATCATCTGGTAAGCCCATATCACTGCATGTACCTTTTCAGTCCATTTCCACTTAACATCCTCCAAACTTTTCGTGATTCCATCAAGAATATTTTTATTGGTGCCTTCAGTTTGACCATTGGTTTGGGGTCGACTAGGCAATGAGAATAAGCGTTTTATGTTGACCCTTTTACAATACTTTTCTATGGAGATGTTTTGGAACTGGGTACCATTATTTGAGATGATGGTATTAGGGAATCCATATTTGAAAATGATGTTCTTCCACGTGAACTAAAAGGTCTTTTTTTTCTGTGATCTTGAATCATAGCCTCGGCCTCTACCCACTTTGAAATGTAGTCTATCACCATAATCAAATATTTGTAGTTGCCAATGTCCCTTGGCAGAGGTCCAACCAAATAAATCCCCCATACTAAAATTGGCCATGGTGAGGTGATAGACGACGGAATTTGATGGGGTTGATGAGGGATGGTGGAAAACCGCCGGCACTTGTCGCACTTCTTTACGTATTCAGTCGAGTCCTTAGCCAGGGTCAACCACCAATATCCTTGAGTGACGATCCTCTGTGCTAATGATATACCCCCAATATGGCTTGAGTAAAATCCTTCCTGAACATCTTTCAAAATGTAATCTACCTCAGCTAGGTAGACACGTCAAGAGAGGGATAAAAGAAACCCCTTCTTATATAATATGTCGCCTAGGATAGAGAACTTAACGACTTTATATCTCAACTTCCTTCTTTCGACCTTAGACTCCAGCAATCTACCCTCTTTGATATACTGAATGAGGGAGTCAATCAAAGATGGTCCCAAGTTTAAATTGAAGCAAAAATTCAGCTTCGCGTCATCCTCTTCTATTGCCGGCCAAGAAAGGATTTCTATTGGCACCAATCTCTTAGTCTTTGTCCGTCTTACCGAGGCTAACCTTGCCAGAGTGTTGGCTCGACTATTATCCAGCCGATGCACCCTTTTGACTTTGATCTGACCAAATTCCTTCATCCTCTTTTTCACTTTTTCTAGGTATCTTCCTATTCTGTCATCTTTGGCTTCATGAATCCCCAGGACCTATTTAACAACAAGCTGGGCATCCTTATGGACTAAAAGTTGGAAAATGTTGAGAGCTCTAGTGAGCGAGATGTCGACTATGAGGGCCTCATACTCTGACTCACTATTATAAGGCTTCAAACTGAACCTCAATGCATACTTTATATCTATTCCATCCGGGCCCGACACGATCAATGCTAGATTTCTATGGGGACTCTGCCTCATCAATGTCCAGGTTATTAGAAGATGGAAAGTCAAAGACGACAAAATTTTACGCTTTCATGCCCACCTAGAAGAGATGGCCTTCCAGTTTTGAGATATCACCTTCCACTACTTACCCCAAACAAGGTATAGTTTGGCAAAATGCCCCTGCCACCTTAGTCTCCATGGTCAACATTCCCGAAGGAATCATAATGGCCCCCTTCATAATAAAAAATCAGTTAAATCGACCCACTGCTACCACATTAAGCTCGTCATAGAAGCAGATTCAAATATGGCTGAGTAATACTATTATGATATTTAGTGCCTCCTCAAGCACGGTAGGTATACCCTTAAGATGCAACAAGAAAGATTGAGTGACCCTCTGAATACTGGTTGCTCTGTACGTTATCTGCGAGACTGCGATAAAGCACCGTTCTAGTGAAACTTAGATGGAACCCATTTGGACTGCATCACAGGGGCTGCTATTGAAGAAATGATGCAGAAAATCCACAACTGGGAATGCAGACCTCACATGAATGGCCATATGCTCGCTAAAAATATTGTCTGACAGGGGTACTATTGGGATAGCATGGTTCAGGATTGCACCGTATATGTCTACAAATGCCTTAAATTCTAACAGTTTGTCAATCTCCAAGACTCCTCCATGGGAATTATACAACATGACTTCTCCCTATAATTTCTCTACCTAAGGCATTGATATCATGGGAAAGTCACACCTAAATCCTCTAATGGGCATAAATTCATCTTGGATTCCATTGATTACTTCACCAAATGGGTTGAAGTCGAGTTATACGCAGTACTAAATGCCAAAAAGTAAGCAAAGTTCATTCGAAGGAACATCATCTACCGATACGGGGTTTCCCATGAGTTAGTGTCAGATAATGGGATACAATTCAAGGCAGAAGTCAAAAAATTCATTGCCAAGTACGGGATTTAAAGACACAAATATTCTCCCTATCGACCACAAACCAACGATGAATTTGAAGCCTCCAATAAGAACCTCAAATAAATCATCGATAAGATGATCGAGAAATAAAGATCGGACCCCTTACGCCCTCTAGGGATTCTGTACTTCAGTCCAAGCATCTACTGGGGTTACCCCTTACTTTTTGGTATATTCCATGAAAGTCACCCTACCCGTTAAACTAGAAATAACTTCATTATATGTTATGCTTGAGAGAAAAGTGAACGAGGAGGAATGGCATCATATCCATTTTAACGTGTTGTCGCTCTTAGATGAAAGGATGTTAAAGGCTCTCTATCATATACAGTGGTACAATCGTCGGATAGAGCGATCATTCAACAAAAGATTCAAATACCATGGTGTCTGATAAGGGGAGTTAGCCCTCCAAGATATTATAGAACCTGTTTGGGACTCCAAAAGGAAATTCAAGACAAATTGGAGTGGACCTTATATTGTGAAGAAGATCATATTTGGTGGCATAGCTATGCTCTCTATCCTTGCTGGAGAAGAGAGGGAGCGTACAGTCAACTTGGAATGTCTCAAGAATTTCTACCCTTAGTCCAAAATCTCAACGTGCTAAGACTTATCTTATCCCCCTTCTATTAAAAAAAATAGAAAAAAAATTCTTCATTTCCCTCTACTTAGAACTACGTGGATCCTGTTCCTCTAAAGAATGTTTTTATTTCATAATAAAAATAAAAAAAATTCAAAATCCCCAAAGGTACGTAGGCAGCTCGTACGCTTTACATGGACACGATCCTCTTCATTTTCACAGAATGCTATTCTTTTCTTACCTCCGAGAACGACAGTTCGTTTTATCATTTACATGAACAAAAGGATAATGTATTCCTTAGCGATTGGTATGGATAATTCAAATATAAAACCCATCAAGAGGCATAACAAAATAATTAAAATCCTTTTTTTATTCCATAATGGGTGAATTCGATACAATTACATAAAATATCAGGGTAGGAAGTCAAACAACTATCCCTCCCGCCAATAAAACTACCCCTAAAATAAAACTAACCAAACATTCCCAAATTTATTCCGCAAAAACAAAAAATAAATAAAAAAGAACCAAACAAATCTCCATCACAAAAGCTTTACTAAAAATAAACACCAGTTTCCCTCTCCGCAATTACCGGAAGACCCAGCCCCAACATAATCTTTTCCTTGAGGCCCCCACATTTACCCTACTTAGTTGGTATGCCGAAGGCACTCCATGGAGAGACTAGCCCGGACCAGCTGAGAGAAAAACACTGTGCCCCATCCATAGTGTCAAATATGACAAAACATGTATGTCCAGTATCCTCTGCCAAAATCTTACCCACGACCCTCTTCCACAAACATTTCATATAATCCCTAGAAACATACCAAAAACTATTGGAAGTTTGAGATGTATGGGTTAACAACTGACGATTCTCGCATAGAGAACCCAACCGCATGGGCAAGCCTTTAGTCAAATACTCTAAGGAAATAAATCTAGGGTAGGGGAAGGCACAATTTTCTCTCATCCAACTTGGCAGAGGATCTTCCAGGGGAAATGGAATGAGGTTTTCTAGAGGCAATCTAACCGAACATACTGGTAGTCCCCTAGTTCCAGAATGGGTTGTAGCCCCCCCTACCCACCATAATGTGGACCATTGTAAACATAGAGCTTCGTGATGCACGAACTTCTTTACCAAGTTCTCTATGGAGGGGCCAAAGATGATGAAATAATGAGTGAAGAAATTCTACGCATTTGTCAAGGGATATTAAGAGGGGATCGTCAAATGGAATCTCTCAGCCAGCCAAATGAATAACATAAATGGGCTTCCTTTAAGAAAATCAGAACTTGATTCTCACTAATAATTTAAACCAATTAGGGTCTCCGCCAGTATCACCGGTTCAAGATTATGATGATATAACATCCACACTGTAATGGCAGGCAATTGAGGGTCCACTATCAGGTCCCCGATCACCAACATTATCTTCAAAGTTAATCCCAGGGCAACAAATTCGACATGGCCCGCATCATTGAAGTCCCATAGGCGCACAAAATACAACATAGCTGGGAGAGAAATCATTCCTCCAGTAACCAATGACCGAGCCATCTAAGGAGAGATGTGAACAAATCCTTCTAACAGCTTCCGAGGAGACTGAGAGAATTCAGGCATAGACGTTACCATGCTGGGAGTAACCCTCCCAAAAGATGAAAACTCCCCATAGGTTAGACAGACCTCATCCAAACTAAAGCAAAAAAAAGATCCTCGGGATACAAAAATTATGTTGCCGTCGCCAGCATGTTCTAGTCGATGGTCCAATGGCGCCACAGAGAGACACAACACAAGTTAAAAGTATCGTAATCTACATTCAACAAACACAACTTCTAGGCTCTCGAGATGAGAAGAAAATCTTACAGTCACAGGAAGGGCCATTTGAGAAATAATAAGATAGAAGGCAAGAAATAAGAAAGAAAGAGGAGAAAATGTGAATGGGTGAAAAAACCTCACCACCTTACCCCCCTTTTAAACATGAAAATCTTGGCTAAACAACAAGAATCAGAGAAACTTGAAGAAATAACTTCCCTGCTAAGTACTTTGAAGATGAAGAAAGTGCAATTAAAGCCTTAGGGTGATTGGACTGGACTCACCTGACGATGGGCTGGACAAGGGGCATGCTGATTGGCACCCCCCTTATTTTTAGAACATTATATTTTTCCTTCTCTGTCAAAATCTAATTTCGAATAAAATAATTCTTATTTCCAAATATTCGGGTTGTTTCTTCCTTTATTATCCATTTTTACTCATCCTTTCTGAAAATAATTTTTCTCTTCTGTAATTTAAATTTTACGGTCTCAGCAACAAACTAAAAAGTGCATGTAGATTAAGTCATTTAAATAAAAGATAAATAAACAAAAAATCTCATTCATTTTATAGATATTACCACTTTCTTCATTAAATTTTTTTAAAAATAAAAAAGAAGAAAAACAAAAATAGAAAAAACAACGAGACTCGACCCAAAACCCCTCATATATACAGCGAGAGTGCTTCCCCCGAGCGGCGAATTGCGGAACCTCCAATCCTCATCCCGATCCCTCCTCGGAGGTGGCAGAAGGAAAAAGATAAGAAGTAAATGGAATCAAGTCCTTATTATAGGCAGTAGCTAAGGCCATCCAGTCCCAGATGTCCTTGATCCAAGAAGTTGACACCCGAACATGCTATAAATAAAGCAACGAAAAAGGAAAATCAGTTTGTCTAAAGTACAGAAAAAGATAGACAAAGACAGAGAAAGGATATACCTCCGGCTAAATGACGTCCTCTGTCATCCCCTAAACCTCTGAATCCATCGCAATAGGGATGTGCAACATATATAGAGATCCCCTCCAGTCAATCAAAAATTATACGAAGGTGGAACAAGCTGAATGAATGGAACCTCCGCTTTTGTTACCGACGATGACTCACCACATGTGCTACAGGCAGATCCTCATGGACTACTCGTACCCCTGACCAAAGATGTAGGAGGCAGAGGAATATTCACCACATCAGAGATAAAATAATACATCAGCCAAATCATCACAAAATCGAGGTAGTTAAAGGCCACAACAATATCAATATATGACGAATAAGGCTCTACAATCATAGTCACCGCCCTAGCCTCCTCCGATATCTCCCGAACCCTCCTCATGTACATCGGGGGCAAAATTTGTGGGACCAACACCTTATCCTAGACAACCTGTCAGACCATTTTCTCCTCTAAATAGCAATATTATACAAATTCGTGCTCAAGTAGCTGACGCATTTGAGCATGCACCTCAGTCACCCACGTGTACTGGACAACAGTCCCCCAGGGATAAAAGGTCACCTATAATTCCCAATAAAGGTTAATATTTGTGCAAATAGAGAAAATGTCAAAAAAAGGTTTCCAAAGAAAAATGAAATGACTTGGTCGCTCGTCAGGGTGTTCAAGGCCTGACGCACTGCAGATAGAGAAGGAAACTGCTTCTACCGTCGGTTGGACTTCTACCAACAGTACATCGGACTGAAGTCCCCCACCTCCTCAACATGCAAACCAATCAAACGAGAATTGTTCCTAATCGCCTAATAAAGATACATATGTATAAAGAACAAGAGTAAGCAATAAAAAAAAGTAAATTCCAAACAATTAAAAAATAAATCTCCAAAAAATTCCAGATGAATATTGGAACATTTATTCACAGAGAAAATCATTTTCAAAGATCTCAAAATCCCTGCCAAATTAAAACTACATTCTTATCCCCAATTTATACCCCAAAAAGACACGCTTGCATCCCCCAGAGTCCACTAAAATTCCCCCAGTGAAACTTTCCCAATATAATGTTGGAAACGGAACTCAAAACCTCAAAAACCAAAGGTTTCTCCAGCAAAACTTCCAAATCCAACTTCCCCACCCAAATTCAAAACTTAAAAAACCAAAGTTTTCCCCAGCGAAACTTCCCAATCCAACTTTCCCAGTGGATCTTTAAGACAGTTGGATATCTCTCCCCAATAGCATATCAGTGAAACACATTGCCAAGAGGAATCCCAAATCATCAACTCTTTTCGCAACGGAATTTCAAGACTAAACCTTCTCCTACTACATCCACCATAAGAATTTCATATCCCCCAACAATGCTATCTCTTCTCAAAAGGATATAATCCCTAACTATATGTCTCTTTCCTAGTAGAGTCTCAAAAAATGTAAATTAAAGACTCCTTGGAGAGAACCCCTCTGGGTTATAACTTAAGGTCCGTAGAATTGACCTCGACCCGTAAAAATAGTCGCCCCTACTTGAGGTCATCATATTTGGCCTCGGCCCGTATAATTGGTCACCATAATTTTAGGTCCTCATAATTGACCTCGACCTGCAAAATTGGTCGTCCCAATTTTAGGTTCGTAAAATTGACCTCGAATCGAAAAATTGCTCGCCCCTACTTTGGGCCCTCAGAATTGACCTCGACCTGCAAAATTGATCGCCCCTATCTTAGGTCCTCAGAATTGACCTCGACCCGCATAATTGGTCACCACTAATTTAGGTCCACATAATTGATCTCGACCCGTAAAATTGGTTGCCTCTTCTTTAGGTCCACAGAATTAACCTCGACCCGCTTAATTGGTCACTACAACTTTAGGTCCTTAGAATTGACCTCGGCCTGTATAATTGGTCCCCACAACTGAAGGTATAAAGAATTAACCTCAAACCATAGAATTGGTAACCTCAACTTTAGGTCCACATAATTGACTTCGACTCGAAGAATTGGTCATCAAAACTTTTGGTCCTCAGAATTGATCTCAACCCGCTAAATTTGTTGCCCTTACTTTAGGTCCTCAGAATTAACCTCGACCCGCTAAATTTGTTGCCCTTACTTTAGGTCCTCATAATCGACCTCGACCCTCTGAAATGGTCATCATCATCCCGTTGGTCTGCAAAATTGACCTCTTTTCCAAAACATCATGCGGTGTCTATTAAATGACTTTCACTTGTTCCAAGCTCACCTATTGAGGGGATATGTAGACACAACTTTCTAGGACCCCCTAAGTACTTCCTTAGGTAACTATCGCCTCCCCGTTCACCATAAACCCTATGTCATACTCTATGTACATATCTAGAGGCCATCGTATGCTCTCGGGCCCCGTTAGACTCTTATCAACTTCATCATTAAAGTGAAAGATTAATTAATCTTAGAAGGCCTCTGAATACCCTTTTCAATGGTCTACCCCATTCACTTTAATTGGGTTTCGGATGAAGGGACCATTTTACTATTGAAAACTTATCTAGAGCCACTCGGCACTCCCGGACCTCGATTCAACCCCAATCAACTTTATCGTCACAGTGAAAGATAAATGAATCTTTAAAGTGAACTGAAAACCTATTCCAATAGTCCACGCCATGTGTGAAATGACATAACCTTTAGGACGAATAATCCATTTTCCCTTAAAAACTTATTCAAAAGCCACTAGGCGCTCTCGGGCTCCGGTTCATGAAAGTCAACTCTTCAGCTCAAATGATACTGAATGAATCATTGAAGGGAACTGGATACCCTTTCCAATTATCCACTCTGTGCACAAATCAACCTTACGGTACGGATAAACGACCCGTTTAACTTTGAAAGGTAATCGATCACTTTTGAGTCCCATTTGACCGAAGTCAACTATCTCAGCCGAGAAAAGATCTTTGGAACATTAAAGTGCCTCCCATAATCTTTCAAACGTTCCAACCCATGCATGATTTGGACTTACGATTTAAATTAACTATAAATAGTTGTCCGATGATCCCCTATCCTGAGGAGCAATGAGCGCTTTCGAGTCCCGTTTGACCTAAAGTTAACTCCCGAACCTGAGAGAATGCCAAGGATTCTCAAAGATCTTCGAATAAACCTTACAAGGGTATATCATGTGCGCGATTTGGGCTTACGGATTGCATTTTTTGACAATTTCTCGAGAAAATCTACACGAGGATGCCAATTAGTGTGTGTCTATGGTTACCTGTTGATAGGAAGGGAAATCATAATTCCTATTTGTAGTCCATTGACCGTATATAAGGGCAGCATGAGCTCACCTCAAAAGGGACCTCAATAACACCAACTTCAGTGATCTCAGCAACATTCTTCTTAAGTCAACGAGGTTTTCATGTTTGAAACCTTTCTCCACCTTTCATTTTCATCACTTTCACACCCAATTTAACAAAATATTCGTACATTATTCACTCCCTTGCAAATAAACTCATCGTCAATCAATATCAATCTCCAAGTCTCCAAAAGGTCCAAACATTTTTCTCTCTCTTTAAATTTATTTATTTTCGCATTAGTTATATACGTTCTTAATTTATCTTGTACTTTAGATCATATAAATATTAATCTTCCATCATTTATTATGAATATTGCACATAAGTTATTTTCTATAAAAGAACCCAAAATAAGAAAAAGAGGGTTACACCTATAAATTCCAACGTGATTTGTCACCACAATTTCTCGAAACTAAAAACACCTTTTTCTTACACATACATAAAATAAAATCCCATTTGAATTTATGGGATAAACCCCACCCTCGTATCTCATCAGAACTACGTGGACTTTGATGCCTTTATAGGCTCCGTAGGCATCTTGGGCTAAGACCTGAGACTCGATTCATATTTTCCAATTTTCTAATTTTCCTATTCTTAATATTCACATGTATCATATTTTGATTCATATTTGCGACTTATCCGACACATATTATCCTTTCATCATAACGATAAGTATCTTGATGAGGGCACACATCATATTTTTAATATTTAATTTGGGAACATTCCTATGGATGACCTCACTCCGTTTATTTCATGATGCCAGTCGGGCGATTTCGGTCTCCACTTATATAAACACGCGCGCGCACTTCACGGAGAAATTAAGGAAAATAGTAACATAAGCCCATGAGAGATTGAAAGGGAAGAATGGGTACCTAACATCTTCCCATTTCATAACATATCCCTCGAACCTCTAGTTTAATTGGTTTCTTAAGCATCAGTTTGTCTTTGATGTCGTAGTCTTGAGGAGGTAAAAAGTTCTTTTCCTTGTTTTGTGCAAAATAGGATGGCGGCTCTATCTTTTTAGATCACCCCACATTGATGACGGTTGAAGCGTTCCTAGAAAGGGCCCGAGACCTCTCTCTCTCTCTCTTCACCACATGCATGAGTGCACACCCCCAAAATGGAGAAGGATGAAGGGAAACGAAAGACAAGGAGGGATGGCCACACACACACACACACACACACACACACACACACACACACACACACACACACACACATATATATATATATATATATATATCACGGTCTTGGGATAAACTGGGTTTCTAAAGAGATTTGGCTTGGTTTATTGGGCATATGAACATGACTACGGACACAAGAATAAATAATTAAATTATCTTCCAAATAAATACTAAAAAATCCCTGATTTCATCATCGTAATTTATTTCCTTTATTTATTTAATCTTATTTAGTTCCACATAATAATTACGACTACACTCCAATTTAATTCTTTCAAAATCACTTAGAGTAGTGAGGTCTTATTTTCAAAGTCACTATGGTACTTAATATGATTCCTCGCGTTAAGAATACAAGAAACTCTTGGTTAAATCAATTCGACGCTAATCAATTTTAACACAGTTCTTACTTGTTCCTTGTTCACAGACATAACTTATTTGCTACTCTATTGGATTATAAAATAATTTAGTGATCGAGTTTACTAGTGGAAATAGTACTTATAAGTCTATCAAGGGGCATCACAATTCAAGATCTTTCTTGGACATAAATTCATCTAAATTATAATCTCAGACCTACTTACATAATGATTGGCCAACTTGATAAGATACATTTATCCAGTCTAAAATTTAATTGTACTTATAAATAATAAATAAACAATTGTTCAAGTATTCAAATCCTTATAACCTTTGGGATTAAGAACCTATGCATGCTTTGAAAAATTATGAGATTATGAAACTCTAATCTAGTCAACACCCACACTTGAATCTCACTTGTGGTCATGTTCAATATATTCTTGAATCCACCGATCATAACCCTTATTTAACTATCAAATAAGTTACTTAACCATCAGATAAGTTTTCGTAGTTTTACACAGACTACTAAGATTGCACTCACAACTTTACGGAAAAATGTTAACTCCCTATTTAGGCTATAAACTGTTTTATTGCACTAGAATCGAAATTATGATGTCCTCTGATCAGGCCCAACCCAACACATTGAAACTCCAATTAAGTCTAATTAATGTACATTGCATACAATATATATTTAAATTTGGAATATAAGGCATTTTCACAAACATGATTCTCATTTCAAATTCAAATTAACCAGATACAGCTTTATTAGAAAATAAATAGCATTGCATGGTTTTAACAATAAAACCCAAACAATACACGATCGTATTTTGTGATAATTTAAAATTCCATGCACATTGTTATGATGACACTTTATAAGGGATAAAAATGTTTTATGGCATTTTACAAAATGTTCAAAGCTTCAAAAGACTTGTGAGATAGGGTATAATTTCTTATTGTGTTTATGTGAGATTTTTAATTCACGATTTGGATATATTGAAAAGGATAATTATATATCTTGAAGAAAGATGAAAGAAAAAGTGGTTAGGGGTATACATAGGAATGTATGATGCTACCTTTGAAGATTGGAAATAGTATTTTATCTTTGTTTGTTAATGAAACCCGACACTTGCAAAATAATATGAACAATGAAAATAAATCAAATATTTATATCTCTCCTAATTTAAATAACAAGAAGGATATGAAATAAAAAGAGTTTACCCAAAATTTCTTATCGATGGGGAAAATAGTAGTTAAAAAGGTGTTGGAGAATTTACTGGAGTTGAAGCTTTCAGTCTTTTATTATTCGATTCATGTCTCTTAATTGGACTTGACATTTGATAGGTGTAGAAATCACAAGTGACTTCAGACCCACATGTTCTACCCTCTGAACATCACACAGATAAGAGAAGAGGATTTTCAAAGTCTAAGACAATAGTTTAAAGTGGTTTGAACCTTAGCAGAGGTTTTTATGTCCAATACCAAAGGTTTTGTATTATTTATTATATCATAAATGATTTTTTATAGTCTAAGGGACCTCTTGAGCTTTGGTAATAAAGGTCTAAGGTATCGCGACCTTTGTCAACAATCTAAAGGGTCTTAGGAAGTAACTCATGGACTACTCTAAGGGTTCCTGAGTAATTTAAGGATCAACGATATGTAAAAAGTGTAAAATAACTACAAATGACCCCAGTAATAAGCATAAGCTCTGAACATTGGATTGAGAGTATGGAATAAGGAGTTTAAACACTTTTGAATGCTATAACTCTCGGTTCTCTCTAAATAGTATTTCTTGAAAGTGCAAACCCCTTTTATGGCTTGAGATTTTGTTTCCTTGAACCTTTCTACAACCTTCTTTTTATATGAAAACTTTTGGAGAGATAATAATAGGATCTCCATGGCATGGATGTGATGTTTTCTCATGTCTGATGGTGTTAACAAGGCCTTGGAGTGTTCGCCAAAGGATGTGTTGGTTCTATAAGGTAATTTCTAGGTGCATTAGTGCTCAAGTTTATTTGATTGTGTCCCATAAATTTCATTAATTATGACATATGTGGATGTCCTATAATTTCCTAATCAATGATTATATCACCCCTTAATATTCAATTAATCATAGTAATTGGACATGTGAGTAACCAAATCTCATTTGATAAAATTAATCAATAAATCCATATATAACAAATAAAAAACTTATCATTATTAATTATATTAAAAACCAACAGGTAACTAAAATACACATTATATGTATACACATCCATTCGTATAATATTCGCACTTTCATATTTCAGTATTGTGGTGAAAACCAAATCTAATTTAACATAAATATCATAGTTAAAGTTCCACATGCATCTTATATCCACAATAATCGATTGGAATACTATGTTAAACCTCAACCATACGTAACGAGTATATTAGATTCAACACTAACAAAAATAACGACATTTGTATTTACTTAATACATAAAGTTGAAGAGTGTAGTACATTTTCCCATTGATTTTGTGCCATAAAGACATAATGATCTATACCAAAATTTTAGAATAATAATTGAAACTCGAAAATAAATAATGTTGAGTGAGATATATCCTTATATATTATTATAAAAAATAATAAATTTTATAGTTTAATGGCCTAAACGACGTTGCATAGCCTAAAAGCACCATTAGTCACTACCAATGATATTGAATAGTGATCCTTACAACTTCTCGATGCATCCTGACAAGTTTTGTTAAATTTGAGTAGTTGAATATATTGAATTCTATGAGTGCTTATTCGTGGCATAACAAGATCGTTACTGAAAATATTATTGAATTTTCTATACTTATTGTAGGGACCAATTTTATTCTAAGCCAACAAGAACGGTCGAATTGGCCCAACGAATTTAAAGAGTTTCCCGACCTCAAACAAAGAAAATAAGTTACTAGTACATGCAGTCCGCACTGCCCCAAAACCAGGTCAATCCCCTCAAGGGATTCATGGATCATCATGGGCATCGTGGTGTTGAACAACTAAAATTCTTCATTTATAAATTGTAACCCATGGTCTAAGGAATAGGGGCATGTAACCAAGCATATTGAGAGATACTTAATAAACAGTAGACCTCTCCGTGGACGTATGGAAGTTATCGAACCACGTACATTATTGTGTTGTGTGTGTGATTATATTCTTTCTTGATTGATTGTGATTGTGATTGTTCTTCATAACACATCTATTGTGATATTTTTTATACCAAAATTGGCGTCGTTGACTATTATTCCAACGAGAATAATCACTAATTAAAAGCCCTCGAGTTCTCACCATAGCAGTAACATCCCTCAAGACGGAGATGTTCAGGAAGAACCTGCCTGCCCCTGCTAGGATAAGGTCTAAAGTTCCCCAGCCAAATCCAAGGCTTCATCAGCAAAGCCAGCATTCTGAAGAGAGTCATGCACGACTAAGGTCCACACAAATTTCCAGGTTAGTCGACGCCTATGAGGCCAAAATTCAAGAATAAGAAGAATCCACTCATCTCCAAGAAAAGGAGAATGCTCACCTAGCGACTGGAAAGAATGTAGTGGGATCTCCATAAAAATACAATACAAAACTATGATCAAACTCCAAGTCCACGGGTGAGTGAGTTGCACAGCCGAGGAAGGATCCCTAGGCGCGACCAAGGGAGAATTGAGAGGAACATATCATAGGATGGTCGATCAGAATGACTACATCAAACTCTACTCCGTAGGAGTCCTAGTCAACAGAATTATGAAATCCAGAGTTTGGTCCCAGGGAGATGGATCAGCACCCAGCCCACCGAGGGGCCAGATCCATACGAGAACTAGATAAAAAAGCTCTTAACACCCGGATGAAGTACCCTTTTTAAGGGAAATAGAAGAAGAATATCCTATCAAGAAGTTTGCAATCCCTAGATTCAAGATATATGATGGGAAAACTGACCCTATCGATCATGCCCGGTAGTACAAGCAGGCCATGACCTTATAGAGCCACAACGATGTGTTGATGTGTCGCATTTTCCCTTCCAGCTTGCACAACGTGGCCCAGAAATGGTTCGAGAGGCTCCCATATATATCTATCAAACTTTTTAAGGCTTTAGCCAAATTATTCACAGGTCACTTCATAACAAGCAGCTCGCACCCCAAGCGAATGGATGCACTGATAATAATGAAGAAAAGCCACATGAGAGCTTTATAGAGTATGCTAAGAGGTACTGTGAGATTTTTAATGAGATTGAGGACTGCTCGAAGTAGGTTTCCTTAGCCTCCTTCATGATCGATTTGCAAAACACTTCTTTATTGCGCCAACCCCTAACTAACAAGGAGGCTAATTCCATTAATGACCTAATAGCCCATATTGAAAAATATGCCAAAGTCAAAGATGCAAATCATCTTAATGGAGGGGACAATAGTCATGTGAAGATGAACAATGGGATAGAGAAGAATGATTACCATAAGAAAGGAAACAAGAATGAGGGCAGGAATTCCACCAAAATTGGCAATAAGACCCCTTAAAAGCATTCCAGGCTGTTAACACAGTCTTTAAGGAACCGATATACAAAATCCTCTCCAAGATCAAGGAAGGGCCATTTGTTAAGTGGCCTAAGAAGATGGGGGGAGATCCAATGAGGCGTAATAATATATTAAGGTGTGCGTTCCACAAAGAGGGCGGTTATAGGACTAAACACTGCAAAGCACTTAAATCTCATCTCAAGGAACTGGCCCAAGCTGGTCATCTCAACAAGTTCATATACAAGAAGGTAGACAAAGTCACAGCCAATGGCGACTAGAATCCAGACAACGCCCTCAAGGATGAGATGGGCCACGAGTGTGTAGTAATTAATGGGGCATCAGACCTCAAGAAAGTACAATGAAGTATTATTCGGATGGATGTTAAGAAGCTATTGCCATTATGTAAGCCTTTCAAATAGACCCCACTAAGACTCAGGTCGGGAAGTGTGGGCGACCATAATATGTCAACTACAACATACACATTGTGTTTACTGAAGACGACTTAGTTGGGGGTGAGAACCCCTCATCATGATGCATTGGTCATCACACTCCGGAAAGCTAATTGGGACATCAATATGTTACTCGTCGACCAACGTAGATCTTTCGAAGTGATGTACCTAGACTTATTCCATAAATCAAAGTTGAATATTACCGACCTCAAAGAGGACACCATTTCGTTGGTTAGCTTTGCCAAAAAGATAACCATGACACTGGGAAAGATAGTCTTATCGGTCATGGAAGGAAGTATTTTAAAGATGATTGAGTTTCTAGTAGAAGACATAGAATCCCCCTATCACGCCATTCTGGGAAGGTGCTGGTTCCATGCCATAAAGGCTATTCCATCCTCATATCATCAGAAACTCAAGTGCATAATAGATCGGGGGTGGTCAAGATCTGTAGTGACTAAGATTTGGCTAGAAAATGCTTAATCGTAGGCATCTGCCCCAAGCACAGGAAAAAGAAATACCAGAGGAAAGTTCAGGAGGAAGCCTAGGAAGGCGTGTGACCTTCAAAATACAAATTAAGGTATGGTTGACTAGGGGTGGAGGAAACCAGGGTCCACCTTAAAAATAGAGTCGTCGAAGACCTGAAAGAAGTTACAGCTGGAATCAACTTACCTCAAAGGAGGTTTTTTATTGGATCCTCCCTCATCGACCAAGAAAAGAAGGAGCTCAGCACGTTCTTTCAGAGAAATCTGGACATTTTTGCTTGGGAACCATGCGATCTACCTAGGATAGATCCCACAATTGCATGCTATCGACTGCACCTTGACCCATCTTTCAAACCAGTCACTCAGAAGTCTAATAGAACGGACTCTAAAAAGGCGAAGGTGGTAGAGAAAGAGGTAGGAAAGTTACTGGATGCAGGTTCCATTCTAGAAGTTCAATTCCCCAAATGGCTATCCAACCAAGTCATAGAACCAAAAGTAATAGAAGCTAGAGAGTATGTATTGACTTTACCAACCTCAACAGGGCCTGTCTAAAATTCAGTTTTCCTCTCCCAAAGATAGATCAGTTGGTCGATGCCACTGCAATGAATGAAATAACGAGCTTTATGGATTCTTACTCTGGATACCACCAGATCCCACTTTATGAGCCATACTAGGATAATACCTCCTTCATAATTCTCATTGGGTTATATTGTTATAAGGTCATACCGTTTGGCCTAAAAATATAGGAGCGACTAGTCATAAGGATGCTCAATAAACAAATGGGAGACGCGATGGAGGTATACATCGACGACATGCTCATCAAAATTAAACTCAAGGGAGACCATATCTCAAAACTAGCAGGAACCTTTGATATCCTCAAGAAATACCAGATGAAACATTATATTGACAAGTGTTCATTTGTTGTCTAGTCAGGAAAGTTTCTAGGATACCTAGGCAGCAAAAGAGGGATTGAAGGAAACCCTGATCATATCGACACCATCAGAAAAGTCTATCCCCCTCACACGATTAGAGATGTCTAGAAGCTTATCGGCATGCGCACCGCACTTAACCAATTCATCTCTAAGTCTTCAGCTCATTGTCGACCACTCTTCCAACTGTTAAAAAACATAAGGGTTTGGTATGGAACAATGACTGCTCTAAAGCCCTGGAAACGAGCAATTCTTACCTCAAAAAGCCACCCTTACTTGTGATCCCAAGTCAAGGAGACCCCTTATATCTCTATCTTACCATGTAAGACCCCACTGTCAGCTTCGCCTTGGTATGAGAGAAGAAAGGAGGATAACAACTGGTCTATTATGCAAGAAAGATCCTCCTAGATATCGAGCAATATTATTTTTCCCTAGATAAGCTCGCTTATGCCTTAGTAATAGCCTCGAGGAAGATGAAGCATTACTTTGAGGCTCATTCCATCATCGTGATCACCTCACACCACCTCAAAGTTGTTCTAAGGAAAGCGGACCTCTCCAGTCCATTGTCAAAGTGGTCGATAGAGATTGGAAGATTCGATATCCACTTTCAACTAAGAACATAAATTAAAGGGCAAATTCTAGCAGATTTTATCGCCGAGTTCACGTTGAATCGGCCTACTATGCAGTTAAAAATTGAGCAAGTAGAAGATGAAGCAAAAACCGTTTATTGAACCCTTACGTTGACGAAGCCTCCAACTTAAATGGGGAGGGAGTAGGCATTGTATTGGTTACCCTAGATAAGACTCTTCGCGAACGAGGATTCAGACTAGGATTTGAAGCCTCCAATAACGAAGCTGAATATGAAGCACTGATTATTGGCCTACTCTAAGCACAATTGATAGGGGCAAATTGCCTTCGGGTATTTGGTTATTCAAAGATAATGTCCAAGAAGATAAGTGGAGAGTTCAGAGCCAAGGATGGGAGAATGACAGCTCACCTCACTGTTGCAAGGGGACTTATGGCAAAGTTTAATAGAGTTGATGTTCAG
Source organism: Sambucus nigra (assembly GCA_949130495.1). Classification (NCBI taxonomy): domain Eukaryota; kingdom Viridiplantae; phylum Streptophyta; class Magnoliopsida; order Dipsacales; family Adoxaceae; genus Sambucus; species Sambucus nigra. The sequence goes on from OX422208.1 coordinate 697,862,306, forward strand.
CAATTCCCCAGGGGCAGACTAGTCACGTCAATGCCCTAGAAGCTCTAAGATCCATCGTTGACTCCGATTTAAGGAGAACCATTTAGATATAATTCATTGCTCAACCAAGCATCAATCAGATAGTCTTATAGCAAGTCCTCCACATAGAAATAACTCCCAATTGGATGGATCCCGTCATAACTTATCTATGGAGTGACACACTGCTAGGCGATAAGAGATCGACGCACTAGATAAGAGTCAAGGTTTCTTTCTTTGAATTGTCTCCGAAAGTAAAACTCTACAGAAATTCTTTCACTGGCCCCTACCTCCAGTGTGTTCACCCAGAAGATGTCGAGAAGGTTCTTACTGACCTTCATGAAGTCATTTGTGGGAGTCATGCATAAGGAAGATCATTTACTTTTGAACGATAAGGGAAGGATATTGGTGATCGTACATGAAGAAGGATGTTGGATTTTTTGTTCACAAGTGTGAGAAGTTCTGAAATCACACCCTTATGGTCGACCAACTAGCTAGAACCTCAAGTCATTAACCAACCCATGTTCGTTTAGCCAATGGGGCTTGGATAATGTAGGGCCTCTACCTACCGTATCTGGAAATCATAAGTATCTGTTGGTTAGAACTTACTACTTCACCAAATTGGTTGAGGAGAAACCACTCACAAACATTCGAGACTCTGATATGACGAGGTTCATATTAAATAACATCATCACCCGCTTTGTGATGCCAAGGACGATCATTACTAACAATGGCATGCAATTCGAGAGTGGATTATTTCAAGTATTTTGCGATGAGCATGGATTCAAGCACCACTTTAGTTCTATAGCATACCCCTAGAGCAACGGGAAAACTAAAGATTCCAATAAGACAATAATCGACGGACTGAAGAAATGGATGGAAAGAGGAAAAGGTGCCTAGGTAGATGAACGACCTCACATTTTACGGGCTTATCATATAACTCTTAGGAGAGCAACGGCAGACACAACCTTCGCTCTCACCTATGGAATGGAGGCAGTCATCCCACTAGAAGAAGGACTCCCTACTATGTGGACCAACTTGATCAACCAAGGCCTCAATGATAAAGTATTACTCACTAAACTTGACTTAGTTGATGAACGACAAGAACTAGAACTAGTTAAGTTGACTTCTTACCAACAACAACTTGCCAAACAATACAATAAAAATGTCAATCCAAGGAAATTTCTAGTAGGGGGTTACATCCAAAGGAAAGTCCTCGACAGTGCTATAAGATGATCAGACGACAAATTGGGACCAAATTGGGAAGGACCTTTCATGATAATAAGATAAGACTTATAGGGGGATTATTATTTAGAAACGCTAGAAGGAAGGGAGATACCAAAGCCTTGGAATGAAGCCAACCTTAAGAAGTTCTACTTTTGGACTTCTATATCTTCTATCTTTCAGCATCATTAGTTTAGGCAAATTTTCATTTACAAACTAATGTTGCCTTTTATTTAGCACTTCAGTCAAATAAAGGTCAATTGGACCATGCGTTCAGAACATATTGGTTGTTTAATATCTCTTCATCAAACTTAAATACACATCCTTTCTAAGAAATATGCCCCCACCCCCTCAAAACATAACAAAACAACAAGTTGGTCAACTTGCTATAGTCAAGGAATAAAGTTACTATAGTCGCAAGAGTGTGCCATACTTTTTGTATGCAGAGATAAATATATATAAAGGAAGGTTTAGGATTAACCTTCCTCAAGTCTTTGTTGAAAACAAAATCGGACTCTTGGGTTGCTATGGAAATAATAAAAGACCTATAGGGGATCCTTAGTCAATAAAGCCAACTCAAAGTTTGTCAACCACTTAGGTTGGTTGAAAAATCCTGTTCGAACGGACATCCCCTTAACCATATACATTCTCCCCATCGCCTGAATTAGGCCTAAGGAAGTGTGATTGTACGACCTAAAAGGTAAAGTGCGACGGAATGATATGTCAACAGTGTAAGGACGCAAAATTTCAATTGAGTCCTTTGTATTTTTGGCTAAATTCCGGACAAAAATGATTGAGTATTAGGATAGAGTATATTGATCATCTTTCAAGCCTATGACGTGTTTGTTGAAGACGTCGCGGCCAAGTGTATAAAGCTTCATCAAAATGCCGAGTTTAAGTGCCTCGTTTCTACATCATCAATAGTGGTTCCATGCTCCCAAGGTATGAATACATTATATATATATAGGAGCTTGGAACGGTTTATATTGGGTGTTAGGTTTTTAAAACTGTGTTTTGTTTTCAGAACATTTTCTATTAAAATTTATATATAAAGTATATAATGTTTCTGGGCTTAAAAAGAATTTTTGACATTCCGTGAGTTCGTTTGAAGTGTCGTTCGGATGATATTGTCGTTCGAACCACAAGTCGTTCGAACGAGATTGCCAACGACTCCCCATTATGACATACTGGAACTTCGTTCCAAATGTCATTCGAATGAGATGGTCGTCCTAATGAGATTTCTAATGAGATTCTAACAAGTACATACTGGAACTTCGTTAGAAGACTCGTTCGAATGAGAATGTCATTCGAACGAGACTTGGCGGGAATAGGTTTTTTGGCAGTTTTAAGCAGTTTTGCCCACTTTCCTACTTGTTTTACCCCACTATCTTTTTGCTGAATATCTTTGTGCGGGAATAACTTTTTCAAACTTAACTTTTCATATCCTACCAACCTCTAAAGAGTGTTTGAGAGAAAAATTGTCTTAGGGAAAAGCTCAACGTTTTAAAGTGTTAATTTTCAAAGAAAAATTATTATATACTTTTGTTTTACACCCATTGTTTTGTTTATCCAAGTTCATATATATATACATCTTGCTTGGAGTTTAGCACCGGGTTTATCTCTACATTAGTTTGAAGAGAAGTTTGGTTTTGCTTCTAAATCCCACAAAGAAGAAGAGTTTTTCGTGATTTACCCACTTGGAGAAAGGCTCATAGTTCGGGTGACGGTGACCACATAAAGTCCGATCGGTGGATTTCGAGACCGCGGTGGAGCTCCGGGGTTATTCGCTAAGTGGAGGTGTTTACAAGAAGGAGCGTCGAGGATTGAGAGGGATCGAGTCATGTGATTTAAGTCATTTGTCTTGTAATTGTACATTTCATACTTAGTGGATTTGTGGCTAGGGTCGTCTGAGGTTGTTTCCCGTTGTGGGTTTTTTCTCGTACATCGCGGCGTAGTGTGATATTATTTATTTTTATCCTTCATAATCACTTAGAACTCATGCTTAGGATAATTCAAGGTAAAATGATTTTAATTGTCACACTTAATTTAATTGGGTGCTAATTATATTTGGGTAATTATTTATTTAATTCAAGTCTATTGTTAAAACTGGTTTGGCCTAATTTGGAAAAATAATAAATATTACTTAGGCAAATTCTAGGACTTGGATGAATTATTTGTGTTTAAGTGAAATTAAAATAAGTGTGTGTGTGTTATAAGTCTATTTCACTTTGGTTTAATTTTAATTTGAAAAAGTAAATTAAAATTTTGTATTTGGTGTTTTGTGAACCATCATCTAACGCTTCCTCATCTCAACTAGGAAATTGATTTAAAGATTTAGTTTATTTTAAAATTAGGGGCCCTTCGGTCGACTACAAACGGCATATTAGACTAAAAGAATGTTCAAACATGAGATAACAAAAGTCAGGGTCCATTTGATAACCTTCAAATTCCAAGGAAAATTCAGAAAAGTTGGAAATTTTGAAATTTTCCATCTTTAAACCATTTGATAGACTAAATTTTCCTTCGAATTTTTTTCCAGGTACAACACCCCATAAGCATAATTTTCCACCTTTGGGTGGAATCCAATTCCTTGGGAGGGGGGTCAAGTTTTTGTTTGCCACCTTTGGGTGGCAAACAACTCTAAACCATTTTTTTTAGAACTCTATATATTTCATAAATATAAATTATTCCTAAATTTCTCTCTCTCTCTCTCTCTCTCTCTATATATATATATATATATATATATATATATAAAGGAGGAGGGGTTTTGGTCTCCCCAAACTAACGGTTGAGATTAAATATGGTGGATTTGGTCTTTATCAGCCGGTGGTTCAGATTTAATCTTACGAAATTGAATCTAACGGTCCTAAATAAATTCTTTGTCAAGATGGTATGGAGTAAAGTATCCAGAGTGGTACCCATCACTTATATGTCAATTTGATGGGTCGGTGTGAGCACAAGGCTCAAGAAAAGTCTAAAGTATCATCCAATCTGTCAATTTGCACGTCTCTATCTTATCACATCTCTCCCAGGCACCCTCCGTCCGTGTCCTCTATTACAACCCTATTAAACCCTTTCTCACTATTCAACCCTCTTCTCTCTATGTCAAACCCACTTTACCACTTTCAAGATCCAAAGAGTTACAAACTATAACTGTGTTATGCGTGTCTATTTTCAATTGTTTTAATAGTTTGTTTTAATGGACGGTCATGCATGTTGATTTTCAAGAGGGCTTACAACTTATAATTAATTTTTGCTCGTAGTTTTGTTTAGTTGTTTCATGCTAACTGAACTAAGTGTTCACAGTTTTGTTAAGTTATTTCATGCCAACATATTGAACCGGGTATTAAGTTGGGTGAAAAATGTTGGGTCGGGTATACATATATACCTGTTTATGGATGAAAAGTTGGGTATTAAGCTGATTTTGAGTTGGGTCTGGTGAAAAAATTAGTTTCATGAAACCATGACATAAAAAATAATGTATACAAAACTCTATGACAACCTACTTATCAAAATAAGAGGTGGCCATCTCGATACTCCAATATTAACAAGGATCACAGATGGTCCATTCTTAGCATCACCATAAATACAATAAGCATACAAGATAACCACCCATTTAGAGAACATATTGTCAAAATATTATTTGTAAATTAAAAGAAACATTTAAACCATTCCATTAAAAGAAGGTGGATACCGAAAATACTGATTTTATATAAACAACATTATACATCCATATAACCGAATAAGCTGTCGGTTAACAGTCTCTTACAAACTATATAAAACAAGTAAATTAAGTTACATAATACATTGCATTAGGAAAGTACAAAGTCTTGGGCCACACGCCCGAATAAATAACCCGATCATAACTAGAATATAAAAATGGAGGCGTCTATAACAAAATATCCCGCAACATCCGCAAGGTGCTAAAGCTCTAAGACACTGGAATAGGGAAGTTAATACGGGCATCCTTACGGTGGAGCACCTAGGTGAATATAAGATTCATGCACAACAAAGAAGTATGAACGGGTCAGGGCACGATTTCATATAATCACCGAATGAATAAAATGCATGATAGTAATAAATAACTTCATTATCATGAATGAGCTAATTAAGATCATCAAAATAATTATAAATAATCGAACGTCTGAATTGAAAAGCATAACCTATCGCTAATAATATTGACATGATCACCATTCAATTTTTGCTAGAGAAATGAATAATATCGTACTCATTAAGGTTCCTTTTCAATTTTACACAATTTCATTTCACCTTTCCTTATCTCATTAGGAAATGTATTGAAGGCAATTTATTTCTAAAAATGTCGTATAATCATTAAGATTTCCCCTTTAACAAGAATAGTTATATTACACATCATATAACGATTCTAAGACCGTCCTTCCGAGTTTCCCCACTGAACGCGCCCCTAAATAGCTATCATCTTTCAGGGTCTATCAAATAAGGCAACTTGGGCATCCTACATCGTGTGACGTCAGGAAGTGGCCATATACCTGCGACAGTGAGTCATAACCATACCCAGAATTACCTCACTTCGCACAATAATCACATAATATAATAACCAATCCTATGGCCAAGGACTATATTCTCCCTGCATTCAGTAGCCAGGGGACTTCACCTCACGCGCGTACTTCCCCTATGACAGCATTTAGAGAGGTGTGTATATATAAATTTTCATTCATAATTTATTCTCATTTTTTAAGATATGCCTTACATTTATATATATATATATATTTAGAGTCATACGAAATTAATGTCATCATCATAAACTTAAATGCTTAACAAAATCCCTAAATTAGTCGAGAAAATGACATCACTAGATGTCACAAAGTATAATATACCTCAATTACATCTCTAAAGTTCCATCATTAAATGATCCTACATCTCGTAGTCCCAATTTAGCTTGCTAAAGGAAGAAACTACCTTAACATCTATTTGATAATCCACGGAATAAGCCCCATCTATTCCCTTTCTATTATAGGATAGTTACCCATTTATTGACTTTACACGGATACAAGCCAATTTTTCACATCTCTTGTTCATATTATATTTTAAACCGGAACATTTACCAATTCCATTTCATATTAGGTTATCCTTTCTTATATTCCTAATAAAGCCAATTTCTTTACCATGTTCCATTACCTTTTTCTCGGAATCATGCAAATAACTGTGTACTTCTCAGGATCCTCACCATCGGCTACGCTACCATATGATTTGGCCAGTCTTTTGGGTCTTTCACCCCAGGGCTTCGGGCCCTACTTAATTCTTTCCTGGTCTCATCTGAGTCATTATTAATGTGTTTTAATATTTTAAAATGTTGATATTATTCCACTTTTATTGACTGAAGCCAAAACCCGGGGATTCACCCCCACCTCGTGTTACACTTTGAAAATTACCATTTTTTCTCCTTTATACACTAGTGTTGATTTTATCTCAAAACTCACTTTCATTTCAGACTATTTGTGTAATACCTTTTCAAATATTTTTATTTCATAAAAATGTCCCACTTTACGTAAAATTACCACTTTACCCCTTTATTTCCAAACTCGCATTTTTCTCCATTTTCATAAATGTTGATTTCGCAAAAACATTATTAAGTTATACACACTAACTTCTTGAATGTTTTTCCTCATTAGCACTCATTGAACTCTTTGGAGTTAACACGCTTTTTAAGGTGGAAAACTCTTTATTTCACTACTTTCTTTACTAAGGAGACCATTTGTCATTTAGAAGACTACTTTGGAAGAAAACTTATTTTTTCTTTATTTTTATGTGGTCTTGAAATAACTACTTATCACGTTTTCTACGCTTATTCGCACACTTTAAGGGGCGGAATTTCCATTTTCTTTTATTCATGTCAAAATCACTTAAAACCATCATTAGATATGTTTATATGCTCATTACCAAATTACTACAAGTTCATATATATAGGAAGAGGGATTTTAAGTCCAAAAATCCCATTAAATAGGTTTAACACATGGTTCATTCTAAAAAAAATTTAATACTTGCAAAACATGCTTTTCAAGATCAAAGGACATTTTTGTCTCTTCAAAACTAGAATAAAAGCATATGTCTATAAAAATCCCAATTTTTACAAGAAAACTTTGAGACATTCTGTTCATAAAATATCTTCAACTAGATAAATATCATTTCAAACATTTTATTCAACAAAATGTTTTACGGACCAAGATTTCTTGAAATATATAATTTTACTCAAAAAATTTGTAATTATTTGTAAGTAATTTTATACAAAACGATAAGTAATAACCTTCTTAAATCATATATGAATTCTACTCTTACAAACTCTAACTATAAGGCCAGGACCATGGAAAATATATTTTTTAAGCTAAAGAGTAGAGTTTCCCACCTTAAAGAATCCCTAACAATGGTAGGATGAAGAAGATGATGATAGCAACCCCTCACCTCCTAAGGTGTCCCCAAGGATGTTGCTTAGCTCCATGAAATCTCCTGCAAAAACTCCTTTTTAGCTCTTTTCTTATTCAACAAAAATCCCCAACAACATTTCCATGGAATTCTATCTTGCTCAAACAGGTGGTGTTTATGTGTTTTGAAAGCTTGAGTATGGTTGAAAATGGTTAGACTATGGTGGTGTTTAGCGGAGGGATGGTGGTGTTAGGGTAGTGTATGGTGGTTAGTGGAGGAGGAGAGCCAAGAGATAGAGAGAGATAGAGGCAAAATCTTATTGGGTTGCTCAAATGAGCCAAAACCCACTTTAAATAGGCCCAAAAACCCTAAGGGTAAACCCAAAAATGCCCCAAACACAACCCTCTAACCATTGGTCCATGAAACCTTTAACCCACGATATGATCTCCACTACTGGGAGCGCGATAGCTCACCCAATCCAAAGATCCACATCGCAACAACACACTAAAATGTGCAAAAAATTATGATTTTCATAGTGTCGTTCGAACGACTTCCTCTCTCGTTGGAATGACATTCGCTCTCGTTCGAATAAGAGTTACAATATTCAAAAATAGGGTAAAATCTTTATTCGTTTGACTGATAATGCAACCTTCATTCAAAAGATAACACACCTCGTTCGAACGAATGTTTTCCAGAGAGATTCTAGAGACAAATGGAAAGTGAACATGTATTTCTCGTCAGAAGGTCAATCAAACCTCGTTCGAAATACATTGCCTTCCTCGTTCGTACAATACGCTTATTTGTTCGAATGACAACACTAATACCGCATACAAACTTTAAGCCATACAAATCTAGTTTAATCGCACTCGGGCCACTACAAGACCCAAATTTTACCCATGATCCATCTTACCAAGTATAAAGCCCAAATGGGTTATACCAAGTTACCGTATCATACAGGTAAGGTCAAAATCACGAGGACGGGTGGTACATTTTTCCTTCCTTAGGGAATTTCGCCCTCAAAATTTTTAATCCATTAATTCCTCATGTTCTTGGAGGTTATCAACTCTTACTCTAAGTTATAGGTATCCTTCAAGGCTAGGTTATCGAAATCCTAAATCACTAATGAAACATCATATTTCTTAAGACAAGAGAAGTCACCAGGAACTCATCATGGGGCCGGTCCTAATGCTTACCGTTAGGACCACTAATGAAACATCATATTTCTTAAGACAAGAGCAGTCACCAAGAACTCATCATGGGGCAGGTCCTAATGCTTACTGTTAGGCTCGTCATCAAATCGTATAATTATCCTCGAGTCTCCATTTGCCTAATGATCGTACTCAATCATGTCCTAAGGCTTTCCTTCTAACACCCAAGGCATACCAACACATTTACTAGAGCAACACTTTCTAGTGATTGACTGTGACACCCCGCCTAATTAAATATCGGGTGATCAATCCTTTATTAAATTAAAATCAAGGTGAATGGTTGGTTCATTCTAGGCATCACTGTCGCAAAATAAATTTCTAGTTTAAACACCCTAATTAATTAAGCTAAGTGATAAAACAATTTAAACCTTATCTCTGTTTTATATAATTCCATTATGAAAAGCTTTTTCCAGTGATTAACATTTAAGAATCGCATCAATGTTAAAGATGGCAATCAACACACAAGAATTTAACCATTCAAACAATCTAATACCAAGTTTAAAAACTATAAATGCCATCATCCTGACAAGAATTAAATCCTAAAGAGTACCAAATACTAAAAATAAAAGAACATAAATCTCTAACATATCCAACTGAATAGGGAAGCGGGTGACACATGCCCTAACTAATCAGAACTAAAATAAGAGTAAAGTCAATAACGAGGTCATCTAAGCAATGGCCTGCAACTCCCACATAAGCTCCATCGCATCCGTTCCAAGGAATCTAAGCATGACACCCCTGTGGCTGGGCACCTGTAATAAATACATATATATATACAAGAGAAAAGAAATAACAGGAAACGGGTCAGAGCCTGAGTGTTAAACAGTTATAAATATGGTTTAGCAAGTATTTAAAATGCTTACTGGCTAATGCAACAACCATGTTAGTATGTGACACTCTCTTAAGAATTCTCACCTTTCATCTAGTGTTCACGCCTACCATACTAATAAATATCATAAGATTCTCGAACTTATTCTCCATAAGGTCATATCATGTGAAAATCGATGTTATGATATTTACTTTAGGAAATCCTGCTCTTCAAGATTTCTAATGTTATTTAGACCAACTCATTACCATTCTAAAGTTTTCGAACACTTATAATAAAGTTGAAGCATTTATACATTACTTATCTATTTATACGCACAATAGAAAATTCTCATATAGATATACGCATATATATTAGTTACGCATGCAATATATATATTAACGAAACCCAACATAAAATCTATGGTGATGTCATACTCTACTATCAAGTTCCCGAATCACACAAACTAAGGGAAATACTAGCTTGGAATCACTCTTGATCCGTATTAACACAATACACAAACAAATGGAGGTGAAGCATAGTTCCAGGTCCTAAGAGGTCAGCACATACCCTCATGTATCTTAGAACATCTGACTATCATTTTCAGATAGCGTGTATCGAGGATACTATCTTCTAGGGTACGAGTCAATATCCCCCATAAAGTTCCAATCGAGATAAGACTGTCCTCGCGCGAAAACCTCCGTGATAACAAGTAGCTCGGGTATGATTTTTACACAAATACATAATATATGCACAGTCACACAATCATATATATAAATATTCATATTTTCTAAATTAGGTGTGCCCACGACCCATAATTAAAATTATCCGTTCTTGGTACAATTTACTCAATTCTCTTGCATAACGGATTTGTCTCTTTTTATTCTCATATATAATTTATTTCATACTTACTTCTTATCTCTCAAAATATTCTATCTCACTAAGTATAATTTCAGTAGGTATACCATCTTTAACCTTCCGTCCTAAGTCTTTCACGAGTCCCTCGATTCATTAACGAATTTACTTAATCTCCAATGTGCACCGAAATTCCCCGTTAACCCACTATTTCGTCCCATATTAAATTTCATTCAACGGGATTTATTTAGACCCTACTGGTCTTCCAGACGACTCCTTATATTCTAAAAATAATAAGCAAAGGGTTCCTACGTAATTAAACCAAATTAAATGAAAAGGGGAAAAATATGCAGTCTTCTGAAGGGGTCGATCGATCGAGGGAATGGGGTCGATCGATCAATCATCGATCGATCGATGTTCTTAGGTCGATCGATCGATTGAAGCAGTTCTTGCCCAGAAATTACAATTTCAACCTACGGGTTTCAACCAATAATCTTCTCCAAAATGCCATTTAAAATTACCAAACTCCCAAAGAAGGTTACTATTGGTTCTATATACATATATGCATGAATTTATGCGTAAGACATGTATAATTTCTTCAATGGAATTGAATTAAAGGGTCAATTTGTATTAACTATAAAGAACCCAAATTTTCATAAAACTTTTATTCTTTTAATTTCTTTTCCATATTTCTTGCTTCTAATCTCATACCAATTCATGGGTTACCCTCTACGTATGATTGGAATGTACAGAAGATAATTATTTTCACCAAAACATGTGATGGAATCCTCAAATTCCTCAAATTCTTCTATGGAAGATGTTTATAACAATCCTAATCTAACATGGATGAAACAATAACTAAAAGAGAAGAAAGATAGATACTTTCCTGGAATTTGAGTTTCTGATTTATGGACGAAAGAGTTATGGTTGCGTTCATCATCGTGCGATCTACGCTTTGGTGGTGGTGGTGGTGGCGGTCTAAATGGTTGAGTCTTTGGCCTTGAATTGCTTGGAAAGCTCACCCACTCCTTCTCTAATGGCCTTTCTTTGATTTTGTGTTTGTTAAACCTAGAAGGCAAATCCTAATGGCTGATTTATCCTTAGGAAATTCGTGGGTTTAATTACCCTAAAATGTCAAATGTCTATAATACCCTCTCGTGATGCGAATTAGGCCTAAAAACTCCTCGAGACCCAAACTAAACCCCCGGGTACATTATTTTGACTATCTAGACCCTTTCGGACACTTTGGCGCACTCGAAATGAGCGTACGGGTGACTTATAGTTTATTCACTTTTAATAATAATAACTTAGTCCTGACATGATACGGTTGCGTATCGACTCAAATTTCCATAATTTCCATTTTATTCACTCGTGATAATTTTTTTTATAAAATCAATCTTATCTATTACTTTACTCATTTAGTAATATTTGACAAATTCCCAATAATTACTAACTCTCGTCACGCTATTAAATATTTAAATTAATTTTCGGATTAATATTAAATTAATATCTCAATTTATATTTAATAAATTCTCAAATTTTGAAAGTCATAAAAATACGGTGTATTACATTGACATTCAACCAAGAGAAAAATTATACGAAACTAACACCCAATCCATCATTGTTAGGTATTTCAATACTTTGTACTATATTTCCTGAGTCTCCTCGAGTTCTCGGATCATCCTAACCACAAAATTCAAAATTGATGCTCATCTCGCATTACTGGTCACTCACCTCGAGGAGCGACATACAAGCAAAGACACAAATCGTACGTCCAATCGGTTCTCCTATAAAGTCATTCTATGAACTAAGGAACACTCTAGGCATCCTAACTATGGAACTGTTACCAGAGTTTTATTCTAACCTACTTACACTCAAATGGATAAATTAATACTATATGAAAAGTTTCCTAGAGTTTTAACACCTATTACATTCTCAAATCATAATCCTACCCTTACAGCTGGAGATAAACTAGATAATTCATCACCTAGTCCTTGCAATTAGAGCCACTAACTTTCTCACCGTCTAATTCATCACCGAGTTATTACAATTAGAGCAACTGACCACGATACCACTTAACTTACGAAAATGTTAGTTTAATAAAAACAGACACTATTAGCAAATCCTGTGGAAGAATGCACGGCGAAGCATACTTGAAACTTGTGTAGAATAAATGGATATTCCCCACAAGATCGCACTCACTTGTCGAGCTGCAATGACCACACTAGCTCCGTCGACACTCATACACAAGAATTTAACCATTCAAACAATCTAATACCAAGTTTAAAAACTATAAATGCCATCATCCTGACAAGAATTAAATCCTAAAGAGTACCAAATACTAAAAATAAAAGAACATAAATCTCTAACATATCCAACTGAATAGGGAAACGGGTGACACATGCCCTAACTAATCAGAACTAAAATAAGAGTAAAGTCAATAACGAGGTCATCTAAGCAATGGCCTGCAACTCCCACATAAGCTCCATCGCATCCGTTCCAAGGAATCTAAGCATGACACCCCTGTGGCTGGGCACCTGTAATAAATACATATATATATACAAGAGAAAAGAAATAACAGGAAACGGGTCAGAGCCTGAGTGTTAAACAGTTATAAATATGGTTTAGCAAGTATTTAAAATGCTTACTGGCTAATGCAACAACCATGTTAGTATGTGACACTCTCTTAAGAATTCTCACCTTTCATCTAGTGTTCACGCCTACCATACTAATAAATATCATAAGATTCTCGAACTTATTCTCCATAAGGTCATATCATGTGAAAATCGATGTTATGATATTTACTTTAGGAAATCCTGCTCTTCAAGATTTCTAATGTTATTTAGACCAACTCATTACCATTCTAAAGTTTTCGAACACTTATAATAAAGTTGAAGCATTTATACATTACTTATCTATTTATACGCACAATAGAAAATTCTCATATAGATATACGCATATATATTAGTTACGCATGCAATATATATATTAACGAAACCCAACATAAAATCTATGGTGATGTCATACTCTACTATCAAGTTCCCGAATCACACAAACTAAGGGAAATACTAGCTTGGAATCACTCTTGATCCGTATTAACACAATACACAAACAAATGGAGGTGAAGCATAGTTCCAGGTCCTAAGAGGTCAGCACATACCCTCATGTATCTTAGAACATCTGACTATCATTTTCAGATAGCGTGTATCGAGGATACTATCTTCTAGGGTACGAGTCAATATCCCCCATAAAGTTCCAATCGAGATAAGACTGTCCTCGCGCGAAAACCTCCGTGATAGCAAGTAGCTCGGGTATGATTTTTACACAAATACATAATATATGCACAGTCACACAATCATATATATAAATATTCATATTTTCTAAATTAGGTGTGCCCACGACCCATAATTAAAATTATCCGTTCTTGGTACAATTTACTCAATTCTCTTGCATAACGGATTTGTCTCTTTTTATTCTCATATATAATTTATTTCATACTTACTTCTTATCTCTCAAAATATTCTATCTCACTAAGTATAATTTCAGTAGGTATACCATCTTTAACCTTCCGGCCTAAGTCTTTCACGAGTCCCTCGATTCATTAACGAATTTACTTAATCTCCAATGTGCACCGAAATTCCCCGTTAACCCACTATTTCGTCCCATATTAAATTTCATTCAACGGGATTTATTTAGACCCTACTGGTCTTCCAGACGACTCCTTATATTCTATAAATAATAAGCAAAAGGTTCCTACGTAATTAAACCGAATTAAAGGAAAAGGGGAAAAATAAGCAGTCTTCTGAAGGGGTCGATCGATCAATCATCGATCGATCGATGTTCTTGGGTCGATCGATCGATTGAAGCAGTTCTTGCCCAGAAATTGCAATTTCAACCTACGGGTTTCAACCAATAATCTTCTCCAAAATGCCATTTAAAATTACCAAACTCCCAAAGAAGGTTACTATTGGTTCTATATACATATATGCATGAATTTATGCGTAAGACATGTATAATTTTTTCAATGGAATTGAATTAAAGGGTCAATTTGTATTAACTATAAAGAACCCAAATTTTCATAAAACTTTTATTCTTTTAATTTGTTTTCCAGATTTCTTGCTTCTAATCTCATCCCAATTCGTGGGTTACCCTATGTCCAGAAGATAATTATTTCCACCAAAACATGTGATTAAATCCTCAAAATCCTCAAATTCTTTTATGGAACATGTTTATAACAATCCTAATCTAACATGGATGAAACAATAACTAAAGGAGAAGAAAGATAGATACTTTCCTGGAATTTGAGTTTCTAATTTGTGAACGAAAGAGGTATGGTTGCGTTCCTCATCGTGCGATCTACGCTTTGGTGGTGGTGGCGGTCTAAATGGTTGAGTCTTTGGCCTTGAATTGCTTTGAAAGATCACCCACTCCTTCGCTAATGGCCGTTCTTTGATTTTGTGTTTGCTAATCCAGAAGGCAACTCCTAATGGCTGATTTATCCTTAGGAAATTCAAGGGTTTAATTACCAAAAAATGTCAAATGTCTATAATACCCTCCTGGGATGCCAATTAGGCCTAAAAATGCCCCGAAACCCAAACTAAACCCCCGGGTACTTTATTTTGACTCTCTCGACCCTCCGGACACATTGGCGCACTCGAAATGACCATACGGGCGACTTAAACTTTATTCACTTTTAATAATAATAATTTAGTCCTGACACGAAACGGGCGCGTCTCGACTTAAATTTCCATAATTGCTATTTTATTCACTCGTGATAATTTTTTTATAAAATCAATCATATATATTACTTTACTCATTTAGTAATATTTGACAAATTCCCAATAATTACTAACTCTCGTCACGCTAGTAAATATTTAAATTAATTTATGGATTAATATTAAATTAATATCTCAATTTAAATTTAATAAATCCCCAAATTTTGAAAGTCATAAAAATACGGGGTATTACATACTTCCCCCCTAATAACGGAATTTCATCCCTAAATTCAAAAAATAAGGCCTAATAGTATGCAAACTATCTACATAGTAAGGAGCTCAATCATTATAGCCCCCGCCTCACAGCAAACTTGTTTAAAACTCTCATTAAAGATACTTCACAGTGAGCTCCTATCCGACAACGTTCACATAAGAAACGCCTATACATTATTAATTCCCATTATTTTACTATCATTGGGAGGCCATACCTCACTACATGGCAACTACGCAGATTTACCTAAACACAAAATTCCCATTCTGAGAGAAACCATACAAACATCAAACCACTCTTGTTTGCCTAAAACAGTCATGGTAATTCCACCATAGTCATCAGACTCTAACTCGACCAATCCCAAATTCTGATTATCCGCCCATCTCTTAACATTCAGAGTGAGAAAAGTTAAGGTTTTGCACACTAAAACCTCATTAAGCACCTTGTTAACAATAAATAGGTAAGAGTGCTCCCACGGAACCCTACCATTAGGTAATATCCTTCCCTAATTATCAACTATTCTCCACTTGCTAGCTATAACCGTTATGGAAATGAAACGATCACAATGAATCCAAAATTTAGTTTCACAAGGCTCCACTAATGGTCAATTTCCGCTCGCCTACTCCCCGGATTATGGGTGATACGACCCGCTCAGCATTAAGTGTTATCCCCGTTGCTTCCTGAAATTCCATATTGAAGTTAGGATTTGAAAGTCTCATCCTAAGGAGAGCGATTATGTACCGGTGAGATTCTTCCTTTCAAAGGAAGACTGGGGCACACTAGTTAATATGGTAAATCACCCCAAAGGAATATCAATCACTTCCTTCTTGGGCGACTTGCTCCACATGTTCGAATGAACCCTTGATCTTTCCTTGAGGTTGGCAACCCATCAAGGAAACTTTACCGACTTCACTAGCCTCTTCCCTTATCGGAATCATCGGTAGCCACAAAATTCTGTGGTTGGCCCTCTTGTTCCAACCTATTTTTTTTTATGAGTAGTGCCCGCGGAGACTACCCACTATGTCCCGCTCGACATCGACTTTTAGTTGTAATGTCTCACATTAAGTGACACTTAATACTCCCCTTCTTTCCTTTGCGTATACTGAAAGTTTCGACCCATGCACTTTTCTCCATGTTGTGCACTTTCGGACCTCTTATACCATACTAACATCTTCACTCTTTGTACGCGTCAGTCCCTCTCAACATTTGACTAATTACAACTCTGCTCTAAGTGTTCTCCATAATAATTGAATTTTACCCTTCTCAAGGAATACCCCTTTTTAAATGGCTTCCCACAGCCTTACAACGAGATTTGGTGTGCTACTCTGAACACAAATAAAGGGATTTATCGTTTTTCCACATCCCTTCAACTCGAACGATTTTGACATCAACTAACCAAGATGCCCACACACCTTAAAAACCATGCATACTAGCGTAAGCATCACATACGATTCACGCATAGTACCCAATTCTTTATTTTCCTTGTGCTCACAGCGTGATTACCATACTTGGGTACTCTCAATCACCCTAGAAATTGAAATTTTAAATCCTCCTTATCATCGTTCCACCCCTTAACTCGTGGTTATAAGAAAAAACTTTCAATGCCTTCTTACCACACCACCGACTCCTTTTTAATCATAATTCAACTTCTAACTTACAGATATAATTACATGTTCCTATTACGACCAAGGTACCAAACTCATAGACTAATGACCAAACATCTTCCCCCTTCCAACCTTACACTAAGTTTCATGCGTGGGATGTCTCGCAAAGTGAAATCCAAACAAGGAACCCCCCTGATACACTACTACCTACCATTTTCGATTATCAAAATCCATTAAGCCCTCCGTCCATAGCATGTACCCTTTAATTTGTCTCTTGACAGAAAAGTTACATCTCCTCTCGTAATTACACTTAACAAAGAACATTCCGCCAATTTTACAATCGTTTATTATTGGTGGTAATCATATGCCATTATCCTTGAATACATACAACAGTGGTCCTCGAAATCTTGTCCCCAAACATATGGGTACAACTCTTAACTCACACATCTCTAAAGGATAGATATATCAATGTGCTCTTCCTAACACCAAGTCATGGGCGCTAAACATAATAATGAGTTAAATCTTTTCTCACAACAATAGACGCAATACATACTCAATCATAACAACAAAGTCCCTACACACACCGAGATCGAATATCTCAAGACCACTATTCCCTCCAAAATCTCTAAAATAGATAATATAAGTGCGAGTCCTACCCTCTCGCAGGTGAGGCCTTTCCAGAAAAAAAAACATGATGCCCTATGGCAACCACTCCGATAGCCTTGAAATTACTGCCCACTATTGTTTTAACCATTTTATAAACCATAATTAGTATAATATCGTACTCGCATATCACATCACTAATACTAGAATTCTCAATAAAGAATATAAATCACTAACAATGCACTCATTTTTCCTCCACAGAGAACACTAAAGACAATCCCACTTTACCCAGGAAACATATACATAATAATAACGCTATAGATATACACACTAAATTCTTTTCACATGCGAATCTAGCAATAAACAAAAATATAATGACTCGCTCGTGTCATATAAAGCACGCTTCATCCTCCGAAGATAAAACTCATACTTCTACTTTGCTAATCGCCTTGGCTACTTAATCGTCTTCCGAACATAACGCATCTGTCTGAACCAAATCGGAAATTATATTAACCATTTCCCTTGCAAAAACCATACCCTTGCCCTTATTCTTGCTTCGGATTTTTTTTTGTTTAACTCATGTGGTTTTACTCTAGACAGAATACTTCAACACATAACCCACTTATCTCCTGAAATACATTCAGAAACTCACGAACGACTGGAATCGAATCCAAGAGAATTACAATCTGCTAAGAGGTATGCTCCTCTATGTAATACAAATGGGTGTAAGATCCTCCCTCTGGGCAAGGCATCACCACTAAAACATCTCCTGCCCCGCAATGGAAAAGATAATACTCCTACCAAAAAAAATTATCATGGATCTGTACGTAGCGACCCAATCCATGCCAAAAATGACATCATGCTCACGTATGACAAAAACTAGTATGACTGTAGGTAAAATCAAACTACCAAACTATATACCTTCACCCCGACGTATAAAGAAAATTAAAGACTCTTTTCCCAATGATGAGTCTACGCATGACACCGTACTCTCAGTAGTGTCTAAAAATCCTAAGGTCCGTGCAAAGTGAGTATCTATGAAATAGTGTGACGCTCCAGTATTGAATAAAATGTGTCCCATAATACTAGAAGGAAGGAACGTACTATCAATGGCCGATGATGGCTGCTGAATTTCAGTATGCTGGATGTCGTACACACGTTCGTGTTGTTTCTACCCCTACTGCTGGGGTATCTTACTCTTATCTGGGTAATTCTGCCTCTGGTGACCCATCCTACCGCAATTGAAGCATCTAGCTCTAAACTGTTTCATTTCACAGCTCTATTAGTTTTGGTCCAGTTGCACGGTTCCACTTTTTCGTTGGCCTTGTTGAGCATCTTGATGAAAAATGACATCTGATTGAGGACAGTCTATCCACTTGTGACCCGTTTGTACACACTTATAGTAGAGTCCTGAAAGTTGCCGCTGGTCGGGTCGAAGTTCCTCTCCGGTCTGATCCGGACAAGTTCAACGTTCATGACCATCCATTCCACATTTGAAACACCTCTTTGTGACTTCACTCTGACCCTGACTTTTTGGGCCCTGACGCTTTTGGGTTTTCCCTGCACAACTTGTTACCTTTATGGCTTTTACAGTCTTAAGGAGCTTGTTGTTGCGATTTTAGTGTCTTCGCACACTTGTTATTTCTAGTCATGACAGATTGACTATAATTTCTAAATATTTTGCTCCTTATAAGCTATGTTATGTGTTCTTGATACTGTAAGACCGCAGTGGTAACTACCTCTGCCACAATACCTATTAACTCGGTGGTTGATACTCTCTTTGGAGACACCTGAGGTGTGAGCTGACCTTGCTTATTGAATCCCCCAATGGCATTATCTTTTTCTTCTTGACGATCCATCTGAAAATTTAAATAATCTGGATGCGTTCATCATTGACATAAACAAATCGCAGAAGCACGAATTCCCAATGCATAAAGATTAATACAACATTCTTAATATTAGGGCTCTAAATCAAAGACGCTGTGATGGAAACGAAGCAAGTCGTACAGATCCTAAAGGGCACTAGAACCTGATGCTCTGATACCACCTGTGACACCTCGCCTAATTAAATACTGGGTGATCAGTCCTTTATTAAATTAAGATCAAGGTGAACGTTTGTTTCATTCTTAGCATCACTGTCGCAAAATAAATTTCCAGTTTAAACACCCTAATTAATTAAGTTAAGTGACAAAACAATTTAAAACTTATCCCCATTTTATTTAATTCCATTATCAAAACCTTTTTCCAATGATTAACAGTTAAGAATCGCATCAATGTTAAAGATGACAATCAACACACAAGAATTTAACCATTCAAATAATCTAATACCAAGTTTTAAAACTATAAATGCCATCATCCTAACAAGAAATAATCCCAAAGAGTACCAAATGTTGAAAATAAAAGAACATAAATCTCTGACAAATCTTACCAAATAGGGAAACGGGAGACACGTGCCCTAACTAATCAGAACTAAAATAAGAGTAGAGTAAATAACAAGGTCGTCTAAGCAATGGCCTGCAACTCCCACATAAGCTACAGCGCATTCGTT
This sequence comes from Sambucus nigra, assembly GCA_949130495.1. Lineage (NCBI taxonomy): Eukaryota > Viridiplantae > Streptophyta > Magnoliopsida > Dipsacales > Adoxaceae > Sambucus > Sambucus nigra. Next base: position 697,882,553 of record OX422208.1, read on the forward strand.
CCAAGGAATCTAAGCACGATGCCCCCGTGGCTGGGCACATGTATTAAATACATACATATATACATACATACATATATATATATATATATATATATATATATATATATATATATATATATATATATATATGTATGTGTGTATATATATATATATGTATATATGTATATATGTATATATATGTATGTATGTATATATATATGTATATATACATATATACATACATACATATATACATACATACATATATATACATATATACATACATACATATATATACATATATACATACATACATATATATATATATATATATATATATATATATATATATATATATATATATATATATATATATGTATGTATGTATATATGTATGTATGTATATATGTATGTATGTATATATGTATTTAATACATGTGCCCAGCCACGGGGGCATCGTGCTTAGATTCCTTGGAACGAATGCGCTGCAGCTTATGTGGCACACACACACAAGAGAAAAGAAATAACAGGAAACGGGTCAGATCCCGAGTGTTAAACAGTTTTAAAAATAGTTTAGCAAGTATTTAAAATGCTTACCGGCTAATGCAACAACCATGTTAGTATGCAACACTCTCTTAAGAATTCTCACCTTTCATCTAGTGTGAACGCCTACCGTACTAATAAATCCCATAAATTTCTCTAACGTATTCTCCATAAGGTCTTATCATGTGAACAGAGAGGTTATGATATTTACTTTAGGAAATCCTTCTCTTCAAGATTTCTTACGTTATTTAGAACAACTCATTACCGTTCTAAAGTTCCCAAACACTTATAATAAAGTTAAAGTATTTATTCATTACTTATATACTTATACGCAGAGTAGAAAATTCCAAAATAGATGTACGTATATATATTAGTCACTCATGTAATATATATACTAACGTCACCCCACGTAAAATCTATGGTGCTGGAATACTCTGCTGTCAAGTCCCCTTATCACACAAACTAAGGAAAATACTAGTTCGGAATCACTCTCGAACTGTATTAATACAATACACAAACAAATGGAGGCGAAGCATAGTTCCAAGTCTTAAGAGGTCAGCACAAACCCTCACGTCTCTTAGAACATCTGACTATCATTTTCAGATTGCCTCTATCGAGGATACTATCTTCTAGGGTACGAGTCAATATCCCCCATAAAGGTCCAATCGAGATAAGACTATCCCGACGCAGAAACCTCCGTGATAGCAAGTAGCTCGGGTATGATTTTTACACAAATACATAATATATGCACAGTCACACAATCATATATATAAATATTCATATTTTCTAAATTAGGTGCGCCCACGACCCATAATTAAAATTATCCGTTCTTAGTACAATTTACTCAATTCTCTTGCATAACGGATTTGTCTCTTTTTATTCTCATATATAATTTATTTCATACTTACTTATTACCTCTCAAAATATTCTATCTCACTAAGTATAATTTCAGTAGGTATACCATCTTTAACCTTCCGGCCTAAGTCTTTCACGAGTCCCTCGATTCATTAACGAATTTACTTAATCTCCAATGTGCACCGAAATTCCCCGTTAACCCACTATTTCGTCCCATATTAAATTTCATTCAACGGGATTTATTTAGACCCTACTGGTCTTCCTGACGACTCCTTATATTCTAAAAATAATAAGCAAAGGGTTCCTACGTAATTAAACCAAATTAAATGAAAAGGGGAAAAATATGCAGTCTTCTGAAGGGGTCGATCGATCGAGGGAATGGGGTCGATCGATCAATCATCGATCGATCGATGTTCTTAGGTCGATCGATCGATTGAAGCAGTTCTTGCCCAGAAATTACAATTTCAACCTACGGGTTTCAACCAATAATCTTCTCCAAAATGCCATTTAAAATTACCAAACTCCCAAAGAAGGTTACTATTGGTTCTATATACATATATGCATGAATTTATGCGTAAGACATGTATAATTTCTTCAATGGAATTGAATTAAAGGGTCAATTTGTATTAACTATAAAGAACCCAAATTTTCATAAAACTTTTATTCTTTTAATTTCTTTTCCATATTTCTTGCTTCTAATCTCATACCAATTCATGGGTTACCCTCTACGTATGATTGGAATGTACAGAAGATAATTATTTTCACCAAAACATGTGATGGAATCCTCAAATTCCTCAAATTCTTCTATGGAAGATGTTTATAACAATCCTAATCTAACATGGATGAAACAATAACTAAAAGAGAAGAAAGATAGATACTTTCCTGGAATTTGAGTTTCTGATTTATGGACGAAAGAGTTATGGTTGCGTTCATCATCGTGCGATCTACGCTTTGGTGGTGGTGGTGGTGGCGGTCTAAATGGTTGAGTCTTTGGCCTTGAATTGCTTGGAAAGCTCACCCACTCCTTCTCTAATGGCCTTTCTTTGATTTTGTGTTTGTTAAACCTAGAAGGCAAATCCTAATGGCTGATTTATCCTTAGGAAATTCGTGGGTTTAATTACCCTAAAATGTCAAATGTCTATAATACCCTCTCGTGATGCGAATTAGGCCTAAAAACTCCTCGAGACCCAAACTAAACCCCCGGGTACATTATTTTGACTATCTAGACCCTTTCGGACACTTTGGCGCACTCGAAATGAGCGTACGGGTGACTTATAGTTTATTCACTTTTAATAATAATAACTTAGTCCTGACATGATACGGTTGCGTATCGACTCAAATTTCCATAATTTCCATTTTATTCACTCGTGATAATTTTTTTTATAAAATCAATCTTATCTATTACTTTACTCATTTAGTAATATTTGACAAATTCCCAATAATTACTAACTCTCGTCACGCTATTAAATATTTAAATTAATTTTCGGATTAATATTAAATTAATATCTCAATTTATATTTAATAAATTCTCAAATTTTGAAAGTCATAAAAATACGGTGTATTACATTGACATTCAACCAAGAGAAAAATTATACGAAACTAACACCCAATCCATCATTGTTAGGTATTTCAATACTTTGTACTATATTTCCTGAGTCTCCTCGAGTTCTCGGATCATCCTAACCACAAAATTCAAAATTGATGCTCATCTCGCATTACTGGTCACTCACCTCGAGGAGCGACATACAAGCAAAGACACAAATCGTACGTCCAATCGGTTCTCCTATAAAGTCATTCTATGAACTAAGGAACACTCTAGGCATCCTAACTATGGAACTGTTACCAGAGTTTTATTCTAACCTACTTACACTCAAATGGATAAATTAATACTATATGAAAAGTTTCCTAGAGTTTTAACACCTATTACATTCTCAAATCATAATCCTACCCTTACAGCTGGAGATAAACTAGATAATTCATCACCTAGTCCTTGCAATTAGAGCCACTAACTTTCTCACCGTCTAATTCATCACCGAGTTATTACAATTAGAGCAACTGACCACGATACCACTTAACTTACGAAAATGTTAGTTTAATAAAAACAGACACTATTAGCAAATCCTGTGGAAGAATGCACGGCGAAGCATACTTGAAACTTGTGTAGAATAAATGGATATTCCCCACAAGATCGCACTCACTTGTCGAGCTGCAATGACCACGCTAGCTCCGTCGACACTCATACTGAGTTAAGAGCACCGGAACCAAAACAATAATATGAAACAATTCAAGGCTACCTCAACTAAGGGAACACTATCCTTAGGCACCGGAACCTAAAGAACACAACGAATCGAAACGGATGAATGATTTTTTAGATAGAATCCCATCCACATTATATTTTATGAAAGGCGAATCTATGCCATACGCTTTGAAGCCTATGACTCCCTCTAGACATTATCATAAGATCCTAGCCCAGCCATGTAACCTGCCATGGGTCACTAACCATGACAATCGAGTCACGAATTATTCACCTCCATGAGATGAAAGTAACATTAAGACCTATTATCCTTTGGGAAGACAACGCTGGACTTCCCTCACTAGGAAAATACTTACATATTTTATCCTCGATTAATGCAAATTGCTCTAGTAGACGAGTGCTAAACACCCTAGCCAATGCTGATCCTATATATCTTTCTATTTAATGTGGGTTAGGGAATTATAAAGGGTATCAGAGCTCTACGTTTGAGATTATTTCTGGGAGTGACGTGGTGAGGTCGATAGTGGATATTTTGACGTCGGTTTGGGTTTCAGGACGGTCATGGCAGACATATGACAGTTTCAATTTGTGTTCTCAGCGATGGAGTTGATGTGAATAGCACGATGGGCAAGTTATTGCCAAGTAGAAAGTGGCCAAGTTAGATTCCATTAATAGCTCTCGATGCTTCTGATTTGAACTTGTTATTAACTTGCGAGTGTCTGTGCAAGCCATTAGTAGAAACACTGCAGTCTTTAGTGTGAGGTGAACTTGTTTCAATTTTTTATGATGTTAGTAATTATCAATAAAGACACATATCTTGCATTTCTTCAGATATGAATATTGTTAAAAAGTCAAAAGTGGAGGTTAGGTGACTAGAGTGTCACATCTAAAAAATATTTTCTATATAAGGATACATTAGCTAGTTGACAAACTTGATCCTTGGGGTATTGTCGTATCTAGGTAGTTGACAATTCTGTAGGCATTCAGAACGATGTTGGTCATTACTTGAGGAGGCTCCCTCATACTTTAGTTAATGGTATGATATAGTTGTAAGTGCGCGCCTTAGTAATTTTTAACCGATGGATGTATATCATAAGCTATGACGTGAGTTACAGGCCATTGGTGGTGTGTTACCTGAGTAATGATAATGAATGGAATTGACGTATGAATGAACCCTAAGTAGTCTCCCATGATGTGGTTTTGGATAACACCATATGACATTTGGGAATATGATCCTTTATGATGCTAGTAGTGTGTACTTAAACACTTGTAGGTTCATCACGATGTCCTATAGCCTACTAGAATCCTTTGTAGTGTCAGATTTTGGTTTGATACGTAATGTGTGGCACCAAGTTGATTGGAAAGGGTCATAGTTTCAATCTATGCCAAGGTTTCAAATAAAAGGAAGTAGGATTTTCATTCGAATGAGGAAGCTCATTTGTTGGAGAATTATAGGTTAGATTATGTGCGATCATATAACAGTCGCTTGAGATGGATGCTAGGACGTCTGTAGGGCATACCTACTATGAGATAATCTCGGGTGATGAAATATTGTCAGGTGTGGTAGATGATTACATTAAGGTGGTCTCGGTGTTCTCAAGGAGCCAATCATATCATGTGTTATAGAGTGGAAATTTTTTATTGATAATTATTATAAGGGTCATGTGATGACGTAAGTTTGTTGATGAAATTAAAAGGAGTTGAATCAAGTATTCCGTGGTAACGCCATCCAATGTGGTACAGATAGGTTATGTGACCTTCTTAGGGAAATTGGCGATTTGTGTCAATATGAGACTTAACCCTCATGGTCGCTTAATAACTACATAAGGAAAGTGTTGTACTCTATTTGGTGAAGTACTAGGACATGCATTACAGACTTGGATTGTTGATGTGAGGTCGAGAACTTGAGAATGGAACCCCAAGATGGAGTGTTGGAGTATAATTAATGTATCGACATGTGACTTTGGTAAAAACTGAATAACCCTAGCAGAGAAAGGATTTACTTTTGTAAATTTTTGCAAAAATTGGACAGATTAGGAGATGTAACATGTCTAGTATCCGATATAGTGCTAATAACGATTGGAGTGGCCCTCTTATAGATTCAATTGGGTAGAATTTGGAGATAGGCACAGTGGATGCCTTATACCAATGATGGCTATTATGGGTCAAGTGTTTGCATAGTTGGGCATTGCCTAATTATATAATGGAAAATAATCATCGTGCGACGAAGTAAACAGTAGCTTAGGTGTGTTAGGATGGTCACGAAGTCACAGATTTATGGGTCAACTCAGTTCAGCCCGAACATTAGGTGTGAACTGTAATGAAACAACCTAAATAATGTTACCAGTCACATTTTATATATCTAACTTCTCACTTGTTTAGAATACAATTCTGATTCATATCAAGGAACGTGTGGGACCTGTGTAAAGTTTCCTCGGAGTTCGAGCATTCAGAGCTACTAACGTAAAATATGAAGGATACTCACCTATAAAACACTCTTAATATATAAAGCCGGATGCAACGTGTCGTAAAGGAAGAAGAAGAGGGGATGAGTTAAATGCACAATGAGAAATACATTAATGCAGTATAGAATCAAATGCCAGAAAATAGACTCTAATATGTTATACCTTCGTGCACATGCAGTTAACTCATTTATATACATACATACATTGATGCATGAAATCGGTTTTATTTAAAAACTGTCACTTGTTCCGATTAAATCACATTAATCATATAAAGAGACCATTTTTTTCTTAACTTATGAATTTTTTTTATTTAACTCACCTGGTTAAATATTTCCACAAAAAATTATTTGTTTAGAGAGAATACTTCTTTTACCAAAATCAGCCATTTACTCATGCTGAATTTACCTTTGTATTTTCCTTGAAAATAATCCTTTAACACATGCACACTTTGTGTTAGAAAATAGTTTTTTTCCCATCGAGAACTTTTTTCAACCACACACGTGTGTTAATTATGGTATAAAATCTCCTTAAGTTCCTTCATTACGCATTTAATCGCTTCACACAGACATTAATCAATTTTTCATATTTCTTGTCCATATTATCTTTTCAACCAGAACATTTATCAATTTCATTTCATGTTAGGTTGTCTTTTCTTATATTCACAACACAACCCATTTCTTTACAATGTTCCATTATCTTTTTCTCAAAATCCTCCAAATAACCGCGCACTTCACGGGCTCCTCACCGTTGGTTACGCTAATATATGCTCTGCCTAGTGTTTTGGGTTTTTCACCGCGGGGCTCCTGGTCCTTCTTAATTATTTTTCGATCTCATTCCATTCCTTATTGATGTGTTTTATTATTTTTCAAATGTTCACATTATTCCACTTTTTTCGGTCGATGCCAAAGCCGGATAATTTCACCCCACCCTGTGTTACACTTTGAAAATTACCATATCTTGTCCTTTACACACTTACGTTGATTTTGTCCCAAAAATTACCTTCATTTAGGACCATTTTTATAACACTTTTTCAAATATTTTGTTTTCATAAAAATATCTCATTTTACGTAAAATTGCCATTTTACCCCTATTTCCAAACTCACATTTTGCTCAATTTTCACAAGTGTTGATTTCCCAAAAACTTTATTAAGTTTTACACACTAACTTCTTGAATATTTTTGCTCATTAACCTCTTCAGAGTTAACACTTTTTTCAAGTTGAAAGTCTCTTTAGTTCATTACCTTCTTTACTAAGTAAACCATTTGATATTTTGAAAAGTACTTTGCAAGAAGATACAATTTTTTCTTTATTTTCACATGGAGTCTTGAAATACCAACTTAACACATTTTCTACAGTTATTCAAAAAATTTGAGGGCTGAAATTTTCATTTTCTGTGATTTATATTAAAACCCCTTAAAACCTTCATTAAACTTATCCATTTGATCATTAACAAATTACTACAAGTTCATATATATAGGAAGATGAATTTTAAGTAAACAATCCCATGAAATGGCTTTAGCAGATGGTTCATTAAAGAAAGTTCTTTATAATTACAAAACATGATTTCCAAGACAAAAAGACAATGTTTGTTTCCTCAAAACTTGAATAAATGCCTGTATTTATAAAAATCCCAAATTTTATAAAAAAGCTTTAAGAAATTTGTTCATAAAATATCTTCAAAAAGATAAATATGATTTCAAATATTTTATTCTATAACATTTTTAAAGACGAAGTTTTCATGAAATATATCATTTTACTCTAAACTTTTGAAACCATTTGTAAACTACTTTACATAAAACCATAAGAAACAACCTTCTTAAATTACATTTGAATTTTACTCTCAAAAACTCTAACTACAAGACCAATACTATGAAAAGTAGAGTTCTTAAGCAACATAGTAGAGTTTTCCACTTTAAATAAGATCCAATAATGGTAGGATAAAGAAGATGGTGATGACACCCCCCCCCCCCCCACCACCTCCTAAGGTGGCCTCAAGAAGGTTGCCTAGCTCTACAAAAGTGTTCTCCACAAAGTCTCCAAGAAACATCCCCTACAAGATCCCTTATTCTTCTTAATATTCTCCAAAAATCTCCAATAACATCTCCACGAAATTCCATCTTGCTCAAACAGGTGGTGTATATGGGTTTTATAAGCTTATGTATGGCGGAAAATGGTTAGTCTACGGTGGTTTTGGGTGTATGGATGGTGGCGCTAGGGATGTTTAAGGTGGTTGGTGGAGGAGGAGTGCCAAGAGCAAAAGAGAGAGAGAGAGAGAGAGAGAATCTTATTGCGTTGCTCAAATGAGTCAAAACCCACTTTAAATGGTCCCTAAATTCTAAGGGTAAAAAAAATGCCCCAGACCCAACCATTTAACCATTGGTCAATCAAACCTTTGACCCACGATCTGATCTGCACTGTTGGGAGCTCGACAACTTACCCAATCCATGGTTCCACATCATGATAGCACATTATGATGTGCAAATTTTTTTGATTTTCACAGGGTACTTCGAACAACTTTTTGTCTCATTGGAATGACATCCACTCTCGTTCGAATAAGTGTTCCAATGAGAGTCAAACAAAGTTTAAAAATAGGGTAAAATCTTTATTCGTTCGAACGATGACACACCTCGTTCGAACCAAGGTGTTCCAATGAGATTCCAGAGAGAGATGGAAAATTAACAGGTATATTTCATCAAAAGGTTATTCAAATCTTATTCGAACGACATAGCATTCCTCGTTCGAACGCGCTTATTCATTCGAATGACCGCACTAATACCATATATAGACTTTGAGCCATACAAATCCAGTTTAATTGCACCAGGGCCACTACATTAACCAATTTTGACCCATGATCCATCTTACTAAGTCAATAACCAAAATGGGTCATACCACGGGTACAACCAAAATTGCGGGGGAAGATGTTATAGGGGGGAGGATGGTTTGAGGTGGTCCTTGGGTAAGGATGTTATCATCCCAGTGAAGGATTACTACTTCGTCTTAAGGGGGGATAGTAGTGATTCATTCCCGTGGAAAGAAGAATGCAAATTGAGGATGTCTTCGAATGTTATTTTCTTCATGTGGACAGCTATGGGACTGTCTATTCTATTGACTATGCATGGAGGCGGAAGGGATGACTAGACATATGCTTTTGCACTGTTTGGTGATGAGGAGCTTATGCGACTTATTTTTTTGCATTTCTCGAATTCTGTGGGCTATGTCGAAGTCTGTGAGTCAGATGTTATGAGCTTGGAAGGTCCCAAAGGGTTTGAAAGGAGAGAGAAAGGTTTGGAAGATGGTCCCACATTGAATTTTATGGACTGTTTGGTGGGAGAAAAATTTGAGATGATTCAAAGGTGAGGAACTAACTCCTACTAGACTCCGTTGCATGTTCCTTAGCACTCTCCTAGTTTGACACAATGGGTGTCTTTTATCCTCCATTACTTTCTTCATGGACTTCATGGGCGAAAGGGAGAGGATGTATTAGATTTACTCTTTTGGTGTAGTGCTTTGGGTGGGTGGGTGTTTCAACCCTTGTTAGGGTGGCTTTCTTGAACGCGGATTTCGCACCTTATAGACAGTTTTTATTTAAACGATTTATTTACCTATAAAAAAAATTAGTTAAAAGAACTTGATTTCTATCTTCAATGACCGTGCGCATGTTAGATGAAATATTCTTGTTAGCTGGTTGTTGTTGATAACAACTGTCAAACATCTCACAACTGTTGAGAGTTTCAAACTTTGAAAATGCCTTTAGGCGGTGTCCCACATCGGTGGGAGAGTTAAAATGAGTTGGGTATATTTACAATTTCTTCAGAACAAATGGGCAAGCCCTTTGGGCATTAAATGTTGTTTGTGTATGGGTGGGGGACTTATTGTGCCAAGTCACACGGGCGCGCGCGCACCGCCGCCGTCGTCTGTCCGGCCCGGCCCGTGTCCGGGTCCAGGGATTGGGTCTTGTGCTTGGGCTCATTAAGAATTAATTTTTTGGACAAATACATAACTGTTTTTTGGGCTTTAAAAAATTATTTTTTAATTTCGAAAATTAAAACGTTATTATATCTGAGTTGAAATTTTTAACTCAGTTGCCCACTACTTTTAAGATTTTTCTCTCCACGTTTTTGTCCAACGTCTCTTTTGTTTCCCCACAAAAGAGGTATTCCGCCTCCTTTTTTAACATACCTGTTCTACAACTTCTTAACACCCAAAAACTGCTTCTCAATTTTTCTTCCTACATTGGAATAATAAATCCGCCCTAGATTTATTATTAGACTCGAGCAATTATTAAGAATGGGTGTACATGGACCGGATTGATTCTTGTGCTTTATCAATCCGTATTTTATTTATTGGAGGTTGTTTTATCCTGGGGGTGGCAAGACATTTCTGATTGTCAGCACACATTGGGCAGAGCCACGAAACACCTTAAAGAGAGCGACATTATCCGCGACTTAGCCATGTTCTAGACTGTACCTGCTTTCGGGATTTCTTATACTTTCTGTCCCAGATTTTTTTGCTCAAAAATTGGGTAATTGCGTTCCTTAATTCTTCTTTTAATTTGAATTGCTGCTACAACAATTTTAAGGTATTCTGAAATTCTGCCATGGACGAAATTAACTCAAGTAACCTTAATCAGCCTTTCAAATATGAATGCACCCATTTTAAACGTTGGAGCAAAAAACTGCTATTTTATTTAACTACGAAAAAAGTCGCATCGTGTGTTCGATTTGACAAACCCGTAGTAAATAATCCACCTACTGTTGAGGAAAGCAAAACAATTAGAACTTGGGAGGAAAATGATTTTCTATGCAAGAATTATATTTTGAATGCTCTAAGTGACGAACTTTATGACTATTATGCCAATTATAAATCTGCGAAGGATGTTTGGGACGCACTTTTTAAAAAATATGACACGGGGGAGGCAGGTGCTAAAAAATATGCCGTCAGCCGTTATTTGACATTTTAAATGACGGATGACAAATCTGTTGTTGCTCAAACCCATGATTTGCAAATGATTGCCCATGATATTATTTCCGAGGGCATGGCTTTAAATGAACAATTTCAGGTGGATGTAATTATTGATAAATTGCCTCCACTGTTCAAAGAGTTTAAAAATGCTTTGAGGCATAAGTCTAAAGAATTTTCACTAGAGTCACTCATTACTAAATTGAGAATTGAGGAGGAATCTCGAAAACAGGACTATAAAGATGAAATGCTTGTTGTGTCTAACAACAAAAATCAGAAAAAGAACCACACTCCAGTTGTTTTAAATGCAAACGGAAAAAATATAAAAAATTAAAAAAAGAGCCACAACTAGAATTTTAAAAATTAGACTCAGACTCAAAATAAGTATAAAAACCCTAGAAATGGACAGTCTAGCAACTCGGGACAGTTTCTCTATTTCAAGTGTGGCAAGCCTGTCCATATGGCTCGCAAATGTCGCAATGTGCCACAAGCACAAGCGTATTTGACCGAAGAGGACCTATGTGCTATGATTTCAGAAATCAACATGGTTAGCGGTGATAAAGGGTGGTGGTTGGATATTGGCGCTTCCCGCAATATCTATAATGAACGTACTATGTTTAAGACTTATTCTAAGACTGCAGATAATAAGATATTGTTGGGTGATTCTCACTCCACTGAGGTTGCTGGTACTGGAAATGTGGAATTGAAGTTCACTTCGGGAAAGGCTGTTATCCTCAAAGATGTTCTTCACACTCCCGAGATAAGGAAAAATTTGGTTTCAGGTTATCTTCTCAACAAAGTTGGCTTTACTCAAACTATTGGTGCTCATTTATTTACTTTGACCAAAAATGGAATTTTTGTAGGCAAGGGTTATGCTACTGATGGGATGTTTAAGTTGAATGTTGATGCAATGAATAAAATTTCTCCTTCTGCTTATATTACTTGTTCATTTAATGTTTGGCATGCTAGGCTTTGTTATGTTAATAAACGACTTGTTAAAAATATGAGCACTTTAGGATTAATTCCAGAATTATCATTAAATGATTTTGAAAATTTTGAATGGTGTAGTCAAGCAAAAATCACTAAGACACCACATAAATCTGTATTTAGAGAATCTGAACCACTTGCTTTAGTTGATTCGGATATTTGTGAATTGGATGGTGTTGATGACTAGAAATAGTGATGAAGGCATGAGGAAGACCATATCGACAAATCATGTTCTTCCAAATAAATTGGTACACCTTGTCGTACGTCATATCAATGAGAGGCTCAGCTTCAACCCACTTAGTAAAATAATCCATTGCGACGACGAGGTATTTGAACCTTCCTCTGGTCGTTGGCAATGGCCCGACCAAATCTATTCCCCACGTGGCAAATGGCCAAGGGGAAGTGATGGGTGTCAATAATGCTTGGGGAGTTCTTCGAATGGAAGAGAATCGCTGACATTTGTCACATTTCTTAGCATAGGCTATGCAATCAGCCCTCATCGTCGGCTAGTAGTATCCTTGCGTCATCACCCTTTGCAAAAGAGTTCGACCTGCTACATGCGCTCCACAGGACCCTTCATGGACCTCTACAATTAAATCTTTCACCTCGGTGGGATGCACACATCTCTGCAAACCGGCTATAACTCCTCGTCTGTATAGAATACCGTTGGTCAGTACATAACGAGCAGCCTTAAACTTCAGTTTCTTGGCTGCAAGTTTGTCAGTTGGTAATTCCCCTTTCTCAATATATGCCCTGATGGGTTCCATCCATGATGATCCTAAATCGAGGGTAATAAAATTCATCATCAGATTTTCATCTATACTCCGACCAGCTAAAACTTCAATTGGGATTGTTCTTCATAGCTCGGTACGAGTAGCTGATGCTAATCGAGCGAGGGTGTCTGCTCTCGCATTCTCCATTCTTGATATTCTGACCAGCTGAATAACGGCAAATTTTGACACCAGTTCCTTTGCCTTTGCATGATATCTGATCATTAAATCTCCTTTGGCTGCATATACTCCCATCATTTGATTTATTACCAGTTGCGAATCACTGAAGACAATAACTTGTTTCGCCCCCATGGTTTTTGCCAAACTAAGACCTGCACTCATGACTTCATATTCAGCCTCATTATTCAAAGCTTTGAATTGGAACCGTAGGGTGTATTCCACGTCGACCTTGTCCGGACTGCTCAAAACTATCCCTGCGCCACATCCTGTAGTGCAAGATGAACTATCCACATACAGGCTCCATATAGGTAACTCGTCTTCAAATTTCTGATCTGATAGAGTTCCTAAGTGGAAAATTTGTTGCTTCCTTTCACCATCTCCTGATATTTCTTGTTGTTTGTCGATCATCTTTTCTTGCCCTTTTACCAACCTGAGCTGGTCTGGGCATGAATTTGATGATCCTGTAACATCTACTTGCCCTTTTACCAAGCTAAGTTGGTCTGGGCTTGCATTTGATGATCCTGTAACATCCACAGGTTGATCAGCGAGCAACTTTTTCTCCTCGGGGGTATCAGGATAGGTGAACTCTGCTATAAAGTCTGCTACAACTTGCCCTTTTAGCGATGATTTGGGTTTATAGACTATATCATATTCACCGAGTTCTATTACCCAGCACATCAATCTTCCTGACTTTTCTGGTTTATGAAGGGCTTGCCTCAATGGCATATCAGTATATACTACTATGGTATGAGCCTGGAAGTATGGCTTCATTCTTCTACTTGCCTCGATTAATGCTAGTGCCAATTTTTCCAGCTTTGGATGTCTGATCTCTGCTCCTCGGAAGGCCTTACTTGTATAGTAGATTAGTTTTTGTACTCCATTCTCCATTCTTATCAATGTTGAACTGATTGCATTCTCGGACACTGCCAGATACAAGTATAATTTTTCTCCCATCACTGGCCTGGATAGCAGTGGAGGTGCTCCCAAGTATTTCTTCAAGTCTTGAAAAGCCTTCTCACATTCATCATTCCACTCAAAAGTCTTTCGGAGTGTCTTGAAGAATGGGAGACATTGATCAGTTGCTCGTGATACAAATCTGTTGAGTGCTGCTACTCGACCTGTAAGACTTTTCACATCTTTCTTTGTCATTGGAGATCGCAGTCCTAATAGAGCTTTGATCTTTTCAGGATTCGCCTCAATGCCTCGTTGATTGAAAATGTACCCGAGAAACATGCCTTCTCTTACTCCAAATATGCACTTCGTCGGGTTCAGCTTCATTTGATATTTATCCAATTGATCAAAAGTCTGACTTAAGTCAACTAGATGATCGGAAGCTTTCTTTCTCTTTGTCAGCATATCGTCAACATAGACTTCCATATTGCAACTGATTTGTTCAGCAAAGACCTTGTTCATCAGCCGCTGATATGTCGCACCTGCATTTTTCAAACCAAAAGGCATAACATTATAACAATAAGTTCCCCTAGGGGTAATGAAAGAAGTACTCTCCCTATCTTCAGGTTTTATTTTAATCTGATTGTAACCAGAATAAGCATCCATGAAGCTCAGCAGCTCGTGTCCCGAGGTAGCATCCACCAGTTGATCAGTTTGGGGCAGTGGAAAGTGATCCTTTGGGCATGCTTTATTGAGGTCGGTGAAGTCTACACACATCCTCCACTTGTTGTTCTTCTTTTTCACCATCACCACATTTTCTAGCCAGTCTGGATATTTAACATCTTCAATAAAACAAGCTTTCTGGAGCTTCTCAACTTCTTCTTGTATAACTTGATTCTTCTCGGGACTGAATACTCTTCTTCTTTGCTTCACAGGCTTGATCTCCTTATTCACATTGAGTTCGTGACATAAGAAATTTGGGTCTATCCCAGGCATATCCTCATGACTCCACGCAAAAGTTTGCTTTCTGCTTCTTAGGAAAGTTATCAATTCCTGTTTTAGTGAGGCTTCCAACGATGAACCTACTTGAGTAGTTCGTTCAGGTGTTCGTCGTCCAGGATGATGTTTTCAGTAGCTTCCACCACTTGACCCTTCACGAGTTGCGACTCATCTCTAGGATCAAATGTTTCAATTTCTTCACCTCCATCCACTTGATAGGTAGTGGTCTTTTTCCTTGATTCCTCCAGTTCCTCTTGCTCGGCGGATGAATAATAGCATTCTCGAGCTACTTTCTGATCACCTTTCACAACTCCTACTCCAAAATTTGTTGGAAATTTTAGGCACTGATGTACCGTAGATGGTACAGCCTCGAACTTCTTCAATCCTACTCTTACCATGATGATATTGTATGATGATTGAACATTCTTATCCATCACAAAAAAGCGTATTATTTCTGTCCGATAAGAAGGCCACGTACCAATGAATATATCCAATTTGATCGTCCCAAGTGGAAATACTTTCTCACTAGCAAAACCGAGGAGGGGTCTATGATAAGGCTCCAATTGAGATAGATTTAGATTTAAACTGTCAAAGCACGAGTAGAACATGATGTCTGCCGAGCTACCATTGTCTACCAGTACTCTTGAAATCATTACGTCTTTTATCCTCATTTTGATCACCAATGGGTCATCATGAGGATATAGAACACCTGCGAGGTCGTTCTTTGAAAAGCCAATGACCAATTTCTCTTTGTTTACATTTCTCGGGTGATCCTCTTCAGCTAAATTTATTCCTTGAACGTATGAGCAAGCTTGAGCCTCACAGAGATAAGCTTTTCTTTCTGCAGTAAGGTCTCCTCCTCCTGCATCTCCACCAATAATAACATTACAATCAAATGACCCAAAGCGTATTGAAAATAACTCACGTTCTGGCTGCCTTGATCTCTTGGGAAGATCGGGGTCGTCTTCTGGATCAACTTCATGGTCTCTCTTCTTGTTCTCCTCTGCTCGATGAGGAGATCTAGACCTCTCTCTTGCTCGGTTGTTGTTTCTTCTATCATTTTCTCCGATCAACATACTTTGCCAGTTTTCCTCGTCTGATGAGTATTTCGATCTCATTCTGAAGAGCTATGCAATCTTTAGTCATATGGCCATGATCTTTGTGAAACTCGCAATATTTTGCCTTATTTCTCCTTTCGGGGTCTGCCTTTATTTTCTCTGGCCAATTTAATTCCTCGTTGTTCTTGATTTCTTCGAGAACGTGGATGATGTCTTTCTTCAAAGGAGTATAATTATCAAATTTCTTCAATACTTCCCATGTCGACCTTGTTCTTGAATGTTTGTCATTACCATTGTTCTTATGCTCTTTCTTTTTAGCTTTATCACCATCCACCTTATTTTCTTTGGCAGCCATCAGGAATGCTGCATACCAACAACGAACAGCTTTGTTCTACAATAAGAGAGTGAAGAAGTGCGACCTGAAAGAAGGAGACTATGTGCTAAAGAAAATGATTCAAAAGCACAACAAATTGGAGGCAAACTGGCATAGACCATACCGAGTTACAGAAGTTGTTCAACCAGGAACCTACCGAATAGCAACTTTAGAGGGGGAGGAGTTTAAGAATGCATGGAACGCAGAGCACCTGCGCAAGTATTATCAGTGATGTATGTTCTCATGTAACTCATTTCCGTCAGTATGAATAAAATGAAGATATTCTGCCAAATTTTCTCCTTTTATTGAAAGTTTTCGGGGAATACTAGTGCTACACACTACTCGGCAAAACTCGAATTACTCAAATTTCTTCTCGAAAACGCCAACTAAGGTTGGTCGGGAAATTAATGTATTCCTTAAAATGCCAAATTATATTGGTTAGGTAGTAAATGTATTCCTACGGGAAGTAAAACTATGTATTCCTAAAAATGTCAACTTATGTTGGTTAGGAAGTAAATGTATTCCTCCGGGAAGTAAAACTATGTATTCCTCCGGGAAGTAAAACTATGTATTCCTACGGGAAGTAAAACTATGTATTCCTAAAAATGCCAACTTATGTTGGTTAGGAAGTAAATGTATTCCTCCGGGAAGTAAAACTATGTATTCCTACGGGAAGTAAAACTATGTATTCCTAAAAATGCCAACTTATATTGGTTAGGAAGTAAATATATTCTCGAAAATGCCAACTAAAGTTGGTCAGGAGGTAAAATTATTCCAGAAAGTGCCAAAGATCCTCGTAGAGGAAAAATCCACTAACTATGGTTGGTCGAGGATAAAAATCCACTAACTGTAGTTGGTCAAAAAGGAAAATTTACCGACCTTGGTTGGTCGGAAATATTTTATGAATACGAGAAAGTGATCGAGCAAAATTTTTTATACTCGTAACTTTTTAAAATCATTACTCAGTTGGTCGAGAAACAAAACATCATTTTTGCCAAATGACTACCACAAATTCAAACTACTCGACAATAAGTTGGTCGACAAATAACAAAATATTGTTATCTTTTTAACAGATACACATGCACAGATGTAAAATGTTACCAAACGATAGCAGTCAAGATTTGCAAATAAAATTATTTCATTAAATGTAGAACAAAATACATCAGGAATGAAATACAAATTTATTACATCAATACTCATATTCTATTGGTTTCTTCCCCTCTGCTTTTGAAGCAGGTTCCTCACCAGCAGGTGGATCGTTTAAAGAGAGAGGAGAATTTATGAAGTTAAGATATTTTAGCATCCTGATATTCATCACGGACGATCGATCTAGGAGGTGCTCGGGACGAGATATCTCGACATTTGAATGGAGATTGTAATCACCGAGGTATTTGGAAATTAGACAACGAGGGATGGCCCGAGCAGGGATCCAACTCATATCAAGATTGAATGGTGGAACGGGCAGGTCGAGCAGCCCAGGAATATGGTAATTCCACAGGTAATGACCCTGTTCGAGTTGCAGCACACCTAGGGCATTCAGCCATCCTTGTTTATAGCCCTCATTATTTGCATTCTAGATACGGTCGTCCAAGTGGTAGAGAGCCTCGTTGTATCCAGCCATCCAGAACTCCCTGGGATGCTTGTGAAATTGATATGTTAGTCTTTCCAGCTGATCGTGGAGATTTTTGATGAAGAGTTCTTTATTCTCCAAGATAGATTTTTGCGCAGAAAGCTGCTCTTTCAGGTCCCTAATTTTCTTAGACATCTCAGCCAATGCCTGGTTCTTCGCCATCAGCTGGAAGGCCTGGTTCTCTAAAGCAGATTGAGTCCTCTGTTCCTCGACATGAATCCGAGCAGCTCTTGCTCGTCCCCGAGGAGATGTATAAGGGACAACTCTTTTCAAGATTTCCAACTCATCCCTCAGGTTGGCGTTCTCTACCTCCAAGAACGAGAATCCCTCGTCAGTTACTAGGATCAAAGCATTTGAGGTGGAGGCAGCAGATTTTAATTGAGATACTTCTCTTTGCAAATTGTTATTTTCTTGCTCCAACAACTCGGCTATTTTCCTGTGCTCTTCGACCTCGGCTTTCAAAGTTCTTTCCCTCACATCGTATGCAGCAAAACACTTCTCGTATCCCTTGTCGGCAATGATTTGCTGATACTTCTTCTTGTACCCCTTGTGCAAGAGGGCAGTGGATTCCTTATATTGTTGTTGAAGGTCTTCAAGAGTGCCTTGGAGATCCTCAATCATATCATAATAAGCTACATTATTGGCCACCGCACGATCAAGCAGACACTTCAAATATTGGTAAGCTTTAATTGCCTGTTTCGAAGCATCTTGGCCGAGGATGTCGACGATTTGTGCTGCACTCAGATCTGTGTGACCAGCCTTAAAATATTCATTGCATTGCTGTAACAGCTTTGTATCATGAGAAGATAGTGATTCCATCCTGGCCAGAAACTAGTAGAGAAAGAAAAAGCAATAATCAATAAGAGTATCGACAGAGCATGAAGAGGAGAAACAATAGTATGCATAAACAAAAGTTCAAATTTTATCATAAAGTTTAGAGTTACATGTTCAGGGTTACATTTGGCAAAGAGAAATAAAATAGAAAGAAACCCGCACAACTCTACACCTTTTCCTTGTCTCCCAAAACTTTCTCGGGAAGCTGGGACGAGGAGGTAGGTTGCTCGGAGGGAACAGAAAGTTGCTCGGGGAGCGCTGGCAGTTGCTCGGATGAAGTAACAAGTTGTTGAAGTTCCTCGTTAGTAGGCTGGATGGCTGGGGGATGAGAAACTTGATCTCCCATCACCATGGAAGACTCTTCAGAGGCAGCTTCGTCCTCTTCTTCGTCTTCAAGAGTTGGAGGGGGACCAGGGATGTGTCGCTGGAAGAGTTCAGAAGTTTCATTAACCTTCATCTCCTGAAGAGTTGCGACCCACCCATCTCTAAAGTATTTTAGGCTGCCATATTCGACTTGCGACATCATGGTAGCCAAGCCTTTGTTCCACCCCTTATCCCAGCCAGTGCTGAAAGATTTCTTCACAGCCAACTTCCTCTTTAACTTCTCCGAGGAAAGCTTCTCGGACATAAGATTTTCAGCAGCCTTCAGCTTCTTCCATCTTCCGACTTACTTCCTGAAATTGACCCAACTTTTCCTCAGCAACCTTGAGTTTATCTTCAAACTCCTCAACATTCTTGAGCTTCCTTTCAAGCTCTTTATTCTTCTCCTCCAGACTATTTAATTTTTTCTCCAACTCCTTGGAGACTTCAACAACTTGAGCTTTCTACCTCTCGGTTGAGGCAAGTTTCTTCTCCCAAGCAACCTTATCATCAGCATATTTTTGGCGAGAATCTTTCAGAGACTGCCCCAAGCCCATCAAGATTCCTCTACACCAGACGAAGAGCTGGAAGCTTTAATAACTTCATCCTTCTTCAAAATTGTGTTAAAACAGCTCACCAACTGTGAAAAGAAAATGAAAACAAGTCAGATACAGATATAACAAGGGAGAGATGAAAAGTTCAAAACAATAAGACTTACAGAAGAAATATGGCGAGCAGCCAATGAGGTAACCATGTCCCGAGAAAGGTTTTCTTCAATACCTTGGATCTCAGGAATGATCCAAGTCTTCACCGAGCTCATAGCAGAGCTCGGGGGAACAAAAGTGGGAACTCCACTAGTCGGGAGCTGAGAGACGGTGTCAGCCAAATTGACCGAGGAGCTCTTCTTCAGCCTCCTCGGAGGAACATGAATAGTTTCGACCAAGGAAGAACTCTTGGTCGGTGATATGACAATCACCTCGCCTGGAGCAGCAGCCTTGCTCGAGGCCACTGGGGGCTTCTCGGCAACCTTCACAGGAGCAGCCGGAGGGGCTGCATCAATTTTCTTTGTCCCTTATGGGACATCATGTTTACTTCTTTTTGCCTCTCCAGCAATAGAGGCAGCTTTCTCGAAAAGGGTGGGAGGTTTTCTTTTCTTCACCGTTTCACTTAAAGGAACGTGTGACTCAGGCGAAGAACTGGTAGAAGCTGGTACTGGTTCTGCGTCGCTTATCACCGGACGAGAAGTAAAAGAAGTTGTGTAACTCTTGTACTGAAGAAGATATGAAGCTGACCTAATATGCTCGTCGATAACAGTCTGATGCAAACTCCATATAAGTTTTAAATGCCTTATATTAACGTCCGCCTCTTTTGGACACTTTCTTTTGTTGTCAACTGCAAATAAATTAAAATTAAAATATCAGTGGCACATTTTATCAAACATAAAGGAAGCATAATCTCAAAATAAATAAAATGAAATAAAAATAATCTATCCCATTGCCATAGGGAGGGCATCTGGGACCCTGATACACTTCATCTCCAGATAAAGGAGCATGTTGCCAATTTTTTATAACAACCCCGTGCTCAAAATAATCCCTGTTGGCATCTGGGAGGTTGACCACTAAAGCCTTATTTAAAAATCTAGTTTTTAAATAAAAAGTATTATCACCAATAGCCCATCTATAACAAAACATGATTTCTGGAATTCCTATGCGAGTTCCATGAATTTGATTTAGTCTATGAACCCCATTAACTATTCTCCATGTATTGGGGGCTATTCTTGTAGGAACCACGTCAAAGTATTGACAGAATTCCAGACATAGAGGGTTTGGGGAAAAAGAAAATCCACACTCAGCAACAAAGAGACTGGGGAACCAATGTCACTCATCCAAACGGAAATAATCAGAAGGTTTAGAAAGTTCCTCCAGAACAACCCATGAAGGAATAGAAAAATCAGAACAAAATTTACCAAGAGATTCAACAAGGTAAACCATGATGAATGAAGAAGAAGGAATAAGATCTTACTGAAAAAGAATGGATCTGTTGACAACGAACGATGGAAGAGATGAATGAACAGGAGAGAAAGAGACGATGGAAAACTCGAAGATACAAATTTGAAAAAGTAGAAGACGATGGGATTTTCTGCAGCGTTTAAATACTTTGCCTTGGGAAACGGTAAAGTTAATGATTACAAAAAGAAACGATTACGCTACCGGCAGCTAGAAGGACAAAAAGTATGCGGAGATCAAGGCGGTTATAAAAATTCAAAAAAGCCTGATTCTACAAATTTGGAAGTAAAAATAAATACAAAGGAAACACTCCTAAATTTCAGGATAACCATTTAAAACCGCCATACATCGAGAAAGAATGTTCCACACTTCTCAAATTTCGAACTATGAAACATTGGGGGTTTCTGTTGATACCAAATTTAGTCTGCTGACATGGCTCAATTGGGTGAAGACACGTGGCAATCTACGTGGCAACAACAAACACTTCCGAGGAACACAGACGCTCCGAGGAACCATGCTACAACGAGGAACACTGCTTCCCCGACCAACTCAGACGCTCCGACTTACAAGAACTCTCCGAGGAACTTTTGAGTACCGAGGAACTTAGGCGGTCCGAGCAGCTTAGGCGGTCTGAACTGCACCTCGAACAAAGCATTAATAGTAGGATAACCAAAAGTTTGACTGTTCATTAAATGCTTATCATTCAGATGTATACACTTAATTCATTACCCTTTCACATGTACAGCATTTAATGTATTACCCTTTCACATTACAGCCTCAGGGCTATAAATACATTATATTACCCTCATTGTAGGGGGACCGGAATTTCTTGAGAAAACTTGTAATCGAGAATTCCCAAACAGTCAGCAATAACAGAAACAGTGGACGTAGGCCATTCTTATAAGGCTGAACCACTTTAAAAGTTCTTTGTCTCATTTTATTTATCTGTGATTAAATAATTAGATATAATCTAATTTTTTACATCAACAGATGGTGTCACAACTAGAAATGGCAAACGTTATTTTATAACTTTTATTGATGATTGTTTTGACTATTCATTTGTGTATTTAACGAAAAATAAAAGTGAAGCGTTTGACATATTTAAAATTTTCCTAAATGAAATTGAAAATCAATTTAATCGAAAAATAAAAAGGTTACATAGTGATAGAGGCACCGAATATGATTCTGGACTATTTATTGAATTTTATAAAACCCACGGTACTATTCACGAAAAAACTGCCCCTTATTCGCCTGAAATGAACGGTAAAGCCGAAAGAAAAAATAGGACATTAACTGAATTAGTTGTTGTTATTTTATTAAATTCAGGGGCTGCCTCACATTGGTGGGGTGAAATTATTTTGACTGTGTGTCACGTACTTAATAGAATTCCTAAAACTAAAATGAAAATATCTCCTTATGAAATTTGGAAAAATATTAAGCCCAACGTGTCATACTTTCGAACGTGGGGGTGCTTAGCGTATGTACGTATACCCAACCCTAAAATGTCTAAATTGGCTAGTAGAGCATATGAGTGCGTTTTTATAGGCTATGCTATTAATAGCAAAGCATACCGATTTTATGACTTGAAAAATCAAGCAATTATTGAATCAAACGACGCCGATTTTTATAAAGATAAATTTCCTTTTAAATTGAGAAATAGTGGGGGCGAGTCATCCAATAATATTTCTTTAAATAAAAATAAAGAAAATAATGAATCCATTTTAGAAATTCGAAAAAGTAAAAGGACTCGTGTAGAAAAAGATTTTGGTCCCGACTTTTATGCTTACACTTTAGAGGAGGATCCTAACACTATTCAAGAAGCTTTATCTTCTTTAGATGCCGATTTATGGCAAGAGGCTATTAATGATGAAATGGATTCTTTGGAAACAAATAAAACTTGGCATTTCGTGGACCTTCCTCCTGGATGTAAAACAATTGGGTGTAAATGGATTCTTAAAAAGAAATTAAAACTTGATGGCACTATTGAAAAAGATAAGGCATGTCTTGTTGCTAAAGGTTTTAGACAAAGAGAATATGTAGACTTTTTTTATACATTTTTACCCGTGACTAGAATAACGTCTATACATGTACTATTTCCTATAGCTTCCTTAAATGATTTAATTGTACACCAAATGGATGTTAAAACTGCATTTTTAAATGGAGAATTAGAAGAAGATATTTATATGGATCAACCTGAAGGTTTTATTGTACACGGTCAAGAAAATAAAGTATGTAAATTAGATAAATATCTTTATGGACTCAAACAGGCACCTAAACAATGGAATGATAAATTTGATAGCTTAGTCATCTCTAATGGGTTTAAAATTAATGAAAGTGACAAATGCATTTATTATAAATATGTAGAGAACATTTGCACTATCATATGTCTTTATGTTGATGACTTGCTTATATTTGGTTCTAATATTCATGCCGTAGAAAATGTTAAATCATTATTATATGCCAATTTTCATATGAAAGATTTGGGTGAAGCTAGTGTAATATTGGGAATTAATATTACTAGGTCAGAAAAGGGACTTTCTTTGGATCAATCTCATTACATTGAGAAAGTTCTAAAGAAATACAATTACTTTGACTATAAACCTGCTAGTACTCCATTTGACCCTAGTGTAAAGTTATTTAAGAACACTGGCGACGGTGTAAACCAAAATGCTTATGCAAGCATTATTGGTAGCTTACGTTATGCTACAGATTGCACTAGACCTGACATAGCTTATGCTGTGGGAGTACTATGTAGATTTATCAGTAGACCTAGTATGGAGCATTTGCATACTATTGAGAGGGTCATGAGGTACCTTAAAAGGACGATGAACCTCGGATTACACTATAATAAGCATCCCGCTGATCTTGAAGGATTTAGTGATGCTGATTGGAACACCCTATCTGATGATTCTAAGGCTACTAGTGGATATATATTTAGCATCCCTGGTGGTGGAGTTTCTTGGAAATCTAAGAAACAAACAATTTTGCTTCAATCCACTATGGAGTCTGAGATGATAGCGCTAGCTACTGCTAGTGAAGAGGCAGGTTGGTTAAGAAACCTCCTGTCAGATATCACATTACGGGAAAGACCGATACCAGACATTTTGATTCATTCTGATAGTACCGCGACTATTGCAAAAGTTGAGAACCGTGTTATAACGGTAAGAAACGACAAATACGTCGTAAGCATAGCACTGTTAGAGAATTTATCTCTACGGGTGCTGTGAGGGTGGATCATATACGGTCTGAACATAACTTAGATGATCCTTTGACGAAAGGACTAGCTAGGGAGAAGGTGTGGAACACCACGAAAGGGATGGGACTAAAGCCCTTGGATAAATGAGTCATCTGTGATGGTAACCCAACATATGGACTGGAGATCCCAAGAAATATGTTCAAAGGGTAATAACAAGTCACAAGTGATATGGGTTGAATCAAGCTATTATTAATTAATATAGAACGGGGTTTTACTCCGAGTCCATCCCTATGGAGCATGATATCTTGAAGCGAGTTAAGGATGAGTTATGATAACTCTTAATGAGATCTATAGGTCTATTTTGAGTGGGGCACTTAGCTACAGGGATATTCTTGATAGACTCACCTATGTGAATGTGAAAGTGTGGCCGCTTCCTATGAATATTTTGGAAAAATTCCTAGAGCATTCACTATACTGGGATAGAAGCACATGGTCGTAACGCGCTAGCTATTAGAATGACATTCAAGTAGGGTTTTGTGTCGGATGTTGTGAGAGATAGAGTTCAAAACTACGGTTACTCTAGTATATTCTGAATCATCTTTATTACATAAATGTTCAAGTCGAAAGACACATTTGCTTATGCACAATTCTATGAATTATTGCTCGATAAAATATTTTCAAATTTTGCAAGTGAGGGATTGTTAATAACTGCTGTCAAACAGCTCACAGCTGTTGAGAGTTGCAAACTTTGAAAACTTTGAAAATGCCTTTAGGCAGTGTCCCACATTGGTGGGAGAGTTAAAATGAGTTTGGTATATTTACAATTTATTTGAAACAAATGGGCAACCCCTTTGGGCATTAGATGTTTTATGTGTATGGGTGGGGGACTTATTGGGCAAAGTCACACACGTGCGCGTGCGCCGCCGCCGCCGTCCGTCTGGCCCGGCCCGTGTCCGGGTCCGAGTCCGGGTCTTGGGTCTTGGGCTTGCGCTCATTAAGAAATAAATTTTTGGACAAATATAGAACTGTTTTTTGGGCTTTAAAAAAAATATTTAACCGTTTTTTTAGAAAATTAAAACGTTATTATACCTGAGTTGAAATTTTCAACCCAGTTGCTCAATACTTTCCAGATTTTTCTCTCCACGTTTTTGTCCAACGTCTCTTTTGTTTCTCCATAAAAGAGGTATTCCACCTCCGTTTTTAACATACCTGTTCTGTAACTTCTCAACACACAAAAACTGCTTCTAAATTTTTCTTCCTACACTGGAATAATAAATCCGCCCCAGATTTATTATTAGACTCGAGCAATTATTACGAATGGGTGTATATGGACCGGATTGATTCTTGTGCTTTATCAATCCGTATTTTATTTATTGGAGGCTGTGTTATCCTGGGGGTGGCGAGGCATTTATGAATGTCAGCACACATTGGAGAGAGCCGTGAAACACCTTAAAGAGAGCGACATTGTCCGCGACTCAACCGTGTTCTAGACTGTACCTGCTTTCGGGATTTCTTATACTTTCTATCCCAGATTTATTTGCTCCAAAATTAAGTAATTTCGTTCCTTAATTCTGCATTTAATTTAAATTACTATTACAACAGTTGTCCTATTGAATTTGTAGTCTTTGCGTTTTTTTTCCCCATTTGTTTTTGTTTTTATGTTTTATAAAACCTATATATTATCATCATGATAAGCATCAAGTCACGTCCAACCAAAAGTATTAAAAACTGAAGTTGGCCAATTATTAATCGCCTTCAGGTGCATTGTAGCAAGAGGTTGGAATGTCTTTGAAGAAAGCAACAAGTTCCATCAACTTCACAACTACCATGCCACACATTGCATCTTTGCATCATTTGAGGGTATAGGGAAACACGTACGGTTGATATATAATTCTTCTAATGATAACCTTTTAACTTCGTCAGGAACCTTTTATCATATGCAAATTACGACTACAAATGAACTTTGAAAGTAATTTAATTTGTTAAAAGAATAACATGTCCCATATTAAAATCACGTCTCCATTTTATCTGATAATAGAAGGAGCCATTTTCAAAATCAATTAACCAAATTTTATGAAGTTTGAGTAGGTTTGAGTAAAAAAATAGCGCTAATTAAGAATTATTTTTCAACTAGAGTTTTTAAATGTAAAGAGTAATTTATATTTTTCAATATTGATTGAGTTTAAGGTCTTGTCTTTCTTCATAATATGATTTTCATCCACCCTAGTTGCTCCAGCGGTAAGGGACAAGTTCAGATTATGTGGGTTAGGCACACGATCTCGAGTTCGATTCTCCCAAAAGGATATGAGACTTTAATTGAAGTGTTTGTTAGGGTGTCTCTGGTACCCGCACCACCCTATTTAGCTTGCATGGAGGAGTCCAAAGGACTCGCTCGTGTGAAGATTCAGAATTATAATATATATATATATATATATATATATATATATATATATAAATAATATGATTTTCAACATGGGCTCTTAATGGGTTCTAAAGACCCATACATAAGTCGAATTATTACTAGAAATTTGCATTGTTGACATGACAACACTATCATAGAATGATTGATAGGAATTCAGATTTGTTTAAGAGACAACCTCAAGGTTGTTGTAGTAACTCAAATAGCACATAACATTGAGTATTCTTATTGAAATTAGAATAGCAAGCTGGAGAATATGAAGAGTAGGACTATGGTGTGAGTGGTACTGGATTGGGTGGCAATTCTATAAACGTTAACCTTTTGGGTCAGAAGTTTTAAATAAATATGCTGTTTTTCCTAAGCAAGTTTGAGTTGGGGGGACCCTGATCGCATATGTTTAAATAACTTAATTAAATTAGCATTAACAAATGGACATTTGTTTGTCATTAAACTATGAGTCCAGCAAATATTGTGTTTCTCCATATTAGGTAAATTTCGGATTTTTTTTTTAGATTTTTACGGTCTAGTCCTTAGACTAACAATTTTGGACAAAAAAATCGATAAATCAAATTTTAAACGACTAGGTCCAACATATAAATACCCCCAATTTAAAAAAATCAAAAACCTAATCGACTATTGGAGTTTTCTCTGCAACTAACGACTATTCTCCGAAATCGAAAATAACATCAATCTTATGCTTTGATCGTCTGTCCTATAATAGATTACAGTGTTCTTAATCGATTCTACATGTATCACTTCGCTCTATCATTTGTAAGTTTATCTTTATCAGCAGTTAATTTTTCTATTTTCGATCGATTACAATAAGTATATGTCCTTTGTTTTGATTCAAGAGACTCATTGTAATATTCATTCATGTGATTGAATAGCTTTTTATATGTTATATATGTATATGTTTTTATTTTGTATTTTTTATGCATTTATGTTTGGATTCTTCATAAATAAGTTATATTTATTAATGTTTGTAATTGTTAGTTGAATGTGCTGAATGAATATTATTGATGTTTCATTCTAATTTTAAGAGTCATTGATTTTGATTTGGTATTGAATCACTTATTGATATTGGTCCGCGCCAGTGAAAATAACCAGTTCGATATCAGTTTTCAAAGTACACACAGTGTTTAAGATTCCTTGATTTTGATTTGGTATTGAATCACTTATTGATATAGGTCCGCGCCAGCGGAAATAACCAGCTCGATATCAGTTTTCAAAGTACACGCAGTGTTTATAAAGTACACGTGATTGATTTTTTGAAAATATGTGTGTGCTTTATTGCTTTATGTATAGGTTTTTAAAAAGTGCCTGTAATTTTATATTAATTATAAATAAATATTTTGATATTTCATGCATTAAATTATTGCACACATTTTTAGAATTGTTGACTTTGAAGTAAATGTTTTTCATCTCTATTTTACTGTAGGACATTATGGTAAATAGTGTAATAGCAAGGTGTTGTTATTTGGATAATATGGCTTGTATTGAAATATTTGAAGATAGCTTATTATATTTCATATGCAATGAGTTGTGTATTAGGTTTACTAATTTGAGAAGTGTGAGTTTTTCATTGAGGTATTCATTTGGTGATGAATGTCAGTTCATGTTGGTTTGTGACAACGATGTTTGTTGTATGTTGCGGTCTCAATTGATCGTGAAAGCTAATTTTATTTGGATATATGTCATTGATTCATTACCATTTCCATGTAATACATGTCGTGAACGGGTTGAATGCTCTAATCGAATTTTTGAAGGGGTTGACTGCAGTAATACAAGTTCTGAGAGGGTTGACACTGGTGATACAAATACACAGAGGTTAGAGTCTTTATCATCAGGCACTAAAAATAATTTTAATAGTTGCATTGAAAATGACTTTTATCTTGGAGGTGTGGAGCCAAGTAAGTCGAAAGTCTATCTTTCGAATGATTGGAAGACTTATATAAATCATGAGCAGCAGTGTTTTGAAGGAGGTGTAGTGGAATTTCGGGATAAATTGCGAAAGTATGCCGTTGAGGTTGGGTTCAAGTATATGTATTTGAAGAATGATAAAAGTCGAGTGACGACTGAATGCTCTAAAAAGACTACTGAAAATTGCATGTGGAGAATTCATGCTTCATTATCTACAATAAATGGATACTTTTACATACGTGCAATGAATAATGAGCATACATGTAGAGGTGTCTTTCGTAGTCCGTCAGCCAAAATGATAGCGTCCAAGTTGGTTTCAACATTGGTAGCTGATGATCTTAGAGATAATCCGCTATTGAGACCAATTGATGTAGTTAGAGATATGAAGAAGAATTATGGTCTTGATATAGCTTATCAACATGCATGGCGTGCGAAAGAGATGGCTGCTGTTGATATACATGGTGATGAAAAGTTTTCTTATGCATTAATGAATAATTATCGTGACCCTCTATTGCAGTATAATCCTGGGTCACATTGCATACTTGACGTGGAACATGAGAGTAAAAAATTCAAGAGAATATTTGTAATGTTTAGAGGATGTATTTATGGATTTCAATACTGCAGACCTGTTTTATTTCTTGATGGTGCCTTTTTGAAGAGCCGTTACCATGGAACAATACTATCAGCTACTGCAAGGAATGGGAACAATGGTAAATTAATTGTAAATATTTTATTTTGTGTATTGCATTGAAATTTTGTTTGTTCTATTCCATATCATCAAAATACAAGCATAAAAATATAAAATACCTTTGATGGTCTTTGTTTTAGTTCACGTGTACTTTTCATTTTTCTTCGTGTATTTTCATGATATGTCTTATTATGTGTAATACTAAGTAAAGTACACGCAATGTGCATGTCAAGTACACGTGAATGTTTTTGTTAATTTCACGTGTACTTTTTATTTTTATGCGTGTACTTTCATGATGATGATTTTATGTGTAATACTAAGTAAAGTACACGCATTTTACATGTCAAGTACACGTGAATGTTTTTGTTAATTTCACGTGTACTTTTCATTTTTATGCGTGTACTTTGATGATGATGTTATGTTGAATACAAACTAAAGTACACGCATTTTACATGTCAAGTACACGTGAATGTTTTTCTTAATTTCACGTGTACTTTTCATTTTTATGCGTGTACTTTGATGATAGGTGTTGTTATTTAGAAATAATAAAGCAAAGTACATGTTAAAAATGTAATGTACCTTTGAATGTTTTTGTTTAGTTCACCTGTACTTTATATTTTTATGCGTGTATGTTGATGTTAGTCTTGTTAGTAATAAAGCCAAGCAAAAGATTGAAAAGTAAACGTGCATGTCTTTTTATCTTTATCATGTGTACAGTACATTTTTATGTTTTGTCTTGTTATTTACAAACAATTTAAATTTAACACATAATATATTTCCCATGTGTTTTAGGGTCTGTGCCAGCAACATCAATATACAAAGTGTTGTACATGGATATGTTATTTATTTTAATTTTGATACATTTTTATATTTCAGGACTTTTTCCTGTTGCATATGCTGTTGTTGATTCCGAAATCGAAGATAACTGGATGTGGTTTCTTGTCAATTTGCATAGTGCAGTAGTTGAGCAATATCGAAACATAACATTTATTTCAGATCGAAACAATGGATTACTTGAAGCTGTTTCGAGGGTCTTTCCGTTGTCTGCACAATCCTACTGTATACATCATTTACAAGGGAATATAAAAAAAAATTCGTGGGAATTGTGCTGGATTTCGGAAGAAAATTGTTAAAGATTTTTTGCCTTGTGCATATGCTGTCTCAGTAGATGTATTTCACAAGAATATTGAAGCATTGAAGAAGGAAGGAGGAGCTGCTATTGCCGATTTCATTGATAGTTTGCCTCTCGAGAATTGGTCCTGTGCATATTTCCCAGGTAAACGGTATGGTGACATGGCATCTAGTGTTCCGGAGTCATTCAGTTCATGGATATTGGAGGAAAAACATTTACCAGTAATGAATATGCTTGATAAATTGAGAGTGAAGATTATGAATTCCAATGCAAACAAACTTGTTGAGTCTGACACTTGGACAAATGAGCTATGTCCTTTTTTTCAAAAGTTACTGAATGAAAATTGGAATAAAAGCCGACATTGGATTATTAGTCGCTCAAGTCAAAATGTATTTGAAGTTCATTCAGAAGTGCGAGCAACAGTTGACTTAGGAGAAAGGACTTGTTCTTGTAAGAGTTGGCAGATTAGATGTTTTCCATGTTCTCATGCTGTTTGTGTTGTGCGGAGGAAATGGACCAGTATTTATGATTATATTTAGGAGTACTATAAGGTATCTTTCTATAGAAAATCATACTCGATACCTATAGTTCCTCTTCCTGATTTGATTTCCTTAAATATTCCTATTCCTGAAAATCCATTTGTCCTTCCACTAATGACTAAGAGACCGACAGGCAGACCAAGAAATAAGAGAATAAAGTCTTCTGGTGAGATCACAGTAAGGGAAGTTACTTGCTCGAGGTGTAGTAAAACGGGTCATTACAGGTCTACTTGTAAGGAACCCATTTGACTATTTTTAAAATTGTTGAATTCATTCATTTTAACCATTTGATTAAATAAATTAATTAATAAACCGTTTGTTTCACATAAATGAATGTAATTTATTTTTAAGTCTCATTCTTTAGTTTGTTTTTTGTGCTGCTGTACACATATTTTTTATACAACATACATGATCATTTTTTCTTGTGTTCATGTGTACTTTACCATTGTATACGCATGTTATGTACAGTAAACGCTCATTTTGATATCCAAAGAAATTTTATCAATGCGTGTACTTGATGAAATATGCGTGTACTTTATTAAGTACACGTATATTAAACAAGTACACGCATTTAAAAATGGATTTGGTCAGTTCAATATGCGTGTACTTTATAAAAGCATGCGTGTACTTTATTAATGTACATGCATGAAGTACACGCATAATATAAATATAATATGTGTGTACTTTATGAAGTACACGCATTGATAATTAAAGTACACGCATTTAAATATAAGTGTACATGCATGTTTTAGAAAAGTACACGCATATTAATATGAAAAAAATCTAATTCAATATACGTGTACTTTATGTATTCTGCATGTAATTTTATCAAGTAGACGTATATAAATGCATGCACTATTTAAAAAATGGTTTTGGACATTACAATGTGCTTGTACTTTATAAAAGACATTTGGGTCACTCATATTCTTAAAATCCTATGGGTATTATGGTCCGCGCTAGCGGAATTATTATACAAGTATTTCAATAGGCGTGTACTTTATAGACTATGCGTGTACTTTATAAAGTACACGTGTAATATATAGAGTACACGCATTTATATAATGTTTTGGGACAATATCTTGAGTACACGCATTATTATACAAGTGTTTCAATAGGCGTGTACTTTATAGACTATGCGTGTACTTTATAAAGTACACGTGTAGTATATAGAGTACACACATTTATATAATGTTTTGGGACAATATATTGAGTGCACGCATTATTATACAAGTGTTTCAATAGGCGTGTACTTTATAGACTCTGCGTGTACTTTATAAAGTACATGTGTAGTATATAGAGTACACGCATTTATATAATATTTTGGGACAATATCTTGAGTACACGCATTATTATACAAGTGTTTCAATAGGCGTGTACTTTATAGACTATGCGTGTACTTTATAAAGTACACGTGTAGTATATAGAGTACACGCATTTATATAATTTTTTTACATGAAATGATATTAATGTTTAAATTTTTTACAATACAGGTGATCATTTTTATAAGGGTTCACGTGTACTTTACTATATTTGGTGTATGACATAACTGAGAACACATTCATGAAAGAAATAAATTTTTTATTAAAAACAAAAAAATAAAGTACATTTTTTTTAAATAAGAAAGCTAAAAAAACTAAAGAAGGCTTCTATTAGGGATGTTTGTCAAAGGCATCCTGGGTGTTAGGAAGAGAGTCAATTAAATTCGAACAGTGTCGAATTTCTTCTTCTATGACAGCTACAAGTCCTTCATGGAGAGCCTTCTTCTCCTTCAGCTTTGCGATTCTATGGGAACTTCTTCTGTATAGAAAGACATGAGGTATTCATGTGTTTGAGGAGGGTCCTCATAGACATCAAATAAATCTATAGGATTGGGTGGAAGTCCAGAATAGCCTTCCCTCACATATATTTGAAACTGCTCAAAGGCAGTTTCATATGAGTAAATATTTTCGTCAATTTGCCTTTTTTTTATTTCTTTCATCTCTCTCAAGAGTTTCTCGTAAGTTTTCTGCTGGAATAGACATTATGTTATCTTTACCCTAGATGTAATGGTTAAGAAAGGAACAAATATTACTCTTTTATAGGAAAAGTTAAAGCTATTTATTTCTTGACCAGAAGTAGTTGGGAAGTGAGTAGTTGAGCTTAATAAATTGATTTTGGTTATTGTGTCCTTAATGAATTCTTCAAAGTAGTTTTCAATTAAAATAATAAAAAATTATTATATTAACCAGTGCGTGTACTTTAATAAAAATGCGTGTACTTTGAAGAATTCATTGGTGTACTTAGTAATTATCACTTGTATTTTTCGTGAAAACTGTTTGTACATTGTTTCATACACTCAGGTACATTGTTTATCTAAACCTTACGTGAATTGTGGTCCGCGTCAGCGGGAAAAAACCATTTTGGTGTAATAAATATTGTAAACAATAGCCAATATAACACAAAACAAATTACAAATATGTTTTGAATTTGAATCACAATTTATAGAAGTTTTTTCTCCTTTCGGGGGAAGAAATATTTTGATAGAAGAATTTCCCCGAGTACATATGCTCTTTGTTTTAGCATGTCAGGGTCTTGAAATAATTTTTGCATTTCCTTGTTTCTGCTTATTTGTTCAATGTAGTACATGCAGAACACCCCAAGTCAACCCTGAAATTAAAATAAAACAAATATACAAATTAGTATGATGTGATGAAATTTTTTAAAAAGATACAAATTAGTAATTTTTAGAAATGAAGTTTTTCTTACCCATTATATTGTTTATGGCATTCATGATCTCTTATT
The DNA here is from genome assembly GCA_949130495.1 of Sambucus nigra. Lineage (NCBI taxonomy): Eukaryota > Viridiplantae > Streptophyta > Magnoliopsida > Dipsacales > Adoxaceae > Sambucus > Sambucus nigra. The sequence goes on from OX422208.1 coordinate 697,916,371, forward strand.
AGGTCAAATTTGAGATTACTTTCCAACAAGAAATCTACTGTCCTTTTTTCTTGCTCTCTCAATGGATCATCATCCAATGTAAACTCATTTGGTGTACCTTCATCAAACTTCCTCTGAATTTTGAAACCATTGTTTTTCATTGTTTCTGCTTCAGTCTTCAATAGGCACGGTGTTTTTTGGAAGACAGAAAACTGTTAAGAAGACAAATATTTAGTGTATACAAATAAAAGAGTATATGAAGATTAAAGAGTAAAAAGTAGACGCATAATATTAAAGTACACACATATTTTTTTTCCTATCACGTTTATTTTAAAATATGATGCGTGTACTTTGTCTAATGAGTTAAAAGTACACGCATAATATTAAAGTATACGCATATTTTATTTTTTCAGATCACGTGTATTTTAAAATATGATGCGTGTACTTAGCTTAATGAGTTAAAAGTACACGCATAATATTAAAGTACATGCATATTTTATTTTTATCTATCACGTGTATTTTAAAATATGATGCATGTATTTTGCCTAAAGAGTTATAAGTACATGCATAATATTAAAGTACACGTAACTTGTATTGGTTCATTTCACGTGTATTTTAAAATATGATGCGTGTACTTTGATAATCTGGGTAATTATGTGCAACTAATACAAAGTACACACATTATATTATACACGTGTACACGTGTATAAATAAGTACAAGTAACATTACTAATTAAGTTTAGTCACTAACCAATTTTTTTGCATCATCGAAGAATATTGTGTTTTTTCCTTGTCGTTCGGTCGAAGGGAATTCATGTGGAACAGTTTATTTTCTTTTTTGTATATCACAAGTAATGTGAAATGTCCTACAATATGTCTTAGTACAATGAACAAATTATTAAAAGTGCCTAAGTATTCAAATAAATCTCTGTATAACTCCCCCTTCTTATTGACTTCATTTGTGCTACAAGCTTCTATCTGAATAAAAATTATAGACATTGTGTTAATAAAAAAAAAACTGAAATTTATTTCTCAAAACTTTCGGTTTGATTGTACTTACCCAACAATAATCAGAAAAAGTGTGTGAGTAGGAGAGCCCTTCCTCTGACAATTTTAACCTCAATACTTCACTAAAGGCAAGTATTATCTGTTTCACACAATATAAAATGGTGAGCAAAGAATAATGTTAAAATTTAATGGATGTCTAATATTTGGACTACTTACTTGGCTTGAAATTTCTTGATTGTTTTGGACTTCAACTAAATCTTCCCATGGCACATACGAAACCATCCATTGGAAAATAAATTCCCTGCATTTTATATAATCAATAAGAATTGTATAACAATAATAACTTTATTCTTTTGCACCAAAAAAAATATAAATTAGCAAAGTGATAAATCATAAAACAATAAACTTTACCCTGGCTCAGCCTTTTGAATAAACTCTTCAATCTTTTTCTTCGAAGCTTCATCGAGATATTTGTATACTTCGATTGCTTCAAGTTTGAAGTGAGTTTCCTCCATTTGTTCAGCTATTGTTAGACGGCCTTTTCTCAGCTTTGACTCTTTTTGTTTCTTAATTGGTTCATAATTTTTAGTTTCGCTGTCATCTTTTCTTTTCTTCTGCCCTCAGTAAGAGGTCCTTTTGTTTTGGATATTTTAGGGGTGCCCTGAACTTTCTTTGAGGCTAGTTCAATCTTCAAACTCGAAATTTCGTCCATGAGTTGTTTATTAATGTTTTCCTGATATATTTAACAAGGAATGTTGGATTGTAACCATTTTTTGAAATAATGATTCATTTTCTCTTACGTGTATTTTATAAAGTACACGCGTGTATTTTAATACATGGGTGTATTTTATAATATACACGCGTGTATTATAAAATTCGTGTACTTTATAAAATTTATAATATACATAAAATTTATAATAAAATTTAGAAAGTAAAGCGTGTACTATATATCTATTGTATTTTATAGATACCTGGTCAGTTTTTTTCAATTCTGATTCTTCAAGCTTTTTCTTCAACTCCGAAATTTCGTCATTAAGGATTTTATTATTGCTGTCCTGTTATACAAAAAAATGTTACATTATAAGCAATACATGAATAAAACTGCATTATTTTTAATAAAATAATGCATGTACTCTGCATTATTTCTAATATCAAATAAAACTGCATTAAAAATACTATGAAATAAAACTGCGTGTACTTTGGGAAAACTGCGTGTACTTTGTGAAAACTGCGTGTACTTTAAACGTGTACTTTAGGAAAACTGCGTGTACTTCAGGAAAACTGCGTGTACTCTGCATTCAAAAGTACCTGTTGAGTTCTTTTCAATTCTGACTCCTCAAGATTCTGCCTCAATGTCATCTTTTCTATGTCAGCATCTTTCCATTATTGCAATGTATCATCATACTTTTTTTGAGATCTTCATTACTCAGAGACAGATATCCATTCTTTTGTTCCAAAATTCATGTTGATTCTGCCTGTTTTTTCAATGATTCATCCAATTCTTTAATTCTATCTGAGTCACTCATTGTGACTTGATCAAGCTTTTCTTTTAAAGAATTGTTTAACTCAACTAGTTGGGCGTTTTCTACCTCCAACTTATTTAATAACTCTTTTTCCTTCAAAAGGTTGGAATTCCCCACCTTAAACTTCTTCATTTCCTCATGGGCTTCAAAAAGTGAATCACGATCTACCTGCAACTGTACATTCAAAATGGCATTCTCCACCTCCAAAGAGGTCACCTTCTCAAGTGCACCATTAATGTCTTCAGTTGTTTTAGATAGTTGGTTATTTTTTCCAACAATTCCCTTTTCAAAACAATAATTTTTTCCTCCAAATTAACCTTTGGTTGATCTTTTCCCTTCTTTTTCTTTGGATTCACAATGTTTTTAAGGGGAATATTCCAACCATGTGAAAACTCATTGTCATTAATATCTTCAACAACTTTTTTTTGATGATGAATCAGCATGTATAGGACTTTCTGTAGATATATTCAAAGAGTAACTTGGACCTTCAAACTGAGATTCCTTTTGTACAGGACAGTCCTTACAAGATGGTTTATTTGTAGTCTGCTTCAAAGTTGCTGTTGCGATGTCATTCTTCACAAACCATTGTTTCAAAGATGACAACTTCCACTTCAGGAATTTTATAGTATTTTCTTTATATTCTTCAACAGGAGAAATAATTTCAAATTTCTCACATGCCCAATACTATGATCATACAAAAAACAAAATGAATTTAATACTTGTATTACCTAGGGATTCATAATGGAAAGTACAAGAGATTTGTTCAAAATACACGCAAAATTAAATGTGTACTTTAAAAATTTTACAATTGTATATTGAAAGTACAAGTGATTTTTACAAATTTAACGTGTACTTTGTCAATATAAGTTCATGTATACTTTCCAAAGTACATTTATAATATTGACAGAAAATATAACAAGAGTATTTTGAGAGTATACTGTCTATATTTACAAAACATAGTACACGTGTACTTTGTAAAATACAAGTATACTTTCACGTCTTATAAGATGACTATTTTCAAAATACACGTGATTAAGACGTGTATTTTCAAAATACACGTGATATAAGACGTGTATTTTCAAAATAGACGTTAAATATCAAGTGTATTTTGAAAGAACAAGAGAAAATATCACATGTATTTTGAAAATACACGTAATATTTTCAAAGTACATGTAAGTATTGGTATGTAAATTTTGAAATATCAGGAATATCAAGTGTATTTCAAAAATACATGTGAAAATATACGTGTATTTTCAAAATACACGTGAAAATACCACGTGTATTTTGAAAATACATGTTAAATATCAAGTGTATTTTGAAAGAACAAGAGAAAATATCACATGTATTTTGAAAATACACGTAATATTTTCAAAGTACATGTAAATATTGGTATGTAAATTTTGAAATATCACGAATAGTAAGTGTATTTTAAAAATACATGTGAAAATAAACATGTATTTTCAAAATACACGTGAAAATATCACGTGTATTTTCAAAATACACGTGAGTATTAGTATGTAAATTTTGAAATATCATGATATTTTTTTGCTCACCAGTAGGAAAATGACACATCCAGTAACTGTGCTAGGTTTTGAACTTGTTGATTTGTCAAGTGAATGTATGAGAAACTTATGCACTGCAGATGCCCAATCATACTTATTCATTTCCTCAATATCGTCGATGTATTTCAACCAAAATTCTCCAAGGGTGAAGTTTGAGTTGGAGAAAAACAACGTGTTCAAGAAGTGGAGACACACAATTTTACAAAATCAACAATTCCTTCATCTGTCTCCAATTCAACTGATTTCTTCAAACTATTCAATATTTCTGATTTTCCTAATCTTTTTGCGAAGTATCGTGCTTGTAATCCAGATTTTTGAGCAGTATTCGGTCCATTTTTCAGTTCTATTGATTTTAAACCCTCAACCAGGGGTATGTTAAATATTTCACTTATTTCTATTGGCATTATTGGAATTATACTCTTCATACGAAAACTTTTGGTTTTCGTATTGTACAACTCAATAATTGATAAAATATTTTTATCCGTCTTCTTCTGGTCCACTTCTACTACTTTCTCACTGTAGTAGGCATTGAAAAACTCTCAAAATGGAGTCTTCTTAAGAAGTTCAATATGGCTATTGTTTATTTTATCTTTAATCTGATGCAAATCATGGAGAAAGCTAACAATATTTGACCGATATTGGTAATTATTCTTTGTAGGACGTTTAACTTTCAATGCCACACTAGAACTGGAACTGGATGAAGAACTATCATCAGAACTGCTCTTTTTTTGTTTCTTTCCTCTTCTTGCCTTCATCTTCATCCCCATTATATTGATCTATAAACAAAATTTAAATTACTAACCTATAATGATATGTATAAAAAATAAAATACATGCGAATTAGAATAAAACATAGACTAAAACAATAAAATACAAGCGTATTTAACAAAAGTACATGAAATATTCTCACAAACAATTTATACAATTCTCATCAAAATACATGCTAAAGGCGATGATATATATCGTCAGTTTCATGGTAATACCCTAACAGAGGTTGTTCGACAAGTCAAAAACCAAGATTCTCTACTCCTAACATATTCAGTAAAGAAGTGATACAATAGTTGAATGCTAAAAGCTCCAACATTATCAAAACCCCTTAAGCAATACTGCTCAATTCGTTTATCTAAATCGTTCGCTTTCGATTCAGTTACTTGAAGCTGTTGCACATCAAAAGTGCAGTAAATGTCTTCATAGTAGTAGTAGTAGAAACCAAGTAACCTTTTAGCTCTATCATTGATGCGAAGGAGAAAATGAATTTCGTCATCATTAGTACTATTCACTGTCAATGTGAAGGTTTTATATGGTTAAGATCTTCGAACGTGCAAGCAGCAGTTTTGTAGTTGAACATGCTTGATCGTATGATTCCTAAACAATAACACAACAATATAAAATAGTACACTCATAATACACATTAGTACATGGATATTGGATTGAACAAATTTAATTTTAATGTGCGTGTACTTTCTGAATTTTTTGCGTGTACTTTCAACAAAATACACGCAAAAAATGAAAAAGTACACGCAATAAAACTGATTATTAGCTAATAACATATCATTCAAATGCAGCTGGCTATTCGACAAAAAACACTCCTAAATATTAACAAAATAATAAAAGTTCTTAAAAACTCATGGAATATCATTCAAATGCCGCTGGCGCGGACCAAAATAACATAGGATTGATCAAATATGGATTTGAAATAAATATTTTATAGAGTACACGTATAAACATAAAAGTACACGTATAATGAATTGAGAAATTCAATTTCAATGTGCGTGTACTCTGTGTATTTTGCGTGTACTTTTTGATAGTACACGCAACACAGGGCTTGTACATGTACATATTCTATAGAGTACACGTATAAAACATAAAAGTACACGCATAATGAATTGAGAAATTCAATTTCAATGTGCGTGTACTCTGTATATTTTGCGTGTAGTTTTTGATAGTACACGCAAAATACACATAGTACACGCAACACAGGGCTTGTACATGTACATATTCCAATCGTGTATATATTCCTAGTCCTTGATAAATCCTCGATAAATGATGTATACAGGAGGAAAAATACAATGATGAAATACATATATCTAACATGCAAAAAGTGTATTTTGCAATTAAAATGACGGAAACAAATATATGATGAAATACATAACATGAAAAAGAAGAATGTGATTTCATCAATCCATGTGTCTACAAATTTATACATATGAGAACACAAAATACACACGGACAAAAAGGTGATAAGAGAATGTATACATACTTGTTAGTGCTGTTGGGAAGAATTTGATTTAGAATGTAAAATGTAGAACTTCAACGATTAGGATTTGATCGAAGAGCGCTTGGATTTTGATCGAAGAGAGTTAGGGTTTTGATCGAACAGAGTTTTTAGAGCTTCGATCAGGAGTATTTATATGTTGTTGTTGACCAAAATTTGATTGAGAAATAAATTCGTTTTAGTGTTTTGATCGAAGAGATGGTACGATTAAGGTTTTGATTCAAGAGAGAATACTGTGTTTTTGGCGCTTCGATTTCTCAATAGTGCGTGTTTGTTTTAATTTCGGGGTATTTATATGTTGGACCTAATCGTTTAAAATTTGTTGGGCCTAGTTTTTTTGTCCAATATTGTTAGTCAAAGAACTAGACCGTTAAAGCCCTTTTTTTTTTTTGGTTTTCTGGCTCTGTTTAAGAAAGGGCACGCAAGGGTTATTGGGAGATTATCATTAATATACATACTTTGTGTTTCCTCGCAAATTTAAGTGTTTTGCTAATGGATTCTGATGTAAACAAACCTGGTGATTAAAAAACACGCCATCACAAGGAGAATTATGACAAAAAAAGCCATACAGAGCTAAAAGATACATACCAAATATAGTAATTATATTCTATTACTAATTATGGAATATAAAAGACAATTTTTAAAATAATCCCTAATGCATGTCTTCATAATTAATCATTTTAAAGACAATAAATGTTTAGTCCCTAGGAGCTAAATATATTTTGAATTTAGTGGACCTTAAAGTCAAAGTTACATATCAAAATATAGTAATTATTTATGATTACTAATAATAGAATATAGAAGATAATTTCTAAAATAATCCCATAATTTCTAAAATAATCCCTAACACACGTCTTCATAATTAATCACTCGTAGTTAATTACATTACTGCTTACATCATATTCAAGGTGAAGAGTTTTTTTATTCTTACGTTCTCCGCTATGTTAACCATGATGCAATGAAATACTGTACATCATTAACATTGGTCTAAAGTATAACACCTCATTCAATTGCCGCATAATTTCGTGTACTAAATCCTTTATACACAGGTTTTTCGAAATACGAATCACTAAAATCCTAAGAGGCCCTACAATTCATATATGTAGAACAAAATTGGAACTAGGGCAAGAGACAAAGATAGGACCAGGATAAATGTTCGTGAGGTAGATTGTTTTGTTGTGATGATTAATGGAACACATGTGAATAGGTGGGTACGTCGTAGTTTGTCTCTATGTAATGGAGACAATGTTGGATAAATTGCAATTGAAGTAAGAAGTGCCCCAAATTTTAAAGGTAATTTCTGGTGCTTATTTCTGCTCAACCTATCACTAGAACGCATTTTAATGCTATAAACAGAAATGCAGATGGTCATAATTTATTGGGGCAATTTACATTTAAGCCCCTTGTTGACAATATTTAAATATTTAAAGATAATTTATTATTAGTTTCACTTGTTATGTTATGGGGTGAACTTCTACAAGAAGAGAATTAATAGATCTAAATGTTAAAAATTTGTCAAAATTTTTGTAATGTTTAAAATTTATTTGTGAGAATTGTAAGTGTAATTTGCTATAATTTATTCGGGATATAAAGTTCTCATCAGTTAATATTTGTAAAATTTTCAAATATTTATTATTTTTTTTAAAGTATATGTTGAACGACACGTATACACCTATAACATATTTAAAGCCACAGATGTAATAGATATTTCACAATTATAACATGATGAAGGCTATATTAATCTATTTATTAAATATAACTTGAGTTGATGATACCGCGTGGACCCCTAAAACACTTTGGATTACATTGATCATTCAACCATGCTCAAGCACATCTAAGCTTTGAGATGATGCTTCCTTGTCTTCTATTTCAGAAGTATTTTTTTCATTTTGGAATCTCGTACGTATACTGTTTTATTATCCTACTATTGTAACTATTCCATTAATTGGCATACAGGTGTCAATGATAATTACATTATTGTCTTTCTTTGAGGTTACACTGCCCTCTCTATCTCGAAGACAAAAATGTTGTACCATTTTTCAGAAAAACAACAATGAGACATAACAAGAAAATAAGTTCAAAATTCAAATTTGGTATTGCAGCCGTGCAACATGGCGTATATAATGGCTGATATAATGTAATTTTATTCAGTTTTCATAAATTCCCACGTATATCAGTGAATGCAGCAAAATTATAAAGGTATGAGAATTAATGTCATTGATTAGTGTCTTCATTCTGGATTGTCTTGTTGCAAAATTCATTGAGATGAGAACCCTCACACTAGACAATATTTATTTATAGCAAGCGGATTCATATATTATGAAAATATGGTCAGCTCCTATGGAGTGTGCTTGGGATTATTTGTTGCATACATACACCCAGTGCAACCTTGGCCTATAATGTGGGAAGAGAGTAGAATTGTACGTTGGCTACAAGAATTTAAGTAAAAGTGAATGATTAGGGTAAATAGAATGGAACCGGGAGAGAGAAAACGCGTTGGATGGGAGGGAAGAATATGGCTCGTGATGGGGAGAAAGAGTGGAGGAGGGAGTATGTGGGGGAGAGGTATCGAAATGAGAGAAGCAAGGCGTCAAAGATTGAGTTGTAGAGTGTTGTATTAGCTGTCAAATACCTCCAAACACTTCTCACGGGGGATCTACCTTTACACAGTCCTGTTACCTCTCCTCTCACTATTCCCTGCTCGCCGTCATCCTTCTATCCTACCTCTGCCTGTCTCATGTATACGCATGTCTTTTCATAATCGTTTTTCCTCATCAACTAAACTTGCTTTTCAGCTTAATATATTGGCCAAATATATGTATTTCGGTCGAGCTCACGCTAAAGTCGCATTCATTTTTATCTCTACCATCACATTCAAATAAACAACAGATGAATTACTGCCCCCGCATATGTTACAAATTAAACAAAAGGGCAAGGTGTTAACATTTTCAGTATATTTACAGGATATATAATAATTTTGTTATAAAATTAATTTTCAAAATTATTTAATATAAAAAATATTTGATTACCATCTTAATATACAATTATTTTTTTATCATATGTATTTTTAAGACAATTTATATAAATAGTTCCTATTTTAATCGTTCTTAATTAAAGTTGTTTATTTTTCTAAGAAAAGTACTTGTTAACTTTTTTATTATATCTTTAGGACACAACAATTTTATTATAAAATTAGTTCCTAAAGTTATTCAATACAAAAAATTTCATCTTACCATCTTATAATACAATAGTTTTATAATAGTAAATTTTTTTATATATAAAGTAGTCCCTATTTGTTTGTCCTCAATTAAAAAATTTACTTAAAAATAACTTATCATTTTTTTTTTTGGAAAACTAAAAATTTAACTATGATGTTTGGGGTGATTTTCGATTTTCGACTCGATATTTCAAAAGTTGCAATGTTAACTTTGAATTTTGAAAATCGATTCAATTGGACCCACCGTTACATTTGCCGTTAAAAAATTGTGACCAATGTGTTGGCTCAATTTCTTATATGGAAAAAATATTATGTGGTCCAATAAGAATTTGATACGTAGCACCTCTTAAATAATATCTTTTAAGAATAAAAGAAAAATTAATAAACTAAAAATGAAATAACATAAATAATAAATATAAAAAACAGAAACCAAACATTTATCTCTCTCACTTCCCCACCCACTCTTGCCCTCCACACACCTCCCCCTCCCACCAACATCATCATCCCCACCCCTTAGTCGTCTGCACACACACGTGTTCACACACTCACACACACACCATCTCTCGCACTTTCTGTTAACAATGGATTTCTCTCGCTCTCTCTTAATGTCTCTCTGCTTCTTCCTACATATATATGGCTATCCATGTGTAAATATATACAATATTTTTACATCTATACATGGATCGATGTATATATACAACGCTTCATGTATATATATCCCCCCCCCCCCCCCCCCCCAACACACACATACACATAAATCACATGTGGATATCTAGGTAGGTATTACGTGTGTGTTCTCGGTGAGTCTATGTGTGTATTATGGACATGTATGTGTATGTAAATGTATGGATGTTTTAGTGCATATTTTTGTATATGCAAGGCTAATTACGATGCATGCAAGGGCGGACCTACCACATCCCGAATGGGGGCGGCCGCATTCACAGGTTTTTCTGAAATTTTTTGTGTGTATTTGTAAAAAAAATATTTAGACCTATTTATAAGTTTTTAAGCATACGGGGGCACTTATCTAAATAAGCTAAACTTTTAAAACCTAAAAAAAACACGTTACCTCTCTATTCTCTAGACCTGCCTCTTTTTATTTTTTCATCTCTTTTTCCTCTCTCGTCTCAGCACCTAGAGCCTCGCCCCCGTCTTCTCTCCCTCACACCTCCCCTGTCCGCACCTGTCCTCTCTTCTCTTCTCTCGCTCAGTCGCAAACGCAACACCGCTGCACCCACCCTGTTGCCGTAGCGGAGCAAGAGGGCACACAGACACGCAAGAAAGTGCAGCGACCCCCCTTCCTTTTTGAGTATGTTTTTATGATGTTCTGAATTTTTTAGTTATTAGTTATTTGTGTTTAATTATTGTTGTTGAAAATTTTGAGTATACAGAAATTTTTAGTAGCCAGTCCCCATTCCTTTTGAGTATGCTGAAATTTTTAGTTATTGAACTTATTGTTGCTGAAATTAGTTATTGCTGAAATTGTTATTAATTTCTAGTTGTTATTTGTTGCTGAAATTGTTGATGAAATTTTTAGAAATTGTTGCTGAAATTAGTTGTTATTGTTATTTAAATTATTGCTGAAATTTTTAGTTATTTTTTTAGTATGCTGAAATTAATTAGTTTAGTTGTTGCTTTGCTGAAATTAGTTTAGTTATTGTTAGTTATTGGTTAAAAATTATTAGTTCATGCCGAAATTTTAATTTTATTTAGTTTAATTGTTGCTGAAATTGTCACGACCCCGACCCAAAAATAGTAGGGAACGAGTGTCTTGACATGCCACCAAGGCATCCAATATTCTGGCGTTAAAACTTTTCTTTTAAAATATATGTAGCGGAAGTATAATCACATGGTTATGAATCGTAAAATACTGAAAGCAAAGGAATTACATCATCAGAGCTTTCTAAAGGAAACTTCATTTGTATTAAAATGTCAACGAGTTACAACTTGACACAAAGAGCTGAACATGCTCTATCTAATTAAATAAACTTCTACTTAAGGTAACAAAAAGAGCTTTAAAAGCTAAATCTTCAACATAGTCTTTTTCATTCCATCCACGAGCTTAATTATTTCCTGAAAAATTGTTATTTATACAACGTCAGCTAAAAGTCGAATGAGATTCAATCTCTAGAAATTCCAGGGGTTTTCAGAAAATTGATACCTATTCAATTTAGAAACAAAGGTATATACATAGAGATAGGAATTTGAAGTAATATATATAAAGTAAATGACAATATATATATTCAGAATAAACAGTTCAGAACAGAGAAGATAAAACAATTGAGATATGTCAATTATTCAATTTTAGTAGCCATGTACGCTATAATACCCAGACAGATAGTGTTACCAAATGTTTCCACCCGGTAACATCACAGACAGATAATCATGATTTCTGGAACAACGCCTTATTTAGGGCACACCAACAATAAACCAGCTGGGAAGGTACCATCCAAATATTTCCACCCGGTAGTCAAGGCCAATATAGTAAGACAGTTTCCATAGGCCGAATCAATAATTTCAGAACTCAAATGAGATGTTTATATGGAGAGATGTAAACATATAACAAACGACGAAATCATCGGTATCAGATGTATTTTGAGAATAAAAGCATTTCACAAAATATACGTAGTTTGCATAATATAATATAATCAAAATGCACAAGAAATTGCATAGAGTACTCACCTAAAATAGGGGCTCGAAAATACAGATATTGAGTCTTCGATCACATGTTAATCTAATAAATACAATAAAGGTTTAATTACGTACTCTAAATAAACCCAATTCTAAATATTCTGTTTTAATCAAAAATAACTTGTTGTAAACAGTTACTAAAACCATTTTCTAAATTTCATTATATTCATTCATCGTATTTAAAGAATTCAATTCATAGTTCTCCTTAATTAGTTGGTTCCCAGTTGAGATGGAGGGTCACAGGGGCACCACTTAAATACCATCTCATCTAGACAGAACATTTTCGGATTTATTCCCAGTAGAGATGGAGGGTTACAGGGGCACTACTTAAATACCATCTCAACTAGACAGAATTTCACCGGGACTGACTTTGGAATTACTTAAATGACATTCCATAATAATGAGAAAATTACTTACAAAAACCATTTTAAAAAGCGTATATATATTTTCAAACAAGTTGACATATTTTGAAAATAAAATCAATTTAGATTGTTTTCAAATTTTAAGTTTGGATTAGTGGAGCCTTTAGTGTATTTTCCCAGCATAACTACTAAGTAATGCTATAAAGCACGAAATTAAAACTATAAATATGCATTACAACATTTAAATTTAATCATACCTACGAAATGAATTCTTTCTTCAAAATTATAGAACTCCTTCTTAATATATTTCCCAAGCTATCACTCTTTCTTACTATAATTCTCAAGGAATTGGTGTGAGTTATAAATGATCCCAAAGGCTCTATTTATAGGTTTCCAAGGATATTACGGTGTTGATACGTGTCAAATGACTAAGCTTTTTGGAGTGGTGATTCAACGCCGAGGTGTCGCGTGCCGAAGTGGGCTTGCACTGTTAATATCACCAAATGATGACAAGTGTTTTATCTTTCTCTCTAAAGATGACATGTGTAAAGTGGAGGTGACCAGCACGTGGTGGAAAGGTGATAAGGGTATTAGGGTCATTTCACACACGAAGGGTATTTTTTCAATTTTATACTATACTTGCTTGATAACTATTATTATATGCAAATTCCACTAACGCTAAATGATCATCCCAATTCCCTTTCAGATCAAGTACACATGCCCTAAGCATATCCTCTAAGGTTTGAATGATTCTCTCAGATTGTCCATCTGTTTGAGGATGAAAAGCGGTGCTGAAATTTAATTGTGTTCCCATGGCTACTTGTAAGCTTTTCCAAAAGAGAGACACAAATCTGGGGTCACGATCAGAAATAATTGAAATTGGGCTTCCATGAAGCCTAATAATTTCCCGCACATACAACTTAGCTAACTTTTCTAAAGAATGGGTAATCTTAATGGCAATAAAATTATCAGATTTTGTTAGCCTATCAATAATTACCCAAATAGAATCATTACCATTTGAACTCCTTGGTAAACCTGTCACAAAATCCATAGTGATATGTTCCCATTTCCACTCTGGGATAGGTAGGGGTTGTAGTAATCCTGATGGTTTTTGATGTTCAGCTTTTACTTATTGACAGACCAAACACTGAGATACAAATTCTTCTATCTCCCTTTTCATGTTATTCCACCAAAACACTTCTCTAATATCTCTATACATCTTGGTATTTTCGGGATGAAACGTGAATCTCGAGTAATGACTTTCCTCCAAAATTTTCCTCTTTAGTTTGGAATCATGTGGAACACACACTCTATTTCCTAACCTCAATATATCATTCTGTATCGCAAATTCCATTCTCTTCCCTTCAATAACCTCTTCTCTAATCTTCTTCAGTTGTGGGTCATTTACTTGTGCAATTTTGATCATTCCCATAAATATGGGTCGTACTTGTATGTTTGCAATCATTCCACCTTTACTATAAATACGAATATCTATTTCCATATTTCTTAAATCCTTCAATAGAGCCTCCTGGTTTGTAATAAGACATGCCAAATTTGGTGTAGGCTTCCTACTTAAAGCGTCAGCTACTACATTAGCTTTCCCTGGGTGATAATGAATATTCAAATCATAATCCTTCATCAATTATAACCACCTCCTTTGTCTCATGTTCAATTCTTTCTGAGTAAATATATATTTCAAACTCTTATGATCAGTATAAATCTCACAAGTATCACCATATAAATAGTGTCTCCAAATCTTATGAGCAAAAATTACAGCTTCTAATTCTAGGTCATGGGTTGGATAATTTTGTTCATATGGTTTTAACTGTCTTGAGGCATAAGCAACTACTTTTCCATTTTTCATTAACACACATCCTAAACCATTTTTTGAAGCATCACTATAAATCACCAATCCTTTCGTACCTAAAGGAATAGTCAAAATTGGGGCAGTCACTAATCGATTCTTAAGTTCTTGAAAACTTTTATCGGCTTCCTCAGACCATTCATATTTTACCTTCTTTTATGTTAACCTAGATAGAGGTTTGGCAATGCTAGAAAATCCTTCAACAAATCTTCGATAATAACCTGCTAATCCAATAAAACTACGAATCTCACTCACATTAGTTGGTCTGGGCCAATCTAGTATAGCCTCAATCTTTTGAGGGTCAGCTGAAACTCCCTCTTTGGATATGACATGTCCTAGAAATGAAACTCTAGGCATCCAAAACTCACACTTCTTTAATTTTGCATATAATTTCTCTTTCCTAAGGATTTGTAATATTGTCTCTTAATGATTCTCATGTTCTTCAATACACTTAGAATAAATGAGAATGTCATCAATGAAAATAACAACACATTGATCCAAATATTTCCTAAAGACTCTATTCATCATATCCATAAAAGCGGCTAGTGCATTAGTTAGTCCAAATGGCATTACGAGAAATTCATAGTGACCATATCTAGTATGAAAAGCTGATTTTGAAATTTCATCATCCTTAATCTTCAATTTATTATAGCCTGACCTAAGGTCAATCTTAGAGAATACTTTTGCACCTTCTAATTGATCAAACAAGTCATCTATACAAGGTAAGGGGTATTTATTCTTAATGGTTACCTTATTCAGTTTCACGATAATCTATACATAGTCTTATTGTCACATCCTTCTTTTTCAAAAATAACACTGGAGAACCCCAAGGCGGTATACTTGGTTTGATAAAACCCTTGTCTAAAAGGTCTTCTAATTGAACTGCATACGATATGGTGGTTTTGAGATTGGTGTAGTTCTAGGAATAAGATCAATGGTAAATTCTATTTCTCTATTAGGAGGTAGGCCTGGAAAATCATCTGGAAAAACATCCGTAAATTTCTTAGCAATAGGAATGTCTTCTGAGCTAGGCCCTATCGTCTGCAAACTGGTAACAATTGTAAGAAATACTTGACATCCCTTCTTAAGAAAATTATAGGCTTGCATTGCAGAAATAATACACATCGGATATATGATGCCAGTTCCTTCAAAACTAAATTTTGGTTGGTGAGGGATTTGGAAAGTAACACTCTTCTCAAAACAATCCACCTTAGCATGATATGATGCTAACTAGTCCATCCCCAAAATGACTTCAAAATCTCGAATGTCTAAAACTATCAAATCAACAAATAGTTTATGACTATCAATGTCTATGGGGCAAGCCTTGTATACTAATTTACCCATCAATAACTCACCCGAAGGAGTAGAAACGTATATGTTATGATTCAAGGGTTCAGGAAATTTATGAAAGTGATTTAATACATGTATATATACAAAGGAATGGGTAGAACCGGGATCTATCAAAGCTTTAAAAGGTTGTGCATATATAGAAAGTGTACCTCACACTACCGCATTGGAAGCTTGGGTATCAGAAAGTGCAAAAACTCTACCCTGTCTGCCTTGATTCTTGTTTGCACTTGAAGGCTTTATCAGAACCCTTGCTGGGTTTGGGCAGTCTTTTATCTGATGTCCTTTCTGTCCACATCTAAAATAAGCTCCTGAATCCTTATAACAAGGTCGTCCTCCATGCATCTTTCCACATTGTTGGCATATCTTGTTATTATAGTATTTGTTATCACTAGATCCCCCAACATTGGATGTGTTCCTAAATAAATTTCTATTATTCGGGTTCTTTCCTTTTGTTCCCCAAACTTCCTTTTGCCATCTCTAATTTGATTATACTCATCACCATCCCTCTCAGCTATTGTAGCCCTAGTCACGACATCAATATATGATGTTAATTTCAGGATGGAAATTCAACTATGAATATTCAACCTTAAGCCACGCTCAAACTTCTTCTCTCTTAAAAAATCAGTTGCTACAACATGACATGCAAAACGAGATAACTCAGTAAACTTTGCCTCATATTGACTAATCGTCATATTCCTTTGCACCAGACTCATGAAGTCAACTGCCATTTCGTCTTTCACCGTTTCTGGAAAATATTTCTCATAAAATATTACTAAGAAATCATTCCAACCTATGTAAGTATTTCTTTCCCCTTGTATTCTCTTAGTCATTCTCCACCAATGTCCAGCCTCCCCTTCTAACATAAATATTGCAAATGACACCCTTTGTTCATCGGTACAGTTAAGAACATCAAATATCTTTTCCATATGCATCACCCAACTTTTCACTTCGGTGGGGTTAGGAGTACCTTTAAAAGATGGAGGATTCAACTTCTTGAACTGTTCAATAGTACATCGACTTAGTTCAATATTCTTGGGTACTCCATTGTTCACCTGCTGCTCCATAATCTTTTCTAGACTTTCAATTGCCTTGTATGCACCTTCGAGTCCTTCTATACTCGAATCACTAGTTCCCATTGATGATCTTCTCTTGGTCATTTTCTACAGTCATGGCCAAACGTAAGATCTACTATACTATATCAATATTGAAAGCTAAAAGACTAATTATAAATAATATAACACATAGGAGGGTTATCACATAAATCAATTATTTAATACTATCTCCTAAGGATGGAAACTTGAAATCTATAACATTCGAAACCTATGTCCAGTAGTCTACGAGTTCAGAACCTATGCTCTGATACCACCTCTGTCACGACCCCGACCCGAAAATAGTAGGGAACGAGTGTCTTGACATGCCACCAAGGCATCCAATATTCTGCCTTTAAAATTTTTCTTTTAAAATATATGTAGCGGAAGTATAATCACATGGTTATGAATCGTAAAATACTGAAAGTGAAGGAATTACATCATCAGAGCTTTCTAAAGGGAACTTCATTAGTATTAAAATATCAACGACTTACAACTTCACACAAAGATCTAAACATGCTCTATCTAATCAAAAAAACTTCTACTTAAGGTAACAAAAAGAGCTTTAAAAGATAAATCTTCAACATAATACTTTTTCGTTCCATCCACGAGCTTAATTATTTCCTGAAAAATGGTTATTTATACAACGTCAGCTAAAAGCCGAATGAGATTCAATCTCTAGACATTCCAGGCTTTTTCAGAAAATTGATACCTATTCAATTTAGAACAAAAGGTATATACATAGAGATAGGAATTTCAAGTATTATATATAAAGTAAATGACAATATATATATCCAAAATAAACAGTTCAGAACAGAGCAGATAAAACAATTGAGCATATGTTAATTATTCAGTTTAAGTGGCCATGTACGCTCTAATACCCAGACAAATAGTGTTACCAAATGTTTCCACCCATTAACATCACAGACTGATAATCATGATTTCTGGAACAACGCCTTGTTTAGGGTACACCAGCGATAAACCAGCTGGGAAGGTACCACCCAAATATTTCCACCCGGTAGTCAAGGCCAATATAGTAAGAGAGTTTCCATAGGCCAAATCAATAATTTTAGAATTCAAATCAGATGTTTATATGGAGAGATATTAACATATAACAAACGACGGAATCATTGGTATCAGATGCATTTTGAGAATAAAAGCATTTCACAAAATATACATAGTTTGCATAATATAATATAATAAAAATGCACAAGAAATTGCATAGAGTACTCACCTAAAATAGGGGCTCGAAAATACAGATATTGAGTCCTGGATCACACGTTAATCTAATAAATACAATAAAGGTTTTATTACGTACTCTAAATAAACCCAATTCTAAATAGTATGTTTTAATCCTAAATAACTTGCTGTAAACAGTTACTAAAACCATTTTCTCAATTTTTTTATATTCATTCATCGTACTTAAAGAATTCAATTCATAGTTCTTCCTAATCAGTCGGTTCCCAGTTGAGATGGAGGGGTCACAGGGGCACCACTTAAATACCATCTCATCTAGACAGAACATTTTCAAATTTATTCCCAGTAGAGATGGAGGGTCACAGGGGCACCACTTAAATCCCATCTCAACTAGACAGAATTTCACCAGGACTGACTTTGGAATTACTTAAATGAGATTCCATAATAACGAGCAATTACTTACAAAAATAATTTTAAATAGTGTATATATATTTTCAAACAAGTTGACATATTTTGAAAATAAAATCAATTTAGATTGTTTCCAAATTTTAAGTTTTGATTAGTGGAGCCTTTAGTGTATTTTTCCAGCATAACTACTAAGTAAAGAAATAAAGCACGAAATTAAAACTATAAATATGCATTATAACATTTAAATTAAATCATACTTACGAAACAAATTATTTATTAAAAATTATAGAACTCCTTCTTAAGATATTTCCCAAGCTATCACTATTTCTTACTATAATTCTCAAGGAATTGGGGTGAGTTAATAGTGATCCTAAAGGCTCTATTTATAGGTTTCCAAGGATATTACGGTGTTGATACGTGTGAAATGACTAAGCTTTTTGGAGTGGTGATTCAAAACCGAGGTGTCGCGTGCTGGAGTGGTCTTGCAGTGTTAATATCACCAAATGATGACAAGTGTTTTATCTTTCTCTCTAAAGACGACATGTGTAAGGTGGCGGTGGCCAGCACGTGGTGGAAATGTGATAAGGGTATAAGGGTCATTTCAAACATGAAGCGTATTTTTGTTATTTCACACTATATATTTTTAATATTTCTTACAGGTCCTTGAAAATATTTTATTTTCAGAATGGCCCTTTTTATATTTTTATTTTAGTCCCTTAAGTTTCATAAAATTATATTTTCTAACCCAAAACTTATTATTTACCTTAAGATATGTCATAAGACTTTGATTTGATCCAATTTACGTTGATTCTTCATATCTAAAAAATGGGGTTCGTTATATTGATAGCCAATAATACCATATATCTAATAATACAACATATATAAGATAATAAGTAACACATGAGTGTAAAAATAAACTATATACATATGAGCATATAAAAGTGGGGTCATTACAGAAATTGTTAGTCATTACTGAAATTTTAATAAGTTTACTTGTTGCTGAAATTGGTTGTTATTGCGGAAATTTTAATTTGTAATTAAAAATCTAATTTGATTTAATGTTTCAGATTTAGGCAAATATGTTGAAGATTTAGACAATTAGGGTTAAAAAATTGCAAAAAATGTAAAAATAACCAAAAATATTTGCCTCGGAGCCTCCCGCCCCCGAACCCCCTACCTTCATTATACATTTTTGCACCCACTGACTCAAAATCTTGGGTCTGCCACTGGTTGCATGCTAAGAATTTTTGTATTGTACTTGAAATAAGTTTGTTAAATTAATATTGGAAATTTAATTTTGCAGCGAAAAATGCATATATAATTTAATAAACTAATAATGATAAAGTGCCGAGTGCAAGATGATAAAGCGTGTTGTAATGCTATTACATCTAAAACATCAAAATCAAGTAGAAAAAAAAATTGACGATGCAACATTAATTTTGCACTTTGGTGAAGGGGTAGTTGTGGGGAATTTTGATGACAAGAGGTTTGTAGACATTCTTAGTCTAGTACTTGAAAAGAAAACAACTTTAGTATTTTTATAATATAAAATACCTATTTCTAATTTTAAAAAAATAGGGGCTAATTTTTTATTATTGAAAAAGTAAATGATAAAATTGATTTTCTTTATAGAGCAAAATTTTTAATTTAACACAAATAAAATGAAGTCAGCACCTCCATTACAATTCTTAATGACACTGTAATGGAGAGTATAATTTTAAAATTCAGGGTAACATTATAACTGTTAAAACATTGGTCCTAAAATCGAAAATTACTCCATAATCTAGGGTTAAATTTGCTTTTTTAAATCTATCCTTTTTTTTTTGCTAAGAGTGACATGTTTTATCTAAAAATAACAATAAATCTTGTTTTATTTTCAAACAATGGACTAAGAATACCATTGAACCTCATGTAGGCAAAACTCAGGCCACTGCTACTATTATTGCCTTATTATCGTCGATTCGTCGCTAGTTTGCTAAATTATATTTGCATTTTTTTCATTACAAAATTAAATGTGCAATGTTAATGCAATAAACTTATTCCACATTGTAATACTGAAAAATTGAGTATTCCTAGTAATAATTTTCTCATTAAAAGGAAAGATGGCGGATATATTCATTAAAATGACTAAAAAAATGATAGTGCAAATTTAATATTACATTCTGACGCCAGTATATTTTTTTTTAATAAAACACCACATTTAAGAAAAAAAAACACGAACTAGTTTTGTAAAAAAAAAAAATCTGAAAACAATATTCAAAAAAAATATTTAGGGCAAAAGAAATAGGCACTATATTTTAAAAGAAAAGTTGATTGTCCTAAAATCATAATGAAAGTATTACACTTAAATTTATTTATGGCTTTTGTGAAAAAATCATATATTAACAATTCTATAATACAAATAGGACACTTAACATTATTTTTAGAAAAATAGTCCCTAAAATATTTTACTTCCCAAAATATCCGTATTTTTTAATCACCTTCCTAATATATGCCTTTTAGTATCCCATCTCTGACTTCAATTTTGAAAGTCAAGAGATAATAACTCGTAACACTTTGTGACAACAACCTCCGATACTGCCTCTCGGTTGAATTAACCTCCAACATTGGTTCTCTTTGGCTGAGATCTCTTCTCTAGCCCACCTTTCTTCGTTTAAAATAAGGAAACACTAACAAAGTTCGGAATGAGAAGTTCCATAATTATTAGATCTGACAAAACTTCATAGATTTGGTACTTAAACACAACCAAATCGGAGATGCATCCTCATTCAAATCCAAAACCAACTATGTTCCAAATCTATTAGATGAATCTCTCATTCATGTCCCTTCGACAAAATCCAGTAATAAGTAAAATCTCCTCTCCTTTAACAAGATGATAGGATACATTTTCCCTAGTAAACATTCATATAAATATGTTCATCTAATCAACACCTTCATATATCATCCATTAATAAAATACATCAAAAGTTTCATGCTCAAAAAATGGCGAACCAGGGTAGTTTTCATTCCGGTCTTTTAATATTTTTTTTGCTTGGATTTATTTTATTTGTTTCCATTCCTATATGTGATAACTTATTTTATTTGATACCACCTCTTTTAAGTGAAAAATGTGAATAGGTTGTTCCATGCAAAAACTATTGTTATTGTGAATGGGAGGTTTGGTGATAAGGAGATAGTAAGTGTAGACATGATTTTTATTTTGAAAATTCATAAATATTATATTTCAAATTAAAATTTGTCGTTTAAAACAGTGAAAGAATGTTGATTCATTTGACTCAACCAACTTAATTTTGGAGTGAAATATTTTTAAATTTTAATTTGCAATTCATAAGTTTGGGGATTAACGAGATGGTATGATATCAAATGGTGAAACAAAATTTCTGGTGTTTGAGAAATTAAAAAATCAGTAAAGTTATTTGTATTGGTTAGATTGCAAATTTATATTTATAGTTTATCGATTGGAGCATCGGAGACCAATAACCATATGGTGATCGAAAGCAAAAAAATACGACGATCGAAGATGCAAATATCTGAAGGTTGGAAGACAAACATCATTTTATAGTTTCTAATATAAGGAATAATTGGTATTTTATTAAAAATAAAATTAAATTACAAAAATATGGAGTATTTTGACCAAGAAAAAAAAGTTAAATGTTTTTTTTATCAATAACCAACATTATTACATGTCCTAAAAATGAATAATATATTTAGTTTTTATAATGATAAAAGAAATAAGTATCATTTTCATAAAAGAAAATTTGATTGTCCTAAAACTAAAATAGGAACCATATTTATTAAAGAGAAGTTATTTTTCCTAAAACCATAAAGGGACCATTTTTATAAAAGAAAATATGATTGTCCTAAAACCATAATAGCGACTTTTTTAGTTTAGGGTTAAAATGGTATTTAAAAATAAATAAATTCAACTTAATAAAAAGAAGGGACTATTTCTTTAAATGTAAAGTTGAAAATCCTATATCAATAACAAATATTATTGAAGTCCTAGAAACATATAAAACAAAAGGGAAAACTTGAAAATATAAAAATATAAATAAATAAATAAACTTTCCCTCCCCAAAATGTAACCCAGCGAATCGCCATGCTCACCCTCGGCCATTTTACTTCACCCTATAAATTGGCCATTGTTGAAACAATTTCTTCCAACATTAGCTTCAAACTTGCTGTTAGAAAGGTTAGATAGGTAATTCTGGTCCTTTCATTTTCCATCGCTATTGGCATTAAAGAAGCATCAAAACCTAATCTAAAAAAAAAATGAAAGAAGCATACCTTTCAAACTCAAAGGAAAACATCAAATATGGACTTCTATTGTTATAAAATCATTCACTTTTCTCATTTTGATCATCATAGTTATAAAATGTTTGGAAAAAAAAAAGATCATTCGCAGTTTATTTGGTAATACACTATCAAAAAATAATAGCCCAACTTGGCATGTAATATCGAATCGATTATCAATATTTAGGTTCATTACATTATAAACATAACAACATAACACCAAACATCGACACAAACTTCGGTAATGTATCACCAAGCTTGGGTAACAACCTTAGGCGTTTTGTCACCGAATGAAATCTCAAAAGATAGAATTGACTTAACCGGTTCTGTAGTGTCGAGTATATTAATATTATTTTGGTGACATATTGTTATAATTCATTAGATAATTTCGGTGTTATATAATCAAATAGTTCCTTACAACATAATTTCTAAGGATGACCCAATACTTTTTTATGAAAAACATATTGGATGACATTAATGCAATATGCTCTAGGGGTCAAGGGAATCAAAGAAAATCTTTGACATCGGTGACAATGACATTATGTGCAAACAATCAAGATGGTAAAAAATTAAATTGAGTTAGCGGAAAAGATAATTTAGATTATTAATTTTGTTGGATATAATAAATGCCATTTTATTAAATCATAGTATATGTAGGTTGTTGAGGAGCATGCACATATAATCGTTGACCATTCCATTATGTTTACTATTAAAGAATTAATTATTTAAAGTTTCGAATATTGGGATTGTAAAATTTTAGTGAATGCAAATACTTTTCTATATCGATGTCGGTAATTTCCCACCGGATAACCATAGCGGATTGGGGTCAAGCTCTTGGAAAGAATATGAGGATAGTTAATAATGCTGCAAATTCAAAAAATCAAACCCAAGGCATGAGGGCAAGATTAATAATGGGTTATGAGTAGGAGTATACGTAACTACAACAAAAAGGGAATGAATAAGAAACGATGACGTAAAAGACGACATGATGGATTATTCAACGAGGAATTGCAATTGTCGGTTTACACTAAAGGATGTTTTGTTTCACATCCTCATTTTTTAATCACCTTACCACCCTTTCCGCCTTGCACACAGTAACCCAAAGTTTTCATCCTCAGTATCATGAAGGAAATGTTTGTTGAGCAAAAAGTTAGCCATATCTAACTACAAGATATGTCATTTCTAGAGAGATAAGGTGACAAATAATTTACATCCATCATTAATAATAATATTATTAGATAACATGAAACCAAGACTACAATAACTTGTGCAATATAAACATAATATAAACCATATGAAATTCTCTAGAGATGACTCATTCTATATAAAAATAAGAGGAAATTTAATTCAATGCTTTCCTATGTAGAAACATTCTTTGTATCGGTATATTCAGTTTATTCATATCTTATGAGAGGCCAACTTTTTTTTTGATGTCATGGCTAACCATGGCTATGATTTACACATTGATACTTTCTTGTCGGATTTTACTCAAAATTAGTAAAACATGGTATAGTTAATTTTATACGATAATTGGAAGCATTGGCCCATGCCGTCACCGAATACCCCAACTCAATACCATAAGTATATATTTTAAATGAAAAAATCTTAAATTCATAAGTGTTAGCCCAAATATACTTAATAAACTACATAAGATTAGATCGAAGTCTGCACCGTAATTAAAGAACAACATGGTTTGAATACGCACCTAAAACATTGAACTATCGATTAAAGAATACCATGGTTTGAATACACACCTTAAGCATTGAAGGGGCTTGTTTGGTAACCATGAGCATATCTCCATGACTATCTTCGTCGGAGGGTATGACGTTTTGGTTATCTTGGATTTTTTGGATTTGATAAGGAAGAAGAAAAATTTGAAGTAAGAGGGATTCTTTGATAACAGTGAAATAAAATTGGGTCTTCCAGTTAGTTATATATGCAATTGATTTGGGTGGCCACATATGTCATATACATACAATTAAAAAATAACTATATTTAAGCAAATGACACCAAGCCCGACAGTCCAAGAAAAACCATATGATAATATCTACTATTTATTTCTCATTTCATATGTACTAATTATATATAAATATGCTGGCAAAGTTTCTCAGCTTGGAAGATATAATAAAGTGAGTTCCCACAATCTTTTAGTTGCCAAAATTAGGAATTGCGATTGACACAAGACGATAGCAACCGCACATATCATGACACCAGGAAATGGATAACTTGAAGCTCTTGCCATAGCTACTAGACCTACCACTACTATTACACCTATATCTAATGTATCATTGATATCATTTGATGTAAACATGCAAAAGTGTATTACACAATACCGAATCAACAACATACAAGATTTAGGGTTCTTAATTATCTATCTATTTGATCAAGGCATTGTTCCTTAAAATGAGAAAAAAAGGTATTTATAGCAACAAGTGGGCTTAAAATACAAAAAAACTAATTGGTAAACAATATAAACTACCAATATACAAATTGATGAATATCCCAAAAGAAAGTTATCATTTTTAAGTACTTAGGGGATGACTCACATTCAAAAATTTAGTTAATTCATCTAGTGCGTAAAATATAGATAAATCTATAGTTTAGTATTAAGTTTTATCTTATACTAGGGCGTATTCAAGTATTGAGCCCAAATTGGGCAATAAAGTACTTAAAAAAATAGAGAAAATATGTTTTATGTATCTCATAAACATCCTCACAAATGACGTCCATCATGTCGATGTTACATCATCCCAGTGTAAGGGTAGAAACTTCCACCAATTATACCATACCTAATAGAATCATTGTATGGTAAAATTACCACACTACAACTCTCCATATAAATATGAATCGCAAAACTTATCATCATAAATTGCCTAAAATATAATAAAATAAAAAATTATAATTATTATAGGGCGATAATATATTATAACCTTCCCTCGTCTTTTTCTGCGCGTAATCTTATAAAGAAACGACGATGAGAACTTAAAATGGTAATAATTTATACGTCGAGATCCCCAAATTTGATTTTGGAACGAGTCATAATTCCGACAAAGCAAATGCTTAATTGAAGATTCGATTATAAAAAAGGTGGAAACATACATTCTCAAATTCAAATTAGCAATTCATTCAATGTTCTATGAAACTTTGAAGATGATTTGGTGGACGAAAATTCTCAAAAGCGTTGAAATAAGAATTATCAACTGGAGTTTTCGCCCTTAACTCGTGAGGAGAAATCGAAGCTTAAATATAATTTAAGGTCTTCCTTTTCTCGTTCAAGATCTTGTAAATTTTAGCGTTTTTTTAGCACTTGTAAGAGCCACTAGGAGAAGCTTTTTCTCCTAATTGGTTATTAATAAATCTTCTTATTTAAAAAAAGTAATAATTCTCACTAAAACAATGAAATTTTTCACTCATTCTTCTAAACGCAATTTGATTTGTTACGAGTGCTCTTGGTGAACAAATCAAATCGTAATAATTTGTAGTGATCGGAGGAATTTAATGACACTTTAAAAGGACACTAATTCTTATGATTAGGTCAATGCAATTCAAAGATGGATAAATAAAATGATTTGAGCAGAAGTCAGAAACGTTCGTAACCATCTCTCCTAGGACCGACCCTTAATTCCTCATCGTCCGCCGCAATAGAAATTTTGAAGACCCACAACCGTATACTCTTAGCTCTATAGGTACCCCAAGCCAATATCCCTTATATCCAACTTAAATCATACTTTTTTGCAATCAATTAATTATAGATAAAGTAATAATAAAATAGTTGATTGTCAAAATATTTTCATAATTAAATTTCTGAGTTAGAATAAAGAATTTTTTTAAAACAAAGTTCATTGTCACATTGCATACAATCATTAAGTCACAACTCTTGAAATAATCGATTATCAAAATAATTGCACATGTGAGCTATATAAGTAAAAAATGATTAAATAAAGTTGTTAGTATTACTTTTGAGATAAAAAATGAGTGAGAAATTTCACCTTAGATCGATTGGTCGGTCGAAGTGAGGCTTGGAGTGGAACCGAGGATGATGTACATTTGGTCAAAGAAGAAAAAGAGGAAGCGAACTCCATTTCCAAAACAAATAAAACTCTTCTTCTCAGTCAGTTTGTACAATTAGATCAATAAAATATTTGTTTATGAAAATGTGAAAGAGAAAAACCCTACAGAGAGAATGTGAAGGTTTATTGACTTTTGATGGAAAGGTTAAGACAAGTACACGTTAGAGATGAGGAAGAAGTTCCATCTTGAAAAGTTAGTTTTTTTTTCATTAGTGTTTTTTTTCATTAGACAAAAGAAGAAATGTAAGGAATTTGCGGTGGATTTTTGTTTTGGATAGAAAGTGCAAACAGGTTTTGAGAAAAAGCGGGAAGTAAAAGGAAATGAGAGAAACGATATTTTTTTCCGTCTCAAAAGCTAAAGCATTTGAGAAGGATAATATCAAGAGACATCCATTGATATTGTATTGAAGATAGGTAATAAGAAGGGTATTAAATAGTACAACTTCAAAAAAATGTGTGATTACATTTGTCCTAAAAGGTATGTGTTAGAGACTATAATTTTTGTTCTCCCCAAAAACTCCAGTCTTAAAAATTACTCTTTTTTTGTAGTGGTTGATTTTTTTGTTTATTAAAGGTTTCAAACATCGAACACAAAATTTCTCAAACTCTACCGAATAATTATTCTCGACCAAGACATTTGTCACTGACCAAGACTGGTGGAAGTAGTGGAGCGTTCTTTAATTGTCGACACTTACTTCGGACGATATGGTGTGAAAGAATTTCTTGTGAAGGTTATTTAAGAGACTCACAGTTTCATTTTGTAAAACATCTGCATACTACATTTTTTTCTTCATTTTGTACTGTGATTTTTTCCGTTAGTAGATTTTTCATCTTTACTTTTCTAAATTTTTAGAATATACTTAAATTAAGGAAGATAAGTTGGAATTATAAAATTAGGAAACCTTTTTTTGTCACATAGACTTTTGGATTAGCTTTTACCCTTTTTCAATTTTAAATCAATCTTCCCCTTTTCTTGAATTGGGTTAATCAATTTTAATCACTCTACGAATAAAATCCCAATAATCTCCTTCTTAACTTTAAACACACAGGCCTATGCGTTTAAGATGCATTCCCTCTATATGAATATTAAAATCCTTAGATGGTAAGATATTTGGAAAATGATCCACTAGGTTGTCCAAAGAAGAAATCTCGGTCACAATGATACCACCTCTTAATGCGATCTCCCATATCAAATGATACTAGATTTCAATGTGCTTAGTTATCTTAGAGACATTGGTTATTTTGAGTTAGAAACCGATACTATATTTTCATATTAAAGTAGAATATCCGTGTGCCTTCAAGAAACCCCACCCAAGTCGCATTAAATTTTTTTGTGACCCATCGGTTATTAAAATAATGGGTGGCCATACCTTACTAAACTAAAGAAGGAATGGTATCTGACTCATTCTTATCATAATTGTAGAAATCCATTAATTACTAACCACCTATTATTAATTTAATCCTAGTGTTAATTTTAATCTTAATTAACAACACAACTCGAATAATAACTAATTAAATAACTAAAGTTAAACAACAGTAAAAATATAAATCTGAAACATAAGTGTATAACATGCCAAAACCTTAACCGAATAAACCGTCGATTGAGATAATATCCATACAAAAATTCAAAATAAAAGGAAATAAAAATAAATCATCCAACTTAGGAAACATGCCTCGAAATGAAACTGAACCTATCTAGAATGTCATGAAAGAGACGTCTATATGATTATCCTTCAACATCCACAACTGTTGCAGATCTGGTACCTGATAGAATAATCAACCTTGGCACCCTTGTGGCTAGACACCCAAAAGGTTTTTAAAAAATATATGCTAAGAGTCAGCACAAAAAAACCATTTAAAAAATATTTTTCAAGTAATTAAATTGCATCATTAATTATGTGCCCACTCTTTAATATTTCAAATCGGTGACACACTCTCTTAAGACATTACTGTTGATGCCAAATTTAATCTGCTGACATGGACCAATCATATGAAGACACGTGTCTATCTACATGGCAACAACAAACACTTCCGAGGAACCTACGCGCTCCGAGGAACAAGACTACAACGAGGAAGACTAGTTCCCCGAGGAACTCACACGCTCCGAGGAACAATGCCTCTCTGAGGAACTCCTGAGTACCGAGAAGCTTAGGCGGTCCGAGCAACTCAGGCGGTCCGAGCTGCATCTCGAACAAAGCATTAATAGCGGGATAACCAATAGTTCAACTGATTCATTAAATGCTTATCATTCAGACTCACACACATAAAGGACATTAAATGTATTACCCTTTCATATGTACATCATTTAATGTATCACTCTTTCACATTACAGCCCCAGGGCTATAAATACATTGTACAATCCTCATTGTAAGAGAGGCGGGATCTGATCCCCAGGCCGGAATTTCTTGATAGAACTTGTAATCGAGAATCCCCAAACACTCAGCAATAATACAACAGTGGACATAGGCCATTCTTATAAGGCTGAACCACTTTAAAATTCTTTGTCTCATTTATTTATCTGTGATTGAATAATTAGAGTGATCTATTTTTTTACATCAACAGATTGGCGCAGTCTGTGGGAAACGACTGGTAATATCATTTTTCATAAAAAATAATTCATCATCAATGGCGGTTATTCCAGAATCCAGCAATCGAAACGCTGGAACTCCTCCAAATCCATCTGCTCCGCCAAATATTCTAGATCTGGCTGGAATAATGACAAATCTAGCCCAAGGCCAGACCGTCATGCAAGAAACAATGCGACAACTCATCCAAACCCTCCATGGCGGTGCATCAGCCCATTCCGGACCACGAAGCATTCAAAGAAATACCCGTACGCCTTCTTCGCGTACTAGGCGTACTAATTCATATCGCAATGAGGAATCTGAAGATTTCTCTTATCAACCTGGACGAACTTCTTCAGTGCGAGCCACGGATACTGAACAACGTGTTACTCTCTCCCCAGAAAGGACCAGCGCATTGAAAAGGTTAAGTAGGGTTTCTCCTTTCGATCGATTAGGCCCTAGAAGGAACAAAAGTCCTCCTAATGCAGCGTCGAGGAGTTTTCGAAGATCAACAACTTTAAGGGAAGGATCTGCCCAGTCGCGACCAGCTGCTCGTCAAAATAGATCCTATGACCGATCAGCTGCTCATCAAGATAAATCCCAGGAAGCCACTTCAACGCGATCAGTTACTCGAACCAATAGGCCCGAGGAAGGAAATGATGCATGGAAAGGATCTATTCAGAGGCTGGAGGACAGATTAGGGGAAATGGCTCAGGCCAAGAACCCTCTACAACGAACCTTTGTTCGAGGAACAACTTTTGTCCAAGACATTCTTGATTTTCCAACACCATCAAAGTTTAAAGCAACTGTTGTGACTCCCAAGTATGATGGGAAGACTGACCCCGTCCTTCATATAGAACAATACCAAGCTACAGCCGACATCTATGCTGTCCCAGATGAGATGAGATGCAGAGCATTCTCGGGAACACTTACTGCATCTGCTCAAATATGGTATAATAATCTTCTTCGGGGTAAGATCTCAAGTTTTCTTCAACTGGCCGAGTTATTCATTGGGAATTTTTGCTTTGGAGCAAAGCCAGTTAAACGGGTAGCACATTTGTTAAGTGTTAGACAAAAAGATGGTGAGAGTATTAGAGATTATATAACTCGTTTTAATAACGAGAAACTCGAAGTCATTGATTATGAGGAGAAGACAACGATTACTGCTTTGATGAGTGGACTACTGCCGAACAAGTTGTACTACACTTTGGCCAAAGATCCACCTCGAACCATGTCAGACCTGATGGGAAAAGCGTCCAAGATTATGAATGCCGAGGAGGCTATGTCTGCGAAGAAGAATATGGACGCCAAAGAAACCAAGGTGGAAGGTGATAAATCTAAGAAGAAAGAACATAAGAACAATGGTGATGACAAACAATCCAAAAATAGGTCGTCATGGGAAGTCTTGAGGAAATTTGATAATTACACACCTTTGAAGGCAAATATCAACCGCGTCCTGGAAGAAATTAAGAACATCGAGGAGTTAAACTGGTCAAAGAAAATAAAGACAGACCCTGACACGAGGAATAGGGAAAAATATTACGAATTCCACAAGGATCATGGCCATATGACCAAAAATTGCATAGCTCTTCAGAATGAGATTGAAACACTCATCCGACGTGGAAAACTAGCAAAGTACGTTAATCGGGGAGGCGAAAGAAGAAACAACGACCGAACTAGAGAGAGGTCTAGATCTCCTCGTCGAGCAGAGGCGAAAAAGAAAAGAAACCATGAAGATGATCCCGAGGATGACCCCGATCTTCCCAAGAAACCAAGATAGCCAGAACGAGAGGTATTTTCAATACGCTTTGGATCATTTGACTGTAATGTTATTACAGGTGGAGATGCAGGAGGAGGAGACCTTACTGCACAGAGAAAAGCTTACCTCAGAGAGGCACAAGCTTGCTCGTACATTCAGCGAATAAATCTAGCTGAAGAGGATCGCCCGAGAAAGGTGAACAAAGAGAAGTTGGTCATTGGGTTCTCAAAGAACGACCTCGCAGGTGTTCTATATCCTCATGATGACCCATTGGTGATCAAAATGAGGATGAATGAGGTTATGATTTCAAGAGTACTGGTCGACAATGGTAGCTCGGCAGACATCATGTTCTACTCGTGCTTTGATAGTTTAAATCTAAAGTTATCTCAACTGGAGCCTTATCACAGACCCCTCATCGGTTTTGCTGGCGAGAAAGTATTTCCACTTGGGACGATCAAGTTGGATATATTCATTGGTACGTGGCCTGCTTATCGGACATAAATAATACGTTTCTTCATGATGGATAAGAATGTCCAATCATCGTATAATATCGTCATGGGAAGAGTAGGATTGAAGAAGTTCGAGGCAGTACCATCTACAGTGCATCAGTGCCTGAAATTTCCAACAAACTTTGGAGTAGGAGTTGTGAAAGGTGATCAGAAAGTAGCTTGGGAATGCTATTATTCATCCGCCGAGCAAGAAGAACTGGAAGAATCAAAGAAAAAAACTACTACCTATCAAGTGGATGAAGGTGCAGAAATGGAAACATTGGATCCTAGAGATGATTCGCAACTCGTGAAGGGTTTAGTGGTGGAAGCTACTGAAAATATCATTCTGGACGACGAGCAACCTGAACGAACTACTCAAATAGGTTCGTCGTTGGATACCTCATTAAAGCAAGAATTGATAACGTTCCTTAGAAGCAAAAGACAAACTTTTGCATGGAGTTATGAAGATATGCCTGGGATAGAACTAAACTTCTTATGTCACGAGCTCAATGTGAATAAGGAGATCAAGCCTGTGAAGCAGAGAAGAAGAGTATTCAGTCCCGAGAAGAATCAAGATATACAGGAGGAAGTCGAGAAGCTCCAGAAAGCTTGTTTAATTGAAGATGTTAAATATCCAGACTGGTTAGCCAATGTGGTGATGGTAAAGAATAAAAACAACAAGTGGAGGATGTGTGTAGACTTCACCGACCTCAACAAAGCATGCCCAAAGGATCACTTTCCGTTGCCCCGAATTGATCAACTGGTGGATGCTACCTCGGGACACGAGTTGCTGAGCTTCATGGATGCTTATTCTGGTTACAATCATATCAAAATGAAACCTAAAGACAGGGAGAGTACTTCTTTCATTACCCCTAGGGGAACTTATTGTTATAATGTTATGACTTTTGGTTTGAAAAATGCAGGTGTGACATATCAGCGGCTGATGAACAAAGTCTTTGCTGAACAAATCAGTTGCAATATGGAAGTTTATGTTGACGATATGCTAACGAAGAGCAAAAAAGCTGCTGATCATCTAGTTGACTTAAATCAAACTTTTGATCAATTAGATAAATACCAAATGAAGCTGAACCCGACGAAGTGCATATTTGGAGTACGAGAAGGCATGTTCCTTGGGTACATTGTCAATCAACGAGACATCTAAGCAAATCCTAAAAAAATCAAAGCTCTATTAGGGCTGCGATCTCCAACGACGAAGAAGGAAGTACAGAGTCTCACAGGACGAGTAGCAGCCCTCAACAGATTTGTGTCACGGGCAACTGATAGATGTCTCCCATTCTTCAAGAAACTCAGAAAGACTTTTGAGTGGAATGATGAATGTGAGAAGGCTTTTCAAGACTTAAAGAAATACTTGGGAACACTTCCACTGCTGTCCAGGCCGGTGATGGGAGAAAAATTGTATTTGTACCTTGCAGTGTCCGAGAATGCAGTTAGCTCGGCGTTGATCAGAGTGAAGAATGGAGTGCAAAAACCAATTTACTACACAAGTAAAGCCTTTTGAGGAGCAGAGATCAGATATTCGAGGCTGGAGAAGTTAACATTGGCATTGATTGAGTTAAGTAGAAGAATGAGGCCATACTTCCAGGCTCATACCATAGTAGTATATACCGATATGCCATTGAGACAAGCCCTTCATAAACCAGAAAAATCAGGGAGATTGATGTACTGGGCAATATAACTCGGTGAATATGATATAATTTATGAACCCAGATCATTGCTAAAAGGGCAGGCTGTAGCAGATTTTATAGCAGAGTTCACCTATCCTGATACCCCCGAGGAGCAAAAGTTGCTCGCTGATCAACCTTTGGATGCTACAGGATCAACAAAAACAAGCTCAGACCAATTCCGATTGGTAAAAGGGCGTGTGGATGTTACAGGATGTGATGCAGAGATAGCTGTGAGGACTCCGAACGAGGAACAAGAGTTGCTCGCTGATCAACCTGTGGATGTTACAGGATCGACAAACACTAGCTCAGACGAACTCTAGTTGGTAAAAGGGCAAGTGGATGTTACAGGATCATTAAATTCGAGCTCAGACCAACTCCGGTTGGTAAAAGGGCAAGAAAAAATGATCGACGATGATGTAGAGATAGCTGTGAGGACTCCGGACGAGGAACAAGAGTTGCTCGCTGATTAACCTGTGGATGTTACAGGATCGATAAACACTAGCTCAGACCAACTCCGGTTGGTAAAAGGGCAAGTGGATGTTACAGGATCATTAAATTCGAGCTCAGACCAACTCCGGTTGGTAAAAGGGCAAATAAAAATGATCGACGAGGAGCGATAAGAATACGGGGAGGAGGAAAGGAAGCAACAAATATTTCACCGAGGAACTCTGACTGATCAGAAATTTGAAGACGAATTACCTATATGGAGGCTATATGTGGATGGTTCATCTTGCACTGCAGGATGTGGCGCAGGGATAGTTTTGAGCACTCCAGACGAGGTCGACATGGAATACGCCTTGCGTTTCCAATTCAAAGCTTCCAACAATGAGGCTGAATATGAGGCCATGATTGCAGGGCTTAATCTGGCAAAAATTATGGAGGCGCAACAGGTTGTGATCTTCAGTGACTCTCAATTGATCGTAAACCAAATGATGGGAGTTTATGCAGTTAGAGGAGAATTAATAATCAGATATCATGCAAAGGCAAAGGAGCTGGTGTCAGAATTTGCCGCTATTCAGCTGGTCAGAGTACTAAGAATGGAGAATGCTAGAGCAGATGCCCTAGCTCGACTAGCATCAGCTACTCGCACCGAGCTACGACGAACAATCCCAATTGAAGTGTTAGGTGGTCGGAGTATAGATGAAGATCTTACAATGAACTTTATCACCCTTGATTTAGGACCATCTTGGATGGACCCCATCAGGGCGTATATCGAGGATGGAGAATTACCAATTGACAAGCTCGCAGCTAAGAAATTGAAGTTTAAAGCTGCTCGGTATGTAATAACTAATGGTGTTTTATATAGACGAGGAATTATGGCAGGTTTGCATAGGTGTGTACATCCCTCCGAGGTGAAAGAATTAATTGAAGAATTCCATGAAGGTTCTTGTGGAGCACATGTAGTAGGTCGGACACTTTTACAAAGGGTGATGACGCAAGGATACTACTGGCCGACGATGAGGGCTGATTGTATAGCCTATGCCAAGAAGTGTGACAAGTGCTAACGCATCTCCTCCATCCGAAGAACTCCACAAGCATTATTGACACCCACAACTTCCCCATGGCCATTTGCCATGTGGGGAATTGATTTGGTTGGGCCACTGCCAACAACCCGAGGAAGATTCAAGCATCTCGTCGTCGCAGTGGATTATTTTACTAAGTGGGTAGAAGCTGAACCACTCATTGACATGACGTACGAGAAGGTGTACCAATTTGTTTGGAAGAACATCATTTGACGATATGGTCTCCCTCATGCCTTCATCACAGACCATGGAACACAATTTGATAACGAGGAGTTTGCCGCCTATTGTCATCAGTTAAACATTTTGAAGGTCCACTCAGCACCAGGCGATCCTCAAAGCAATGGACAAACTGAAGTGATGAACGGAACGCTGCTGAATGGTTTGAAGAAAATATTGGATGAAGCAAAAGCAAACTGGATCAACGAGCTACAATCAGCACTTTGGGCTTACCGAACTACACCCCGAGTAGCAACAGGAGAATCACCATATATGCTAGCGTTTTGAAGTGAAGCTGTCATACCTGCCGAGTTGGGCCTCCCAACACACATGGTACTGAATTTCAATTCCCCTATCAGCGACTTAATAAGAAGACTAGATTTAAACATGCTTGAGGAAGTTAGAGAAGAAGCAGCCATTAGAAATGCTGCCTACCAACAACGAACAGCTCTATTCTACAATAAGAGGGTTAAGAAATGCGACCAGAAAGAAGGATACTATGTGCTGAAGAAAGTAATTCAAAAGCACAATAAGCTGGAGGCAAATTGGCATGGACCATACCGAGTTACAGAAGTTGTTCGACCAGGAACCTATCGAATAGCAACTTTAGAGGGAGAGGAGTTTAAGAACGCATGGAACACAGAGCACCTGCGCAAGTATTATCAGTGATGTATATGTAACACAGTTTCATCAGTATGAATAAAATGAAGATATTCTGCTGAAGTTTCTCCTTTTATTGAGAATTTTTCGGGGAATACTAGTGCTACACACTACTCGGAAAAACTTGGCAAAGCTCCAGACTGCTCACCAAAATATTCCTAAAAATGCCAACTTCGGTTGGTTAGGAAACAAAATATTCCTAAAAATGCCAACTTCGGTTGGTTAGGAAACAAAATATTCCTAAAAATGCCAACTTCGGTTGGTTAGGAAACAAAATATTCCTAAAAATGCCAACCTGTTTGGCTAGGAAATGAAATATTCCTAAAAATGCCAACCTGTTTGGCTAGGAAATGAAATATTCCTAAAAATGCCAACTTATGTTGGTCGGGAGGTAAGATTATTCCAGAAAGTGCAAAAGTCTACCAACTATGGCTGGTCGGGGATAAAAACCCACTAACTGTAGTTGGTCGACAAAGAAAATTTACCGACCTTGGTTGGTCGGAAACATTTAAGAGAAAAGTCTATCAACTATGGCTGGTCGGGGATAAAAACCCACTAACTGTAGTTGGTCGACAAAGAAAATTTACCGACCTTGGTTGGTCGGAAACATTTAAGAGAAAAGTCTACCAACTATGGCTGGTCGGGGATAAAAACCCACTAACTGTAGTTGGTCGACAAGCATAATTTAACGACCTTGGTTGGTTGGAAAAATTTTAAACATTTTTATACTCGTGACTTTATTATTAAGTGGTCGAGCAACATTATTGATACTTGTAATTTTTTAATTATTACTGAGTTGGTCGACAAACAACATAATATTGTTATCTTTTTAACAGATATACGCAAATATAAAGTGTTTGATAACTACAAGACAATAGCAATCAAGATTTGCAAACAAAAATGAAAGTATTTCATTGAATTCAAAATAAATTACATTGATAATGAAATTACAGTTACATTGACATGTATACTAACTATTACATCAAAAATTCCTATTCTACTGGTCTCTTCCCCTCTGCTTTTGACACAGGCTCCTCGCCAGCAGGCGGGTCATTTAAAGACAGAGGAGAATTGATGAAGTTGAGATCCTTCAACATCCTGACATTCATCACGGATGGTCGATCTAAGAGATGCTCGGGACCAGATACCTCAATTTGAGAATGTAAATGGTAGTCACCGAGATACTTTGAAATTAAGTTCCGAGGAATGGCCCGAGCAGGGATCCAATCCATTTCCAAATTGTATGGTGGCATAGACAAGTCGAGCAACCCGGGATCATGGTAGTCCCACGGATAATGACCTTGTTCGAGCTTCAACACACCTAAGGCATTCAACCAGCCTTGCTTATAGCCCTCATTGTTGGCATTCTGGATACGATCATCCAAGTGGAATAGTGTTTCGTTGTATCCAGCCATCCAGAACTCCATGGGCTGTTAGTGGAATTGATCTGTCAGCTTTTCTAGCTGCTCGTGGAGACTCTTAATGAAAAGCTCCTTGTTCTCCAAGACTGACTTCTGCGCAGCGAGCTATTTCTCCAGGTCCCTAATCTTCTTTGACATATCAGATAACGCTTGGTTCTTCGCCATTAGTTGGAAGGCCTGATTCTCTAAGGCAGACTGAGTCCTCTATTCCTCGATAAGAACCCGAGCTGCTCTTGCTCGTCCCCGAGGAGCTCTTGCTCGACCCCGAGAAGATGTGGAAGGGCCCGACCTCCTCAAGGTGTCCAACTCTTACCTTAACTTAGCGTTCTCAACCTCTAAGAACGAAAATCCCTCGTCGGTCACTAGGATCAAGGCACTAGAAGTGGAAGCTGCAGACTTCAATTGTGACAGCTCCTTTTGCAGGTTGTTGTTTTCCTTTTCCAGTAACTCAGCAATCTGTCTGCATTCTTCGACCTCACCTCTCAAGGCTCTCTCCCTCACATCATACCCAGTAAAGAGCTTCTCGTAGCCCTTATCGGCAACAATCTGCTGGTACTTCTTCTCGTACCCCTCATGCAACAAGGCAGTGGATCCTTTGTATTGAAGCTGAAGGTCTTCGAGGGTGCTTTGAAGGTCCTCGATCATTTCATAATAGGCAACATTATTGGCTACAGCCCGATCAAGCAGACACTTCAGATATTGATATGCTTCCACTGCTTGTTCTGAAGCTTCATGACCAAGGATGTCGACAACTTGTGCAATACTCAAGTCTGTGTGACCAGCCTTAAAGTACTCATTAGATTGTCTCAGCAATTTTGTATCATGGGCAGATAGCAGTTCTATCCTGGCCAGAAACT
The DNA here is from genome assembly GCA_949130495.1 of Sambucus nigra. Classification (NCBI taxonomy): domain Eukaryota; kingdom Viridiplantae; phylum Streptophyta; class Magnoliopsida; order Dipsacales; family Adoxaceae; genus Sambucus; species Sambucus nigra. The sequence continues at coordinate 697,954,430 of OX422208.1, forward strand.
AGCAGAGAAAGAAGAGCAATCATCAATAAGAAGAATAAGCAGAGTATGAATAGAAAATATACAACAGTATGCAAAAATTTCAAGTTTTATTAGATCATAATTCTGGGTTACATTTGATGAAGAGAAAGAAAAACATAAAGATAAACATGAACAACTTTACACCTTCTCCTTGTCTCCCAAAACCTTCTCGGGAGGCTGGGATGAAGAGGTAGGTTGCTTGGAGGGAAGGGGTAGTTGCTAGGGGAGAGTAGGCAGTTGCTCGGGGAGAGTAGGCAGTTGCTCGGAGGAAGAAACGACTTGCTGATTTTCCTCAGCAGCAAGCTTAATAGCTGGAAGATGATCACCCATCACCATCGAAAACTCTTCAGAGGTAGCTTCATCCTTTTCTAATTCTTCTGGAGTTGGAGGGGGGCCAGGGATATGTCTTTGGAAGAGCTCAGAAGACTCGTCGACCTTCATCCCCTGAAGGGCAACAACCCATCCATCCCTAAAGTACTTTAGGCTGCTATAGTCCACTTGCGACACCATAGCAACCAACCCCTTGTTCCACCCCTTGTCCCAGCCTGAGCTGAAAGACTTCTTCACGACCATCTTCCTCTTCAATTTCTTCGAGGAGAGCTTCTCGGACAGCAGGTTCTCAGCAGCCTTCAATTTATTTTCTATTTCCTCCTTCTGCCGACCTACACTCCGAAGTTGAGCCAACTCCTCCTCGACAGCTTTGAGTTTATCTTTAAACTCTCCAGCAGTTTTGAGCTTCTCCTCAAGCTCCTTATTTGCCTTCTCTTGGGAATTTATTCTCTTCTCCTACTCTTTGGAGGTATCAATAGACCGAGATTTTTCTTGCTCGGAGGAGGCAAACTTCTTCTCCCAGACAGCTTTGTCATCAACATATTTCTGGCGAGAATCTACCAGAGACTTGGTAGCTTCTTCCAGAGCTCCCTCCACACTGGATGAGGAGCAAGAAGCCTTAATCGCTTCATCCTTCTTCAGGATTATATTAAAGCAGCTCGTCAACTATGAACAGAAAAAGAAGGCAAGTTAGAAACAGAAATAACAAAGGAAATATGAAAAATTCAAAGTAAAGAGACTTACAGAAGCAAGGTGACGAGTAGCTAGCGAGGTGACCATATCTCGAGTAAGGTTTTCTTCAGTAACTTGGACCTCGGGAATGATCCAGGACTTTACCGAGCTCATGGCAGAGCTCGAGGGAATAAAAGTTGGAATTCCAGTCCCAGCAGCTGGGGGTGAGTAATGGTATCAGCCAAATTGACGGAGGAGCTCTTCTTCAGCCTCCTCGGGGGAACAGGTACAGATTCAACCAAGGAAGAACCCTTGGTCGGTGATATCACAATCACCTCTCCAGGAGCAGCAGACCTGCTCGGAGCCACTGCAGGCTTCTCAGCAACCTTCACAACTGCAGCAGCTGAGGGAGGTGCATCATTTTTCTTCGTCCCCTCCTTTGGGACATCAATCCTAATCCTTTTTGCCTCCCTAGAACCGGAGGCAGTTTTCTCAAACAGGGTCGGAGGTCTTCTCTTCTTCATCCTTTCACTTAAAGGAATATGGGATTCAGGCGATGAGCTTGTGGAAGATGGTACTGGCTCTGATTCACTTATCACTGGACGAGCAGTGAAATAAGTGGTGTAGCTCTTGTACTGGAGCAGATATGAAGCCAATCTAATGTTCTCATAGGCAACACTCTGATACGGACTCTAGATAAGTTTAAGATGTCTTACATTAACATCTGCTTCCTTTGGGCACTTTCTTTTGTTATCAACTGCAAATAAACAAACATTGTTATCAGTGGCACATTTTATCAAACACAAAAGAAACATGATTTCAAAATAAATAAAATGAAATAAAAATAACCTATCCCATTGCCATAAGGGGGGCATCTAGGACCCTGGTAAACCTCATCTCCAGTTAATGGAGGGTGTTGCCAATTTTTTATGACAACCCCGTCTTCAAATTAATCCCTATTGGCATCAGGGAGATTGACTACTAAGGCTCTATTTAAAAATCTAGTTTTTAAATAAAAAATATTATCATTAACTGCCCTACTATAGCAATACATGATTTCTGGAATTCTTATGCGAGTTCCATGGATCTGATTTAATTTATTCACCCCATTAACTATTCTCCATGTGTTGGGAGCTATTCTCGCAAGAACGACGTCATAATAATGACAGAATTCCAGACACAAGGGATTTGGTGGAAAAGAAAATCCACACTCAGTAAAAAGAGACTGGGGAACCAATGTCCCTCAGCCAAATTGAAGTAATTAGAAGGATCGGAGAGCTCTTTCAAAACAACCCATGAGGGAATGGAGAAATCAGAACGAAACTTCTCAAGAGACTCAACAGGGTAAACCATGGTGAATAAAGAAATGAAGAAGAAGGAAGAAGATCTTACAGGAAAAGAATGGATCTGCTGACAACGAACGACGAAAAAGATGAACGCGCAAGAGAGTAGGAAGAGACGACGTAAAACTCGAAGATAAAAATTTGAAAAGGTAGAAGACGATGGGAGTGCCTGTGAAGTTTAAATACCTTGCCTTGGGAAATGGTGAAGTAATGATTACAAAAAAGGATGATTACGTTATTGGCGGCTAAAAAGATAAAAAGGGACGCGGGAACCAAAGCGGGCAACAGCGGCTAAAAAGACGAAAAGTGACGCGGGAATCGAAGCACGCAGAAAATTCCAAAAAAGCATGATTCTACGAATTGGGAAGAAGAAATAAATACAAGGGAAACGCTTCTAAAAATCAGGAAGACTATTTAAAGATACCGTATTCCGAGAAAGAATGTTCCATACTCCTCAAATTTCGAACTATGAAACATTGGGGGCTTTTGTTGATACCAAATTTAATCTGCTGACATGGACCAATCATATGAAGACACGTGGCTATCTACATGGCAACAACAAACACTTCCGAGGAACCTACGCGCTCCGAGGAACAAGACTACAACGAGGAAGACTAGTTCCCCGAGGAACACTGCTTCCCCGAGGAACTCACACGCTCCGAGGAACAATGCCTCTCCGAGGAACTCCTTAGTACCGAGAAGCTTAGGCGGTCCGAGCTGCATATCGAACAAAGCATTAATAGTGGGATAACCAACAGTTCAACTGATTCATTAAATGCTTATCATTCAGACGCACACACATAAAGGACATTAAATGTATTACCCTTTCATATGTACATCATTTAATGTATCACTCTTTCACATTATAGCCCCAGGGCTATAAATACATTATACAATCCTCATTGTAAGAGAGGCGGGATCTGATCCCCAGACCGGAATTTCTTGATAGAACTTGTAATCGAGAATTCCCAAACACGCAACAATAATACAACAGTGGACGTAGGCCATTCTTATAAGGCTGAACCACTTTAAAATTCTTTGTCTCATTTGTTTATCTGTGATTGAATAATTAGAGTGATCTAATTTTTTTCATCAACAATTACGCACCTCTCATATAAAGTGCACAGATAGCGTTTGCATATACCCACCTAGTTATGCTACACCCATCACTAATCCTTATCCATCCTTACTTCTATACGCTATCCTATCACTGTGTATGTTACTGAATTAATTCCAATTACAATTAACAGCCATTATAGTCCATCACTTTAAATCATTAGCTACCATCAGTTAATTTAATATTTTTTACACTTAATGTGTAAGTCGTGTATATTTCTTCACACTAATATTCACAATATGCACATCATACTATACATATATATCATTCACTACATATATATACATGTCATCTCTCCGAGCTATCACTCCCTAAGATACAATTATCTAGTGTGTTATTCTTTAGGATAATACTTCCTTACCCTGCAAACCCCGGACGAAATCTCCTAATGTACCTAAAAATAAAATGTATTTGAGGCGATCATAGTCCCAAGTTAGTGAGCATAACCATAACAACATTGTCTCACTCAACTCCAATCTTACTAAGCATGCATCGCGCTATGATCTGGGGTCATTGCTTATCATGCTTTCACTCGCTAGGGAGAACAACCACATCGTGCAACCTCCATTAATATCACCCACTAAATTGGTATGTTTAATTAATTATATCAATCCCACAAATATAGTAATACAATATATATTATCTCTCTACCCGTATATATTTCTTAAAATTTTATTTAACCGTGCTTATCACACTTGGCACATATAAATTATTTTCACCATATTGTTCATCCATAAAATCCCATAGAGTCGTGCCTATCAGTCATGGCATAAATAAATAGTTTTCGCAATATTATTCATTTTCACAATTAATTTATTTATGTACAAAATTAATTAATTAAATTTCACACTATTAATAATGGATATGTATCACTCAACCCGCATCCCTATTATCCTAAATTATAATCCTAATTACATTAACTAAAAATACCTGAGTATAATCATTCCCAAATACTCTAAATTTTATTCGAAATATCACTCAATTAACCCAAGGCCTCAACTGATTTCATCAAATATTCCAGATGTTTATCTCATTTCGGGTTTACTAAATTTCATAATTTTTTGATTTAATTTCCACATAAAATAACCCCACTTTCCCTTTCTAGTAGGTTTGAATCGATTCGTTTTCTTGGCCTAAATCGATTTGCTATCGAATTGATTCCCCAAGAGGGACGAATCGATTCGATTATGGGTAGAAGCAGAGTTCTAAACACAAAATTGAGTTTTTTCTTCAAACTTTAATCTTTCATCATATAGATTCGAGATAAAATCAACCTAACAATTTTCGAGAATAACTAATATGATTCTAACTGAATTTACACCATAAACAATTTATTCAACATTCAATTTTTAATTAAAATATAAACATCCCCAAGTTGATAATTTCCTCATCTAATTATCATACTCTTCAATGGACTCAATCAATATAAATTCTATTAAACTCATAATTAATCATGGAAGGACTATAATATATCTACTTAAATCATTCTTCCCTAAACCCATTGTTTAACATGTGAAAACTATCCTAAAAATAGTTTTCCTTCTTTAATATGACATAAATGAAAGCATAGTTATTTAGCAAGATAATCACTTCACTTAACAATCCATGGTATCTGGATTTGATAAAAGTGATGATAATCCTCCTAGAATACGCTTCCCAGATTGTCAATCCCTTAGTGTTCTTGAGTTGTTCTTCACTTTCTCACTTGAATTCTTTGGATTTCCTCTCAAATTATTTTCCCTTTCTATCTAACACTTTGTGTAACTCAAATAACCTTTAAAATTTTGAAATGACTTTTGTTTCACCCAAACCCTTCATTATATAAGTTCAAGTCCCATTTTGACTATTCATATGCCATTAAGAAGTCCAAAAGACCCTTATTTTAGTCCCGACTATTCTAAGAAGCCACTGAGGCCCAAACACAACCTCGGGTTACTTAATTTTAACTATTTCATCCCATTATAAATCAACCATGCACTCGAAATCACCATCCAAGTTAGTTAATAATATTTTCCTATATTAACCATCATAAATACATAATTAATTAAGATTTAATTCATGTCATGTTTACTCACTTTCAACATAATTCGGTTTTATTTACTATCACACACTAGTAAATATATTTTCACTTAATTATTAATTCATTTCACATCAAAATTAAAATTAAAATAATTCTTCTTATTTCGTGATTTAATTAAATTATGACTCACCTGCATAATTTAAATGTCCAGTTTAATATACATATAAAGCTGTGGTGTATTATAATTTCGAAACTAAAACCCCCTTTAAAACCCCCTTTAATATACATATGAAGCTGAGGTGTATTTAAATGTCCTTATTAGACTAAAAGTTTGAGACTGTGTAACCTAAATGTATAAGATTGTCTATTGAGTTAACTAGTAAATACTCTGGAGTCCTTTTTGAGGTACTTGTGAATGTCTTTCACTACAGTCTGGTACTCCTCACGTGGGTTAGATTGAAATATGTTGACCAATCCAATGGAAAATCATATATCCAATCTTGTATAGAACATGTCATACATGAGGCTCCCCATCTCTAAAGCACGAGTTATGTTCATCATCCTCTCTATTTGATTTGGTGTCTTAGGGCACTAATCTTTATATTATGCAATCCTATACCTCAAAGGAAGAAATCCTTTGTTAGAACCCTATATACTAAATTTCATGACCATATCGTCGATATAAATGTCTTGAGATAAGACCAATATCCTGGTTTTTCAAATCACATAAAGGCTTTGTCCCAAGGATATGACCAATTTGTCCTAACTCTTTCATATCGAATTGACTAGATAACCACACTCTTATATTGGATTACACAAACAAATTATTCCATATTGGGAGAATATTATCCATACACAACACCAAAAATACCACCACATTTTCATCATCCTTTTTATACAGACAAGTTTTATCCACACATCGATCAAAACTAAGAGAATTAAATTCCTAATCAAAACAGATGTTCTAAGACCTTGGTGATTGCTTAATTACATTAATGGATCTCTTATAGTTAAAAATATTTCTTTTACAATTACTTAATATGTATCACACGAGTTGTATCACATAGAATATTCATCAAGACTATAGTGTAAGAATACATTCTTAACGTTCATTTGTCAAATTTGATAATCGAGGTGAGCTGGATGGATAAAATAATGCGTAGAAACTTTTAAGTAAACCTTTTTTTCAAAAAGCCTTGGTATGAAGGTTTCCACCTTCTCATCTAACAATATTTTAGTCTTATAGATCATCTTCCATCCCATGGGTTTTATCCCATCCGATAAATCTATAATTTTATCGAATTCTTCACCTAAATGCGGTTACTTATCAAGATGAAGCCTCACCCTCCCACTCTTATGTAGATCCATTTGTGGTCTAATATAAGTGACACATGTATCCTAATCATTAATAATACTCTATCTACATTTAGGTAATGTATTGTCTATATCATGTTGTATTTCATACTCTATGTGTGCTTTAGAACCGACTACTTTGGCTTTCCATCTTAGCTCTTGTAAAATCAACTTACTTCGGGGTTGGTGGTTTATTGTATAATTTTCCCATAAGTATCAAGAATTTATGCAAAAAAAATCCCTATGTTCCTTATTATCATAAAAGTGACCAACCTTAGTTCTTTTCTAGTACTTATAATGAGACTTACATCTGCCCTTGATTCCAACTTACTCGGCTCTCTCCTTGACACATGTGTCGAACAACCGTAGATCCGAACAAGTCCTAAAGCATTGCAATAAGTATGTATTTGTATCTAATGCAAAACCTAAAAAGAATTAGTAAAATCCAAAGAGCTCATGATGGACCCACCTCAACCTTGTACGCGTTGAATGTATCAAGGCTTCAATCTTGAGGTGTGTAAGGTAAACATGTCCATACCTCGAGTAGTCATCAATTAAGGTGATTAAATAATAACAATCACTTCTTAACTTGAATTCTGTAGGAGAACATAAATAAAAACGAACCAACTCCATCACATCTTTATCTTTATTGTCTTCCGACGTGAAGGACATATTGCTCATTTCACCTTCAAAACCTCATTCATAAACTAGAAGTGCCTCCATTTCAAATATGATTAATTTCCTATTTGAAAAAAATCTTTGAATTGCCTTTGGATAAAAAGGACCTAAGTGTATGTGCTAAATATAAGCTTTGTTCAATTTACATGGTTTACTTATTTTTTAGTTATTTATATTTGAGTCATTCATTTTAATATTTAGTACTAATTGCGAGGCATCATTTGCAACATACATATTTTTTTTTAACATACCGGGATAAATATAACATTTTCTACCTTATTTGTTATCTTTATAACTTGATATTTTAGAGGGAGTGGGTTTCTATCTTAAGAGCGAGTGTGATTTTTTGAATGAGTGTATTTAGGTTTTTATCTCTTTATTTATTTAGTCTTTATGATCAGATATGTTTTAACTAGATCACAGTTTGAATATGCGTAGATGTAATACCCATATTTTCTATAATTTATTTTTCATTTATTATTTGTGAAAAGAAGTTAATAAATGAAAGTTAATTATTCTTTGAGAAAATTGGTTATACAACTTCATATTTTTATGATAATTAAATGTTCATATTATATGATTTTTTGTTGTCCCGTCTGCCATTTTAATCCATATGTGTAGTTAATTAGGTGGACTATAGGTGGTTTCATATAAAACAAATAATTAGTTGTTTTATTTTGCGTTCGAGAGACTTTACAGTGAGATATGAGGTATACTAAATTCTGGGGGACTCCATAGTGATTGGGGGGGGGGGGGGGGGGGGCTGATTATGTGTTTTTCCATCTTATGTTGGTATCGGGGGATCTTTATACACTTGGAGTGAGTTTTGGGCTATTTCGGGTAGTCTTTTCGGGTCATTTGGGGGCCCAGTAATACGCCTCATTTGGTGGAAGTTTTAATTATTAGTGGATTTATGAATCTTTAATTAATGATAAGATACAAGCAAAAGTAAACCCTAGAAGTCATAATACATTAAGAGAATTAACGAAGGACCTGGGAGGAGAATGTAATACCCCGTATTTTTATGGCTTTTAAATTTAGGGATTTATTAAATTTAATTGAGATAAATTAATTTAATACTAATCCGAAAATTATTTTAAATATTTACTAGCACGATGAGAGTTAGTAATTATTGGGATTCTGTTGAATATTACTTAACTAATAAAGTAATATGTACAATCGATATTACTTAAGGGATAAAGTAATATGTATAATCAAAATTATTCAAATTATCACGAGTATATAATTTGATAATTTTGGAAAATTAAATCGGGACGCGTCGGTGTCGTGTAGGGATTAAATTAGTATTATTAAAAGTGAATAAATTATAAATCACTTGTATGCTAATTTTGAGTGTGCCAATGTGTCCGTAAGGGCCGAGATAGTCAAAATAATGTACCCGGGGGTTTAGTTTGGATCTCGTGGCATTTTTAGGCCTAATTGGCATCCCGAAAGGGCGTTTTGGACATTTTATATCTTTGGGTAATTAAACCCACGAATTTACCAAGGCTATACCAGATGTTAGGGGTTGTCATCTAGGGTTAACATAAGAAAAACCAAAGAATGGACATTGGAGAAGAAGTGGAGAAGCTTTCTAAGCAATTCTAGGATAAAAACTCCGTCGTTTACACCGCGGTCACCACCAAAGTGTAGATCGCGCGACGAGGAACACAACCGCACCACTTTCTCCCACAAATTAGAAACAAAGATTTCCAGGCAAGTATCTATCTTGCTTTATTTTTAGTTAATGATTCAATTATGTTAGTCTAGGGTTGATTAGAACTAGTTTCATGAAAGAAAGTATATATTAGAGACTAGAATTCGCATGTTGTAGAGGTAATAATCATATTCTGGGAATCCAATCCACATGTAGAGGATATACCACGAAATTTCATGGTTTTAGAAGTAGAAAATCTGGAAAAAGATTTGAAAGAACTGGAACTTAAAGAAAAGATTACGGTTCTTGAGGTTTATGTAGATTTTTCCCTTTAAATTGTTATACTTGATGAAAACCCACATGTTTTACGTAGAAAATTCTGTATTTGGGTATATAGTACTGGTAGTATCATTATATGGGCGTTTGGGAGTTAAAAATGGTGATTTGGTGGAGGATGGAGGAGGACTCCCGTAACTGGGTTTTGGTAGTTTCGCCATAACTGCTTGATCGATCGATCGATCCAAGAACAACGATCGATCGATCGACCCCCTCCCATCGATCGATCGACCCCTCCTGGAAAACTACATATTCCTCTTCTTATAACTTATTCTGGTTAATATGCGTGGTAACCCTTGAGCATCATTGTTAGAACATTTTGGGACATAAACAGGACCAGTAGGGTTTTAGTAAACACCCATAAGTGTACTTAATGTAATATGAATTTAAGGGTTAACGGGAAGTGATTTTTATGAAATTATGCGAACGTTCAAATAAACGATTGAGACTCAAAAGGAAGCTAGCCTAGAGAGTAAGTGAGAGTACCTACTGAAATTATACTTAGGGAGATAGAACACTTCGAGAGAAAATATGTAAGTTTGGAATCTCCTAGAAATAAGAATAAAAAGGACGAGTCCGTTATACGGGATAATGGAGTAAAGTGTAGTAAGAACGAATAATCGTAATTATGGATCGTGGGTGTACCCAATTTAGAAATGTGGATAGTAATATATATGTATGACTATGTGTTTGTGCATATATTATATATGTGAAAAATCATGCCCGTGCTACTTGCTATCACGGAGGTTACCGCATCGAAGATGATCTTATCTCGATGGGACCTTTATGGGAGATATTGACTTGTACCCTAGAACATAGGAATCCTTGGTACAGGCTATCTGATTGATAGTCAGACGGTCCTAAGAGATGTGAAAGTATGTGCTGACCACTTAGTGACTTGGAACTATGCTTCGCCTCCATTTGTATGTGTTTTGTGTTAATACAGTTCGAGAGTGATTCCGAACTAGTATTTCCCTTAGTACGAGTGATATGGGGACTTGATAGCAGAGTATGCCAGCACCATACAGTTTATGTGGGGTGCCGATAGTATATATATATATATATATATATATATATATATATAGACAGGAAACTAGGAACTTTCATCTGTGTATAAAAAGTAGTTTAGTAACGAATTAATACTCCAACTTTAATATAAGTGTTTGTAAATCTTGTGACAACACTGGTATATTTTTTAAAATGAAATGAGATAGCTGTGCGAACCTTATTCTCAGAAAATAATTATCTTAGCATTAAAAATTGTCAACATGAAACCTTATGGGAGATTTACATGAAAATGAACTTTCGGGGTTAATAGTGCGGTAGGCGTGCACACTAGGTGAGAGGTGAGAATTTCTCAAGAGAGTGTTGTATACTAACATGATTGTTGCATCAGCCGGTAAGCATTTTAAATACTTGCTAAACTAAATTTAAACTGTTTTACAATTGGACTCTGACCCGTCTCTTGTCATATTTTCTCTCTTGTATATATATATGCATATATTACAGGTGGCCAGCCACAGGGGCGTCATGCTTAGGTTCTTTGGACTGGACGTACTGCAGCTTAGGTGGGAGTTACAGGCCATTTGCTTAGACGACCTGGTTATTGATTCCACTATTAGTTCAGTTTTAAATAGTTGGGCATGTGTCGCTCGTTTCCTTATTCAGTTGGATTTGTCAGAGATTATGTTCATTTATCTTTAGTATTTTATTCTTTCGGATTTCATTTCTGTCAGGGTCGTTTTCCTTAATGGTTTTAAAGTTGGTATTAATTATTTGAATGCTTAATTTTCTTGGATGATCATTTCCAGTCTTAATAATTGTGTGACTCTTAAACTGTTAATTGTTAAAGTTTTTTTTATAATTGTCTTTAAATAAAATGGAAATAACGTTTTAAATGATTTTGACACTTTGATTAATTATTGAGGGTGTTTAAATTGGAAAGTTTATTTTACGATAGTGATGCTAAGAATGAACTAACCGTTCACCTTGGTTATAATCTAATAAATGACTGATCACCCAGTATTTAATTAGGCGGGGTATTACAGGTGGTATCAGAGCATCAGGTTCTAGTGTCCTTCAGGATCTGTGCGGCATATTATGCTTCCAGCGCTGATTTGTTTGATATAGATCCCTATGTTTAGGATTGTTGGTTTCTATGGTGAGATTCTATTCTCGAGCTATAACATATGTATATTAGTGAATTCTAATTGCGTTCGGGCGTGTGCGTGTGACGAGCAATGAAGGATGTCAGACGAGGGCCGTTAGGCGGACATCAAGAGGCAGGGCTTAGTCGAGGTTGTAAAGTGTATTTGAGGATGATAAACGTAGTCGAGGTCACACCTATTAGGGAACGAGAGTCCAAGACTGTAAAGATGGCTAAGATGCAGCCTACAATTTCCAAGTGCTACTATAGTCAAGAGTGAGGAAAAATTTGACCCACCCAACGTGGTGTGCTTGGGAGAGGGTCGAAAGGTAAAAAAAATTGAGGAGCGTCATCAGCGAATATTCTAGACATGCGGGAATCATGTGTGTTACCCAACGAAGGTAATATATTCAAAGGCTTGGAAACATAGTGGAGTGTGGTCAACTAGAAGTGAAAATTTGGGGTAAGATTTTTCTTGACTCAGGGGAGAAAGTTTATAATAGTGGGAGTCAACCACCACCATTAGTAGTGAAAATATGGCATCAATGAAAGGACCTAAGGTATATTTTAACCGCATGTTCTTTCATCAGTTGATCAGGATAAGATATGAACGTCGTGCTGAACCCATTACGGAAGATCCGAACATGGGTCCATTTGTAAATGGGTTTAGACTTTTAGCAAATTTTGTATTAGCGGGAGTGGATACCAATGGTAGACAAGATTTTAAGTGGGAAATCGACTCGTGAGAAAAGATTAACAACACTTAAAGAGAATTCGGTTGGACAGTCGATCCATATGGTGACAATGTTACGCGTCGTCCGAAGAGATCTTAACTATCCTATAAAGGGAGGTAACATAATCGAAAGACTTATTGGAAAGTGTGTCTAGATGAAAAGTAGTTAGTGAAACACTGCAAGGGGGAGACCCATAGGGTGGCTCATTTAAATGATTCGGATATCTAAATTCTTACCAAGCGATGGTAAATTTAGTAAGGGTTATTGAAGCCAGTAGCACATTCCATAGGGCCAACAAAGCTAAGGGAACAACGGCGGTAGCCACCAGGAATTGTTCGTACAAAAGTCCGAGAAGGACAATATGGTAAGTATAACAGGTGATAAGTGGATCATGTGTAGAGGTATTTTGTGGAAAGTGATTCACATGCGTTAACGTTTTCCCGAAGAGAGTAAAGAGACAAGAGTAGGATGCATAGTAAAAGAAAATGATTAAAGTAGTTTTGGTTTTGGTTTGGACAGACGTGTTACGTTCGGGGACAATTTATGCAATCAAGACGATTGGCAAGGTAGAAGTATGAGTTTTATCCTCAGAGGATGAGGCGTGTTTTATGTGACACGAGCGAGTCACCATATTTTGTTCATTGCTATATTAGCACGTGAGACGAGTTAGTGCGTATAACTATAAACATTATTATTATGTGAGTATTTTCCCTAGTGTAGCGAGATTATCCTTAGTGCTATCCGTGGAGGATGAATGGGTGTATTAATAGTGTTATATAATTTATTAAGATGACTCGTTTTACTGATGTGAGAAACCAGTATGATATTGTCTCGATTATAACTTTATAGTAATGGGTAGTACGATAGTAGGCAGTCATTGCAAGGCTATCGAAATGGTTGGATTAGTGCCGCATGTTTTGTTTCTGCGAGGCCTCACCTGCGAGAGGGTCGGACTCACACTTATATTTTCTATTCTAGAAAATTCGGAGGGGATAGTGGGCTCGAGATATTCGATCTCGGTGTGTGTGGGGACTTTGTTGTTATGATTCAGTACGTATTGGGTACTGTTGAGCGAAAAGATTTAACTCATTATTATGTTTAGCGCTCAAGATTGGTGATAGGAAGAACGCATTAATATATGTATCGTTTAGAGATGTGAGAGTTAAGAGTTATACCCCTATGCTTGGGGACATGATTTTGCGAATCCTGATGGTATGTATTCGATGTTTATGGAATGTGATTACCACCAATGCTGAACGATAGTGAAAATTGACGAAATATTCTTTATTAAGTGTAATTATGGGAAGAGATGTAACTTTTCTGTCAAGAGCAGAATAAAGGGGTACATGCTATGGACGGAGGGCCTAATGTATTTCGATAACTGACAATGCTAGGTAGTAGTGTATCGGGGAGGGGGGTTCCTTATTTGGATTTCGCATTGCGAGACATACCACGCATGAAACTTAGCGTATTGTTGGAAGTAGGAAGATGCTCGGTCATTAGTCTACGAGTTTAGTACCTCGGTCGTAATAGGAGTAGGTAATTATATCTATAAATTGGAAGTTGAATTATGAATTAAGGCTAGTAGAGCAGGTTGGGTAGTAAGAAAGCATTGAAAGTTTTATCTTATCACCGCGAGCTGAGGGGTAGAACAATGATAAACAGGATTTAAAATTTTAATTTCTAGGGTAATTGAGAGTACCCGAGTGTTGTAAGCATGTTGTCAACACAAGGAAAAGAAAGAATTGGGTGTTATGGGTGAAGCGTATGTAATTCTTATGCTAGTATACACAGTTTATAGGGTGTGTGTCCATCATGGTTAGCTGATGTTAGAATCGTCCGAGTTGTAGGTTAGGGTTCTTGAGGTTTATGTAGATTTTGCCCTTTAAATTGTTATACTTGATGAAAACCCACATGTTTTACGTAGAAAGTTTTGTATTTGGATATAAAGTACTGGTAGTACCATTATATGGGAGTTTGGGAGTTAAAAATGGTGATTTGGTGAAGGGTTGATGAGGATTCCTGTAACTGGGTTTCTGCAGTTTCGCCATTACTGCTTGATCGATCGATCGACCCCCTCCCATCGATTGATCGACCCCTCCTCGAAAACTACATATTCCTCTTCTTATAACTTATTATGGTTAATATAAGTGGTAACTCTTGAGCATCATTGTTAGAACATTTTGGGACATAAATCGGACCAATAGAGTTCTAGTAAACACCCATAAGTGTACTTAATGTAATATAAATTTAAGGGTTAACGGGGAGTGATTTTTATGAAATTATGCGAACGTTCAAATAAACGATTGATTCTCATAAGTAAGATAGCCTAGAGAGTACGTGAGAGTACCTACTGAAATTATACTTAGGGAGATAGAACACTTCGAGAGAAAAAAAGTAAGTTTGGGATATCCTAGAAATAATAATAAAAAGGGGGAGTCCATTATACGGGATAATCGAGTAAAGTGTAGTAAGAATGAATAATCATAATTATGGATCGTGGGTGTACCTAATTTATAAATGTGGATAGTAATATATATGTATGACTATGTGTTTGTGCATATATTATATATGTGAAAAATCATGCCCGCGCTACATGCTATCACGGAGGTTACCACGTCGGGATGGTCTTATCTCGATGGGACCTTTATGGGAGATATTGACTTCTACCCTAGAACATAGGAATCCTTGGTACAGGGTATCTGATTGATAGTCAGACGGTCCTAAGAGACGTGAGGGTATGTGCTGACCTCTTAGTGACTTGAAACTATGCTTCACCTCCATTTGTATCTGTTTTGTGTTAATACAGTTCGAGAGTCATTCGAACTAGTATTTCCCTTAGTTCGAGTGATACAGGGACTTGATAGCAGAGTATGCCAGCTCCATAAAGTTTATGTCGGGTGCCGATAGTATATATATATTATATGAGTGATTTAATATATATATATATATATATATATATATATATATATATATAGACATGAAACTAGGAACTTTCATCTGTGTATAAAAAGTAGTTCAGTAACGAATCAATACTCCAATTTTAATATTAGTGTTTGGAAATCTTGTGACAACACTAGTATATTTTTTAAAATGAAATGAGATAGCTGTGCGAACCTTATTCTCAGAAAATAATTATCTTAGCCATAGAAATTGTCGACATGAATCCTTATGGGAGATTTACATAAAAATGAACTTTCGGGGTTAATAGTGCGGTAGGCGTGCACACTATGTGGGAGGTGAGAATTTATCAAGAGAGTGTCGCATACTAACATGATTGTTGTATTAGCCGGTAAGCATTTTAAATACTTGCTAAACTAAATTTAAACTTTTTTACAATCAGGCTCTGACCCGTCTCTTGTCATCTTTTCTCTCTTGTATATATATATGGATATATTATAGGTGCCCTGCCACAGGGGCGTCATGCTTAGGTTCTTCGGACTGGACGTGCTGCAGCTTAGCTGGGAGTTGCAGGCCATTTTCTTAGACGACCTCGTTGTTGATTCCACTCTTAGTTGAATTTTAATTAGTTGGGCATGTGTCGCCCGTTTCCTTATTCAGTTGGATTTGTCAGAGATTATGTTCATTTATCTTTAATATTTTATTCTTTCAGATTTCATTTATGTTAGGATGGTTTTCCTTTATGGTTTTAAAGTTGGTATTAGTTGTTTGAATGCTTAATTTGCTTGGATGATCATTTCCAGTCTTGATAATTGTGTGACTCTTAAAATGTTAATTGTTACAGTTTTTTTTTTATAATTGGCTTTAAATAAAATGGAAATAATGTTTTAAATGATTTTGACACTTAGCTTAATTATTGTGGGTGTTTAAATTGGAAAGTTTATTTTGCGACAGTGATGCTAAGAATGAACCAACCGTTCACCTTGGTTATAATCTAATAAATGTCTGATCACCCGGTATTTAATTAGGCGGGGTGTTACCCAAAGCATTCAAGTAAAATTTAATCAGTCTTCAACCTAAGGCAATAAATCTCTTCCAATATCACTGTAAAATCTGTAACTAATTTGGAATTCATGTTTTTCCTTTATGTTTTAGGATTAGAAGTCAGTTTTAGAATCTTATTTATTGCGTCCCAATCATGTTATTATTTTATGTTAATTATGATTAGTGAGTAATTAGCCTTATATTAAAAGTTTATGTTTTTGGAATATAAATGTTGATCGAATGGTACTTTTGGATTGAATCTTTGTTAGAATTTATGTTATAGAATTTCATCATATTTTCAAATAAAATACCTTTGAAAATTTCAAGTTTGGTTATGAAATTTAAATAGATTTAGAACTAGTTCATGTTTATGGAAAAATGTGTGGAATTAAGATATTTAACCTTTAATTAATGTTTTAGATCATAAATAATGATTAACAATCATTTGAATCGCGTACCCATGCTATTTTTTTGGTTTTGATAGTGTTAAATTGCTGGATTGGATCTCCAAGACTCATTAATGGAGGTATATAGGGTTAAATCACATTGTTAGGGACGAAACAGTCGATATTGGGAAACCTCATTGGAACAAGTTGAAGTCTTGTTCGAATGAGGTGAGTATGTTAGTTTAAACGAGGTGTTTCATCCTTTGAATAAAGTATGTATTCTTATTCAAATGAACCTTTTGAAGTCATTCGAACGAGTTTTGGGGTAGAATGCCTTGGGTAAATTTTGATGGAGGAAATATTCTCGATTTGATTCAAGTAGTTTGATCATAGTTTAAGCAGAAAAAATGGTAAGATATTTATGGTAGTGAGTTTAATTGGGTCATGAACCTCGAGACTAAAAGGATTAATTAACTTTGGTTAATTAATAGTACAATCTAGCATTTGGGGATTCGGTGAGATAGGTAGACGCTTGAGAAAAATGATATCCTATTTGTAGTATATATATATATATATATATATATATTAAGTGGTGTATATATATATGTATGCTATAGTTGTGTGAACATATCGTTACTCGTGGTGAATATATCAATGAAGGATATTTTTTAGATTAGTTCTCTGTACGGTATGCCTTGATGAATGAAGCATGACGATGTGGATGTAATTGTGTTTGATCAAACGTTAAGGATGGTCACCTCTTTAAGGAGAGAGAAGGAAGATTGACTCGATCTAGTGATAAGGTTTGATCTTGGGCCCGTTGGTGGTGTTACTGTATTATTATTTCCCCATTGTTAAATATGTTTGTTTGTTTAAGTCCATTAGGTTAGGGAATCCCATAGAATTTTTAATTGAAGAAAAAGATAGACCTCAAAGGTAGGGGCCTTTATGTTATGTAATTAAGAATGACAAATAAATAACATAATTCAATTATGGATTTTTTTAATAAGATCTATGTCACGTTTAATATATTGTGTCATATATATGTTTATTGTGGGTGACGTTGAGGGGGTTTGGACTAAGGTTGTATTCTTATACGCTTACTTTATTACATACTTAAAGAATGGTAAATGCTTATTGTTTATTCATCAAGTTAGTACATAGTCTTGTTAGAATAGTTATGAATAGGTTTGGGATATGCACATAGTATTGCACTTATTTGAGAGGTAAGGTAATTATTACATGTGAGAGCCACGATGATTAATTACTACTAATATTGGAGTTATTTCTTGAAACTTTTGGGCTATGAACAAATATTATAAAAAAAATTTGCGCCTTATTTTGGGTAGTGTATTTTGCGCCTTGTTTCATGCTAGTGGTTGGATTTGGTGTTGCATTGTATTTTTTTCGGTCTTGATTAGGACTTTCTTATAATAGATTTTTAAATTGATAAATTTAGACTTCACCAAAAAATCCATTTTTTTATATAAGAATTTTTATTAAAACAATCCAAATATACATTGAAAATAAAATTATAATCACAAATTAGATTTCTTCTAATAGTGGGTACATAAAAATCTTCAAAAATTATCCATTTGTCTCCACCAATGTTTAAAGGTAAATCTACTTCTAATAATACTGATGAATTTTTGTTCTTACCCATGAACATAATTGTTTGCCCTTCACTGATATGCTTGGTAACTTAGAACCTATAGAACGAATTACAAACAATATTAGTGGCTCTCGAATCTAGAAACCAGGTCCCTATTGATTAGAGCACAAAATATTTCTCAATGATTATGGATAAATTATTTATGTTGTTCCTCTCTTTAACTAAGTAGACCAGGAACTGATTTCTTCCAATTTCTACACTTTTTGCCGATTTTACACTTGCCTTCAAACTATTTCTCTAGGATTAAGAAGAGTTTTAATTATCCAAGGTTATACCTGAGACTTTCCCTTATTCTTGTTACTTTTTGAAGGATAAGTATATTGGACTCTCTCAACAACATACACAACATTCTTTTGTTTCTTGATATTCATTACTTCCTAGAGTTATTTCAGTAGTTACGCCAAAGAGTAATCATTCTTTTCTTATAACAATTAGGCAAAGCTACTTTAAAGGTGACCGTAGTGATTGCAACACGTAGTTGATCTTAGTTTCCCTATCGATTTTAGATATAATAACTTCCAATTCTCTTAAGATGGACATTATCTTTAGGACATAGTCACATGTTGTAGTACCATCTAGCATCTTTATGTTTACAAGGATTGCCACACCATCCAATCTTTTAGCACGATTATAATCTACAAACATGTAATTGAGGCTTAAAATCATGTCGTAATCACTTAGCGTATTGTGATGCTAGGATTACAATGCATGGGTTGTAGAAGCTCATATATAATAACGGGCCATCAGATTAGCTTTCTGACACCCATAGTAAGCGTGGACATCCTTATTGGATGTCTACTCTGGTATCACATGGTTTAGTTAAAATAAATATGTTTGTCGCTAGTGAGGACATTGTCTAAATTCCTTTTATTGTTTATGAAATTAATTACATGTAATTTTTTTCATTAATATTATATCAAGTTGGTTGAATCTTGAGCCCATTTTGAAATATTATTATCACCATTTGAAAATATTAATTTCAAATTAAATATGTGGGTATTATCATTTTATCAAAATTTCATCTACTTCCCACCACCAACAATTATAACTAATGCGGTTGAGAATTCTATATTCCTCGTGAAGTAAAATTTCATATTTGGAGCTTCAATCTCCCCACCTTGAACTAGATATGTTTGATATCTTTCAATTATGCTATTCGAAGAGTCCGTGAAACTTTTATCGAACATGATCGACTATTAGATGTCTTTTGGTCCCTTAATCAATGACAGTGACTCCATTGGGAGTATCCATATTTATGTATTAGTATAAACAATTAGTTCATTCCTCAAAATTTAATTCTCTAACGTATAAATTTCCTTTAAATGGGACCGAATTTATTCACATTCAATGGCTATGAATTATCACTTAAGAGTTTTAATAATATTGAATGTAGTAATTATTTCCCTCTACTAGAGTGGAAATACAAAACTCATGCGAGGAATTAATCACATCAAATTCTTTAAAGATAGATGGATGTTGTGATGTTTATATCGAAACCCATCTCCTATATAATATTTTTAACTTCATGGTGTTATTCATTCAATTATACACTCACAGATTAAATCAGGGATCATTTTTCAATTGCTTATACAAATTAAATTATCTAAGCACTCTGTATTAATTTTTACAAAAAGAAAAATATTTATAATAAAATATGAAAACCGTAATTTAATTTATGCCTATAATTAATTCGCTAATTAAATTTAATTTTATTACAGAATAAATAAAATTAATTTTTCAAAAATCATGATCTTGGCCGGTCTTATAAATAAATCCATGCTGTCTATAAAACGTGTTTCCTAATTAAATGAATAATCAAATCAAAAAATTATACATCATTACATGTAGGAAGAGAGAGATATAATCACACACAAACATAAGCAAATATATATCAAATGGGACTACGAATCTCCATCCATCGTGAATAAGAATTCTTACACGAGGAAGATTTTTTTGGGTGAAAACTCCACTGAAGAAAACTTCATGAGAAAATTTAAATTCATCTTCTTATTGGAGAAATCTATTTTGGTGATTACATTGACTTGCTTATAATGCTTTATCGGACAATAGAAATAAGATTTATTTTATGGATGTTTAAGAATCATATTTCCAAGAATGATTTTAATTGTAATTTTTTTCCATTACATATTTGGTCGAGCGAGTCATGTCATTAATGATAGATTTATTTCGTTTGCACGTTCTAGAAATACAACAAAATGGGTGATTGTTAGAGAATATGTATACTCACACACATCAGTGTCTTTTTTACTCTTCATTTATAGTTGATGAGGACTAAAAAAACCTTCTGTAACACCCTGTATTTTTAATGATTTTTAAATATAGGATTAATTAAAATAAATATGCAAAATTAATTTATAATTAATTCGGATGAAAATAAATATTAATTAGAGAGACAAGGGTTAGTATTTATTGATGTGAATTATATTGATTATTACTGGGGGAATAAAGTAATATGTGACTATGAATTTATTAAAATTCGCACGAGTGAAAAATATGACAGTTATAATAATTAAGTCGAGACACGCGTGTCAGTTGTGTCAGGACTCAATTTAATGGAATGAAAAGTAATTTATTTTTAAGTCATCCAAATGGTAATTTTGAGTTTTCCAAAGTATCCGAAAGGGTCGAGATAGTCAAAAAAGTCTAACCGGGGATTCAGTTTGGGTTCCGAGTAAGGCACCCCGGGAGGGTATTTTCGGCATTTGCATTTTTGGGAAAATAACACCTACGAATTTCTAAGTGCAATATATCTGATTAGAGAAGGGGTTAGGACTAATTACATAAGAAATAAAGAGAAGCCACAGAGAGGCAATAACAGGAAGAGGAGAGGAGTTCCAAGGCTAGAACCACCTTCTTGCACCACCACCACCACCGCCGGATTATAGATCGTTTACAGGAGAACACGAATATACCCATCATCTTCAATGGATCAGACCTACCAAAAGAGGCAAGTGTTTAATCTTGCAAACTCATAGCATATATAATATCCATGTTAGTGTAGCTTGAATTAACTATGAAATTCATAGAATTTGAATGAAATTTTGAAGACATATATCATTATCTTGGGTGAAATTGATATAGAATAGGATCCTCCCTGTAGGTAGTATGAAAACAATGAAATTATATTGAATCTTGGGGAAGAACTCTGGGTTTTGATGGGTATGATTGAATTGTAGCACAATTTCTTGGATTTGAAGAAGTCTATGAAATTGGGTAAATTATTTGTCGTTTTAGAAACTGTTTTGAGCCACTTTGGTTCCGAAAATGGGTATTATGTCCGCATTGTGTCGTATAAAATCCTGTTTTTTGCATTTGGATCTCTGATACGTTTTTTCCAAACCGATTCAGAAATGCCTCAAAACTGAATTGTAAAAATCTGGGTAGATTCGTGGGGGAAATTTTAAGAAATTTTATTTTTAGTTGTTATTCCATTGTAGGTTACCTAGATTAATTGATTGTGATTGTTGTTCTATAATAAGGATATTAGGCTTAAAGTGGAGATTAGGTTCACATAAAGTGAGACGAATAAATATTGGGATAATTGAGAAAATTATTTCGTTTGAGTTAAAACCTTGCGACGGAATTTATTAGAGGAAATGGAATAACCCATAATGATTATTATGGTAAATTAATAGTGGGAGAATGGGGTTAATTACGTTAAAAGATTCTTGGGTAGTGAGTCATTCTTGGAAAAATACGATGGGGAGAATATTCATAAGTTAATAAATATATCGGTAGTATTAGTGAGAAAAACAAATACTACGTATGAATTATATTATTCGGGTTGTGTGTATACCTACTGATTTTTATAGGTTGTGTGAATTACTATGGTATGATCCCATTGGGGGGATTTTAGATTTGGTGCCTCAGAACATGGAACCTAGGTACGGGCTATCTATGAGAACGGTAGTGTTGACGGTCATTTGGGTGTGTAGGTATGTGCGCAACCCAAATACTTGGAACTATGTTTGCCTCCAATATGAGTGATTTATATTTATGGTTCGTGAGAGATAACGAATCGATTATACCTATTTAGTTCGAGATATACCAGGACTTGATAGCAGAGTATGCATTCACCGCAGCTGAGTCTAGGGGTGCCATACTAGTATATATATAGTGCAGTGATGAATATATATATATATATATATATATATATATATGTTTGTGCTATTATCTATTGAATGAAATTAGTAGATGAGAAAGATTGTGAAATCTAAATTAATAGAAGTATGTGAACACTTAATTGTACTTGTGAAAACTCTTACTAGGGATATTAAAGGTAGAAACATTTATTAATATTATATGGGAAATACGTGATATTATTACAAGTGATAGTTAGAAGGTTTATGCCTACAATATAGTTAGGTGTGAAAATAATAACTATAATGGTTTAGAGGCACATTGGGTGTGCAAAATAGTTGACAGGTGAGAATGTCATGTGAGAAATCGAAAAGACAACTTGTTTTAAAATATTACAAAGTATTTTCTTTTGTGCAACTACTATAAGTATTATTACAAGTATTTTCTTTACCGCATTTTAAATACTTACTAAATTGTTTTAAAATATTTTACACTCGTCTCTGACCCGTCTCTTGCAAATATATTTTCTCTTGTGCAACTATTTTTAGGTGTCCAACCACAGGGACGCCTGGCGTAGACTTTCAGATGATTTGACGGGTTGTAGCTATTGTGGAAGTTGCATATCCTACTATTTTGATGCCTCCACTCTTATCCGCTCACTTTCATCATTTAGATATTTCAGTTAGGGCATGTCTCCCATTCTCAGTTCTCTTTGATGTCAGAGAGATATTGTACTCATTTTACTTCAGTATTTATTTTTTTAGTTAGATTCAGTTTTATATTGGGTTATTTCATTTGAGATTATTTAATTGGGACATTTATTCCATCTTTATTTGATTGAGTTAGTTGATTTCTCATTTACTATTATTCTTATTCATGGGATTACTGAATGTGTTAATGGTTTAAGTTGTTGAGTATTAATTAATAGATTAAAGTTATTGTCACTAGCTTAATTAATTATTACGTGATTAATAAGGTAAATGATTTTCGGTAGTGATGCTAAGAATGAACCAAATGGATATTCTGTTTTAAATTTTATAAAGGACTGATCACCCAGTATTTAATTAGGCGGGGTGCTACAAGTGGTATAAGAGGATCATGTTCTATAGTCTTTTAGGATATGTGCGACTTATTATGTTTCAGTGTAGCGTTCTTTGATGTAGATCCTTATCGTAGGATTGTTGTATTCCTCTATGTTTGCGACTTACTTTCTCCTATAATTAAATATAGTGATGTGATTCATATACGAGTTCGGTTGGGCTTCGTACACCGAACATTTATAGAATG
This sequence comes from Sambucus nigra, assembly GCA_949130495.1. NCBI lineage: Eukaryota > Viridiplantae > Streptophyta > Magnoliopsida > Dipsacales > Adoxaceae > Sambucus > Sambucus nigra. Next base: position 697,978,225 of record OX422208.1, read on the forward strand.
ATCAGCGAGGGCCGTAAGAAGGACTGTAGGAGCATAAGCTCAGCATAAGACATAGAATATTTGGGGAATGGTGATCATAACAAAAGTCACCCTGAACGTTATTCAAGCAAGTGATAATGGGAGAATCACTCGAATGCACTAACTTCCCCAAATATCAACAAAGTTAACGTTATATTTCAAACTCGCCCAGCTTTTTCGAGAAAGGGTGAGGGAGTCGGAAGAACTATTTTGAAGAGATGTCGATAAGGATGCGGGTAAGAGATAAAGTGTAGTGGGACAATGTAAGAAGAAAATCCAAAGGAAATTGTGTCGGGCGAAGTACAACAACACCCATGATTTAATTTTGGGAAATTTTTTAGCTTATAGGAGCGATATTAAGTGATGACAATCAATCACCACATATAAAGAAGTACGTGTGTAAATCAACAAAAAATTTGAGTATGGTTTAACCATGAGGTCTTCCATCTACTGTTCTAATAGAGATGCGAATAGAATTTTGAAACTTACCACAAGTGGGTAAGATAGAGACTGATCGTGACATAAAGTTTGATTTTCTTAACGAACTTTGTACCTGGTGAAGGAGCGTAGAATAAAAAAAGGTTTTATAGCTAATAAAGGACCTCTTAGTAGAATACAAAAGTATGAATGAGAAATCCATCTAGGATGACTAATGTCGATGTAGTCAAGGTTTTACATTTACATGTTTGTATCACCACTTCCAGAAGAAGTGAGATAGAAGGGTTAGAGAATCTAGCCGATGAGCAAGACTGGAATTAATGATGTTAGTGAAGCACCACATAAGAGTATACCCAGTAGGGAACGCATTTAGATGATTTTGATTGATTGAATTCCTACAAAATGACGATGGAGTCAATCAGGGCCACAGAGGACAACAATAAGTTACATAATGCAAACATAGCCAAAAGGACAATGGGAGTATTAATTGGGCCCAAGACTACTAAGTCCGAGAGGAGGACACCCCGACATGGCCAGTGAGACCAATGGTAGGGAGATAGAGCAGGAAGGTGTCCTATGTACAGAGAGTAGGGTCACCTGTGTTGAAGTTGTTCATAATAAGATAGTGAGACCAGTAAAACTGGGAACTGTGCTAGTGGAGCACAACAGTAGGATGAGAAAGATTTTGGGTAAGGGAAATAGGTCTAAGAGAGTAAGGTTAAGGGTTACCAACCCAATAGTGGTGGGTTTAAGTAGGACCAACAAGGTTCGTACCATATCCGTTCCTCACAGCTGTTGGGATTAAATAGAAAGACAGAGGAGGCCATGAGGGCTAGGTTCATGGATAAGGGTGTTTCTATGGAGGTTGTTACATAGAGAAGAGATTTTTGGATCGATGCTTCACTTAAGAAACCGTAAGCCATAATAAAAGATGACATTACCCAAAGCGAGGCATGGAGCAACTACAGGATGAGATCCCGGATGTACAACCATTGTAACAGATTGGGGGTCAGTTTCGGTACGGGAGTACATTTAGGGAACCAACAATTTGGATAGACACATGCCGAAGATAGCTAATATCTTTAGTTCACCATTGCAAATATGGTATTAGCTAGGGTGACATGTAGGCATCATAAGGTACGATTGTTAACACTTAAATTCAAAAGTGAGACGAGTTTAGTGGATGCGTTGGAAATATAGGCCTGGTTGTTACAAATATGGCTACCGCTAGGTAACGAAGATCATTTCCGTGTCACTCATAGCGGAACAGGTGTGGCAACTGAAAGAATTTGATGTTTTGATTTTTCTACTTTTAGGAGTTAGAAAAATAAGACTTATTATAACCACGTGTAGTGACTGGATACTGAGAGTTTGAGCGGTAGTAGTCTATGTGATAAGACTATCGTGCTTGTTATTCCTGGATGAGATTTATTATATTGTGAGGCATAGCCTGGAAGATGGTTGAGTCTACTTACATATATTGTATGTTATGTTATGATCAAATGTAAAGAGCTATATCCTTGATGCTATATATAGATACGGAAATATCATGGACTTTGGTACGTATGTTATCTAATTATATTTAATCCAGGTGTGTATAGACTTTTTAGTGATGTGATTCAGGGTGCTTTATGTTCTTTGTCAAGTGGAAATACATACCTCGCTACTTATACAGCGCTAAGAACTTGTGATAGTCAGAGCACCATGTTGTTTGTCGTCTTTAGTGGCATGAGAGTGGACGAGTGGATCTTTTATGTCAGAAGATGGGGATTCATGAGTATATGTTATGGATTGAGGACCTAACAGATCTCGATGACCATCAATGTTATATAGTAGTGTATCGGCGGGGGGGGGGGGGGGGGGGGGGGGAGGGGGGTCTTGTTTTGATTTCTCTTTGCGAGACATCCCACACATGAAACTTAATGAACATTGGAAGTTAGGAGAGGTTTGGTCTTTAGTAAATGGGTTTAGCACCTTGGTTATTATACATATACGTGAATATAACTGAGAGTTTATAGTTCTATTTTGATTTAAGGTCGGTATAGCCGTATAATCCTGATGTGAAAAATAGTGAACATTTTCACCACGAATAGATTTAGTGGGGCAACCTAGAAAATAACGGAGTTACAACTAAGTCGATGGTTGAGTATAACCTTACAATATAGTCATCTCAAGTATATTACATTAAATGTAGGTATATTACACTTAGTTGATTTGTGCTGAAGTGCACAGGACATAGGGTGTATGGGCACCCTAGTTAATTGAAATTTTCAGTATCATTCTTGAGGAGAAAATATTAAAACATATGAAATTTACGTAGATACACAGGTAATATAGAGATGGGACTAAAATAAGAAAAAGAGAATATATTTGTGTTGAGAGAAAGGCGTGTGACCAAAAATCGAAGAGTAGATGGAAATGGGTTGATTAGAGTGTTGAAAAGTACAAAGAATATATATTTTTATTTTTGAGGATAACCATAAATTACTATGCACATAGGACTAATATGACGAGAATTACGTCATAACCAATCAAAGGTTTAAAAGTCTGACATGGGTAGACGAGAGGTGATTAGGATGTCATTTTTGTAAAATTTAGGAAGGTGGTGAGAGTATACCACCGTACACCAAGTTTGGAATCTGACATAAGTGGTTAGAGGTGGTTAAGAATGTCTCCCACGGAGAGAGTTACTAGATTTAGCATCAAGAGAAATGGGCACCAAGGCAATATGGAATTTTCCAACACAAATGATAGAGCCAGTAAAGTGTAGGCTCATCTTTTGGAAGAATTATTAGTGGGTTCACGATAATACAGTGTGCCATTGTATAGGCGATACTTAAAGAAATATATCAGCATATATGAGTGGAAATGACTGGTAGCTAACATGGAGTAGTAAGGAATGGACTTTCAGTCAAAAAGGGTAACATTTACATAGGTATAGTGGAATTACCAAAACATTATTACGAGTTGACTTTGAATACATTCGGATGAGTTAAGTGTTAGAATCTGGAGCTTTAGTGCAAGGACATATCCGAATTTTGAGGACGAATCAAATGTTGGAGATACACTGCGAGTTGGTATACTTGACTTGGGATGAGTTTGGGAATATTATATTTTACTAGTGGAGTTTGCGTATCATAACTTTTATCAGTTTATAATTGGCATGACACCATTTGAGGTGTTTTACGATAGGCCTTGTCACTCTCCTTCTTGTTGGCTAGAGGTGGGGGCTAATAAGCTACTCAGGCCAGAGTTGATTCAGGACACTACGGCCAGGATAAAGATGATTCATGGTTATATACGGGTAGCCCAGGCAAATAGAAAAGCTACGCCGATGCTAAATGATTCTTTCGAGAGTTGATGTGTAGTTCCAGGAATTTATACGAATATCTTATATGAAAGGGATAATGAGATTTGGGAAGGAATGAAAATTGGTACTGAGGTACGTGGGGACATTTCCTATTATGAAAATGATAAGTCCATTTGCATATAGAGACCTGGGTTGTCAAAACACTTGCATCGTATTCATGATGTGTTCCATATTTCTTCGATGAGACGATATCTCCGGAATGAGTTGGCTCACACTCACATTGCGCTGGAGGAGATTTACTTACATCTTAATAGTTCGTATAAGGAGATACTGGTGGATATCTTAGATCGTAGAGATAGGAGATTGAGGTCGGAGGTAGTTCCACTTGTGCGTGTCCAGTGGGAGCACCATAATGTTGAGGATCCTACTTGGGAGCGTGAGGCTGAGATGCACGAAAAAATATCCAGAGTTTTTCTTACCCGGTATACTTTTATTTTCTTAATTTCTTGATGAGATTCGGTTGTAAGAGGGAAGTATGTAACACCCCGTATTTTTAATAATTTTTAAATGTAGGATTAATTAAATTAAATATGGAAAATTAATTTATAATTAATTCAAATTAAAATAAATATTATCTAGAGAGACGAGGGTTAGTATTTATTGATGTGAATTATATTGATTATTACTTGGGGAATAAAGTAATATGTGACTATGAATTTATTAAAATTGTCGACAGGGGAAAATTCTAGAGTTACAGTCATTAAGTCGGGACGCGCGTGTCAGTCGTTTTGGGACTCAATTTCATGGAATAAAAAGTAATTTATTTCAAGTCATCCAAATGGTCATTTCGAGTGCATCAAAGTATCCAAAAGGGACAAGATAGTCAGAAAAGTCTACCCGGGGGTTGAGTTTGGGTCCCGGAGCAATTTTAGGCTAAACCGGCACCCCGTGAGGGCATTTTGGTCATTTTCATTTTTGGGAAAATAACACCTACAAATTTCTAACTACAATATATCTGATTAGAGAAGGGGGTTTAGGTGTAATTACATGAGAAACAAAGAGAAGCCACAAAGAGGCCATAGGAGGAAGAGGAGAGGAAATCTAAGGCTAGATCCACCTTCTTGCACCACCACCACCATCGGATTGTAGATTGAGGAGAGGAGAACACCAATATATCCATCATCTTCAACGGATTAGACCTACGAAAAGAGGCAAGTGTTTAATATTGCAAACTTATAGCATATATAATATCCATGTTAGTGTAGGTTGAATTAACTATGAAATTCATGTGATTTGAATGAACTTTTGAAGACATACCATTATCTGGGGTGAAATTGATATATAATAGGATCCTCTATGTAGGTAGTATGAAACCCACGAAATTATCTTGAATCTGGATGAAGAAATCTAGGTTTTGATGGGTATGATTGAATTGTAGAAAAATTCTTGAATTTGAAGAAGTCTATGAAATTGGGTAAATTAATTCGTCATTTTAGAAACTGTTTTGAGCCGTTCTGGATTCGAAAATGGCTATTCTGTCCGCGCTACCTATTAAAATATCATGTTCTCTACATTTTTTAATACATTTTTTCCAAAACGACTCTGAAATGCCACAAAACTGCATTTTAAAATTTTGGGTAGATTCATGGGGGAAATTTTAAGATTTGTTATTTTTAGTCGTTGTTTGATTGGAGGTTGCCTAGATTGATTGATTATGATTGTTGTTGTATAATAAGAACATTAGGCCTAAGGTGGAGATTAGGTTTACATAAAGTGAAACGAATAAATATTGGGATAATTGAGAAAATTGTTCTATTTGAGTTAAAACCTTGTGACATAATTAATTCGAGGAATTGGAATAACCCATGATGATTATTAGGGTAAATTAATAGTGGGAGAATTGGGTTATTTACGTTAAAAGATTCTTGGGTATTGAATCATCCTTGGGAAAATACGATGGAGAGAATATTCATAAGTTAATAAATATATCGGTAGTATTAGTGAGGAAAAAAAATACTACATATGAATTATAATATTTAGGCTGTGTGTATACCTACTGATTTTTATAGGTTGTGTGAATACCTATAGTATTATTTATTATGTGTATGACATACCTACGTTGCATACTATCGCAGAAGTTTTTTGAAATGGGACCATCTTATCCCGATGAGCCCACTAGGGGATTTTAGATTTGGTGCCTCAGAACAAGAAACCTAGGTAAGGCTATCTGTGAGAGCGGTATTGTTGATGGTCATTTGGGTGCGTAGGTATATGCGTAGTCCAAAGACTTGGAACTAAGTTCTCCTCCAATATGTGTGATTTTTATTTATGGTTCGTCAGAGATAGGAACCGATTGTCCTTATTTAGTACGAGATGTACCACGACTTGATAGTAGAGTATGCATGGCCTGCAGCTGAGTCTAGGGGTGCCGTATTAGTGTATATATATAGTGTAGTGATGAATATATATATATATATATATAGGATTTCTCTACTATCTACTGGATGAAATTAGTACACGAGAAAGATTGTGAAATCTAAATTAACTTAAGTATGTGAACACTTAATTGTACTTTTGAAAACTCATACTCGGGATATTATAGGCTGAAACATTTATTAATACTTTAAGGGAAATACAAGACAATATTATGAGTGATAGTTAGAAGGTTTATGCCTAGAATCTAGTTAGGATAGTTTAGAGTTACGTTAGGTGTGCACAATAGTTGAGAGGTTAGAATCTCATGTGAGAGCTCGAAAATCTAACATGTTTAAAGTATTTCCTTTAATGCATTTTAAATACTTGCTAAATTATTTTAAAATATTTTACACTCGAGCTCTAACCCGTCTCTTGCAAATCTATTTTCTCTTGGGCAACTATTTTTAGGCGTCTACCTACAGGGATGCCCGTCGTCGACTTTCAAACGATTTGACGCGCTGCAACTATTATGGAAGTTGCAGATCCTCATATTTAGGCACCTCCACTCTTATCCTCTTAGTGTCATTATTTAGATTTTTCAGTTAGTTCATGTTGCCCATTCTCAGTTCTCATTTATGTCAAAGAAATATTATACTCATTTTACTTTAGTATTCATTTTTTTAGTTGGATTCGGTTTTATATTTTTGTGTTGGATTTGAGATTATTTAACTGGAACCTTTATTCCAGTTTTATTTAATTCAATTAGTTGATTTCTCATTTATTATTATTCTTATTCATGGGATTAGTGAACGTGTTAATGGTTTAAGTTGTTGAGTATTAATTAATGGATTAAAAGTTTTTGACACTAGATTAAATATTTTTTAGGTTATTAATAAGGTATTTTTTTTTCCGATAGTGATGCTAAGAATTAACCAACCGGATATTCTCTTTTAAACTTTATAAAGGACTGATCACCCTAAAATTTAATTGGGTGGGGTGTCACACCTTTATCGTTTGAAATTTCAAGAAGAATATCATTCATGACATTATCTTAAGTATCCTTAATAAGACAGTGGTATATTCTATTAAGATTACTTAGTATCATCTTTGGTTAAAGGTTTCTTAAATTGAAAAATATTCTTAATTTGACCTTGTTACTTAGAGATTTCTAAATGCAATGTTGTGGAGGAATTACCGACAATTTGGGAATAGGTGAAGCATGTTTAGCATATGTGGTAACAAGAAAAAATATACAAGATAATAAAGAAATGAGTTGAATCAATACAAATCTTGTAATTGAATTCATCGGATCAAGTCACAGTATTAATCAAGCTCATGGAGTCTTAGGAGAAAAAATATATTTTTGTTCTCTATATATGTATCCCACACCCCTGGACAAAGAATAATATAGTGTTTAATATCAAGAATCGATTAGTAGGGGGTGGAGAGAGAGAGAGAGAGAGAGAGAGAGAGAGAGACCTCGTGAATATAGGCACATTTATGAAACACATACATACTATTTCATTGTGTGATTATGATTATTATTCTTTCTCGTCCTTGTTTATATTTTATAAGAGTGTGATTTTTTCACGTACAATTTGCGTTGTCTATGTGAATTGACTTACATTTATCATCCAATAAAATCCAATGAGAAATTATGTCTCACTCATTCAGCCCAACCCTGCAGACTAGTGAAAACCATTAGAATGATCATAACGAACACCCATCACTCAAAGTTTGGTATGAGATTGAACTTAACAGGGATATAAAAATCCTTTATTAAACTATCATCCACAAGAGGAACACTCCATTGAATGAAATAAACCTTTATGATCAAATAACATTCTGTGTCTTGTGGACTCCCATAAATGGCCACCAGGTCAAGAGGACAACACCATGTGCCACCAATAAGTATAAATCGCTCGACTTTAGTGTCATTAATAAAGAATGAAGAAGTATATCAAAGTTAACAGAACCAAACAACATGCCTTAAAACCTAACCCTAAGACGAGAAAAATACCCATCTAAGAAAGGATACCACGATGCATTAAGGAGCATTCCATCCACAACATCTCTCTTGTAAAAAAAGCCCCAAAAAGAGTTCATTGCAAGAGAGATCTACGCGAGGTCATCCGAAAAGAGATATACGAGAATACCACTCATGGGGGTGGGAGTAATATCCATCAAAGAATAGGCTAGGAGGGCCTTCATCAATTAGATGGAGTCTCTTTTCTCATCAATTAAATAACTAAAATATCCTAAGAAGTTCGCCGCCATCGATTCAAAATTTACACTAGGAAGACAAAATTCCATCGAATATGTTCACAAGTACCTTTAAGATATGACAATATGGAATAATAAATAGGCCCACATGTGCCGCATCATCCTTTCTAATTTGGGGATATTTCATAAAATTCAGTTGAGATATTACAACACAGATTTCTCACCAACTTCAAGCAGCTCGCGATGGCTTTTATGGCAATATTTATCACTAGTAGTCACCATTGAAAGAGGATGGACTCACACCTCACCGGTAGTCACCAACTTCTAACTATGCGTGAAGCTAGCATCTTTTCCCATTAACTTACAGAGTTACACAATTAGAAATATTTGGAAAAATCTTTCATTTACTTTCAAAACGTTTATTACAGGACGTTCATTAACTCACACCATAGTTGTTAATCATTACCTAAAGATTTCCTTCAACACACACTCCCATCATGTTAGAAAATATTCATTAAACATTGAAAGTCGTATACAACACACACTTGGGTTATTATGGATTTAAACCTCATTAGGTAGCTTAATTACCCCTTAAGTCAGCTTGCTTAACCATTTCTCTTTTCTTATGGACATTAATTATTATTCTCAATTTTATGGTCCACATTATATTATCGGGAACCTTAAACATTTACACATGTTAGGTTATTTTCATCTTATAACCCGTTTCTTATCCTGTTCCAATTAATACCATTATCTTTGGGATTTAGCCAATAACCATGGAGTTTGTGGCCTCTCACCACCGATCTCCGCTACTATATGCTACCGTAGTTACTTTGGGGTCTTTCACCACTAGGGCCGTCATGTGTTCAATATTACCCGACATCATTCGAGTATTCTTTTATCCTTTCAATGTGTTCAATATTATTCCAATGTTCCCATTAATCCGCATTTACGAGCAGAAACCAAAAGTCTGGACTTAACCGTCTGTTTTTCAATTAACACTTGGAAAATTATTACTTTTTCTTTTAACTCCTTTATTCACACACACGTTGATTTTATACCAAAAATCATTCACGTTTTAGGATTTAATTCAATTTCACCTATACTAGTGTAAAAACATTCACCAACGTTTTAAAATCATCAAAATGTTCCAATTTAAGTAAATTATCAATTTACCCTTTTATTACAAAACTCGCAATTTAATCATTTACCAAGTGCCTTTTTTTGAAAAAGTAGTTTAAGTTTCCAATTTAACTCTTAAATATATTTAACCATTAAAACACTTATTTATTAGCATAATTTACTCAACTTTAACATTTTACACTTTACACACCTTTAATATAAAAGTTCGTACATTTTATATGTTAAAGTCTCATTCTCCACATATTTGATATACACACTTTAGTTTTGAATTTTTTGCATCTTAACACCCATTTTACCAATATTTACAGATTAACCCATATTTGTTTTTTCTTATTATGAGTTTACACAATTTAAAATACCCATTTAAATCGAAAACATTTCTTCACATAATAAACTCTCTATTTAATGTGGGAAAACATATAATCATTTTATAAAGTGAAATGAATAAACTTAACACATTAGTTTTCATATAAATCACATTTCCATCATTAAAACCCACCTTTAGCAAATTTTATTCCCTAAATTGTCCATGAATAATGTTATGGAAATTTCAACAAATTCAAAACCCATTTAGGTAAAAGTGTACCTTCTTCTTTTACTCATCATTTTAAGTAAGAAACTCCATTTTGATTTTTTAAAAATGGCCTACACAAGCCCAATGTATTTCTAAACATTAAGTCACATTATCTACTTCCTAGAATATCATTTAAACACATTTTATTTCATTAAATGTTCAAAATATAAATTCTGAATTTTCTACATTTTAAGACTCATTTTTAGTCAATCTTTAAAAACCATTTCCATACACAATCATAAGAATTAAACTAATTAATCCATGGTAACCATTTAACACATGTCCTACATATATTAAGCCTAATGTATGCAATTAATCTTGCTGAAAATTCATTAAACTTTAAACCTCTAACAAGGTAAGATTTTCCTACCTCAAAGACTCTAAAATGGAGGTGGTAGTGGTGGTGTAGGTGGAGCAACTCCCACCTTCAAAGGTGGCGTCAAAGGGTTACTATAAGATCTTCCAAAACAAGATCCATAGAAGATCCATTGTTACTCTTCTCTTCTCCATGAATTCCACCTTCTTCCTCCAAGAACATCCCCTTGAAAACTACGCCCAACTCCAAGAATACAATCTTCTTTAACCCATTAAATTTGATTAGGGTTTTGTATGGTGATGTAATTTTATTTGAGACTTTATAGTGGTGGTTTAATGGTAAATATAGTGGTATATGTTGGTGGTTTCATCCCTAATAATTATGGGACAGAGCACACCTCAATGGAAGCTCCAACTTAGAGAGAGAGATGGGGTACAAATGAGGAGATGGTTTTTGAAACCCTAACACACACCTTCTTACATTTTTTACAACAAATGAAGATAATCCAAAAATTACCTTGGTTTGGATCCTTTAGATGGTCAACACCTCATAAAAATCGAATGGACGCAAGTGTGACAGCAAAATAATTTTTCCTACCATGGGTAGCCCTAGAAGGCGCGGTCGACCGGCCTGTAAGTCGGGGTCGATCGAGCATGGTGTAAAAATTTCTCTTTTTTGTAATTTTTTCCCATGGTATTTTGATATATGTTTGTAGGACCCGAAAGAAATATTCAAACTATTTTTATTCCCAACCAAAAGACCTACGAAAATCGCGTAAGTTTCCATTTTTTTGTGTCGTGCACCATCAAAAATCGCATTATTTTAACCATGTCCGTGTCACATCTGTTCCTCGACTATGTAGTGTCGTACTTAAACATTATGCTAATTATAACCATTTGAACTCAAATGTTCATCCATGCAGATCATGCAACATGGCACTTCCTTGTTAACCCCTATGCATGATGTATCACTTTATGTATACTTTAGATTCAATACTTATGTATTTGTTTCTCCAATTATATTTCTCAATAAGTTACTAAATTTATTATTCCTCATCTATTTTCTATGGTGGGATATTACATTATTCCCTCCTTAGGAAATTTCATCCTAGAAATTCTTTATCATCAAACTTAGAATTCAATTTCCTTCAACTAATTTCCAATTCTAGGGCATCCTCAACACTATGGTCTAAAACCCAAAGATTTAATCTTCGTCAATCACTATCGTGAACCCAATCATGACGAACCCTACGATTTTATCTCTAATTCTCAAGGATTCCTAACATCTCCATCTAAACGAAACCTCGAGATGATTGATACTCACCAAATATCGCACTATCAATAATGAACTCATTGTCATGGATCATTCCAACGTTAGGATTTTTTACCTGTGTTTCCTCAAGCAACCTTGGATCACGTTTAGCCAAGGCTGGAACATCCCCGACATCACTAGCCATCATATCATAAGTCACGAGACGGTCATCTAATCTTATTGGTCTACGCGACTGATATCTCCTACAAGATCCTTACACTAACTTAGAGTCATCCTAGGTATCACAACACTAATATATACGAGCGATCACATCCTTAATCCGTACAATTACGAACATATTTAAATACTAATATCTAATGTTTTATCAAGTTCCAATACTCGTAATATTCTCCAGTCACAACCTCGAAACCCACGATCAAGTTGTAACAATCCGTATCAGTTAAGTAACGAAACATGTCAACCTAAAGCAATGAAGTAACATATGTAAACTGTATTCAACAAATGCGAGACCAGGCACACACTCAAACTAGTGTAGAACAAAGGTGCTTCTGAAGAAGAGCGCATTCATTTATCGTGACGCACCATCCATAACCGACTTAACCCACATCACTACTGAGCTTAAGCAGAGCTACAACCGAATCATAACTGATCAACAACTTATCATTACCAAGGTCATAGAAGCCACAAGGAATGCAACGAATCAGGCGACTACCACGCTGAAAGAATATAATTAATTTTTGACAACGAATCGTGCCACACGAAGTACGAACCCAGAACATACCCATGAAGTTTATAACCCTCATTGACATCTTCTATGTCTTACCCTTTCCACATATCCTGACTTAAACCATTAACCCTGACGAGTCCTAACCATGAATCATCCATCCTTGCCAAATGAATGGAATACAAAGATAATTCCTTTGGGAAGCTGAGAAGCTAGGCTTCCCTTCTTAGGACCAATACTATTTGTTCCATTATTGGTAAGAATAACTATCCCAATCAAGGTGAAGTTACACCTCTCAAGCCTTGTCACCAATCACTAAACCATCACACCTAGGCCTCTATAATTTTAACATTTGATAGTTAACCTCAACTTTTGAGATCACTCCCATCAAATAAAACACAATACTCAGATGGTTTAAAACATTCAACTCAAGGACCACTCCTATGACTCTTAGCAACGTCCTACATCATCCCAAATCATAACTTTTAGAATAGCATCTCAAATCTTCAAGCATTATCCATTCCTAGGACTAATAAATTTATTCACTAGAGTCATTTCGTTTAGGTAGCACACACAGGTGCTATAATCAAGCCTAATGTTCCATTCTAAGTGCTCAGTCTAAAACCATGATGAACATCATCATATATAAAGTCTCCTAGGATAATCATTTAGCACTTATCAACCAATTTTTGACATTATCCTCAAAGTTCATATTACGACACATGCTTATAAACAAAGCTTTTTCATAAATAAACATGACCTAAACATACTACAATCATCGATCATTTTGCCATCACTATGTAAACTTCAATGTAACAATGATTTCCAAATGCTTGATGGGTGAGGATTTCAGACTCAGTCACCTCTCTAAATAGCTGACACATCTATCACAAGAAGTCACAAGTCTTATCGTGATCTATGCTACACACCTCTGAATTTACCACTAAGAAATGCATATCACCACATTAACCTTGATGCAACAATGATTCTTCCAGAAATTTTATGGAAAAGGAACCAATTTAATCATCCCCCAAAGATGACATACACATCCCAGGGTAAGAATCATTATGGCAGAATCCTATAAGACAACCGACCAAGGCCACCAACTCGTAACCTCAAATCATCAATCCTAGTCACTATGTGTTATATTAACCGAAAGTATACATCCTTAACATCATAAGGAATCCTAAAGGTTCTTAGAGATACGTCATTGTCATCGTAACACACAGTACAAAACCTTAAGTTCACTATCACTAAGGAATGTCTACCATGAGCATTAACATCTCACTAGCTAAACCTTATTATACACCTCCAAGGAATTATCGATATTGATTTACATGTCTATCCATATTACTAACCTATAGTCAATTTCATGAAACCACATCAGAACTTATCTCCAAAGAATAATTAGCGCAAACTCGCGTGCCTATCCAAAATACCACCTCGAAGTTATATTTACTAGAACACATCAACTGTTCCTTAATGAGTGTTCAACCACGACAACTAAATTGCCTTACTATCCAAACATCATACATGTGTTAATCTACAATCTAACACCAAAAATATACTTTGGTAGGATACAGGACATCGAGTAATGCCTACAAACACCAAGGCTCATACCACGAACACCACGAGGGATCATATTCCTCAATACCACATCATTATCTGTAAAACTATAAATTAATACCACCATAATTTTGGTAAGACACCACAGGCCGAATATTGCCTAAGAGGAGGCTCACCCTAGTGACGCCAGAAAAGTAACTATTCTTGAACATAACAACGCTAGTACGTAACGCTAAATCACCAATATTTTTCTGGGTTCACTCCTAGGTTACTTCAAGTCATCATAATTATCTACACATATATTGTAATCAAGATACACTAAATCCAAATCCTTAACCAAGGGACCCAATATGTTCTCACCACAGAATTAATATTTATGAATGCCACTCGGTCACCTAACCTCCATACATGAAATGTACAACCTTTAAAGCCAGGTCACAACGAACATTACTCAACATTGACACTACTACTAAGGCTAGTCTCATCATCAAAGTCTCCCTACAATACATCTCACAAAAAGATCACAGTGTTGACACTATTGGTCTACATTGACACCCATGGATACAACACATCTACATTTGGCACTAACTTGTCGTGCTAACCTCTTTGACTTATTGACGAGGACACAAACTAGACTATCACCAAACTTCCGTGGCCTGCCCAAACCAACATCGACGTCTGAAAGATCCGCCACCGACCTTACCACGTCACACCCGAAAGGAATATTAAACCTAAAGATCTGATACCAAGTTGTAATGCCCCGACCCATATTTAAGTCTTAGTAAATGATCAACCCTATCCAGCTTGTACGTTAATTATGAAGTGAAATGAAATAACCTAGATAATGTTTCTAATTCATTTTTATTATTGTTTAACGTTACACTTATTAACATGTGGTTCCAATTTTCTTCAACTACATCATAAGACCCAAGGGTAATGCCCCGAAGGCCATGTAAACAGAGCTAATAATCGTAAATGCAAATAATTACTTACCTGCACAATGCTCTCAACATACGTGACAATATACAACCTGTCATAATAAAAGGAGGGAGTGACCCGAATACTCGGTGGGAACTTATACAATAGCAATATAAAAATGAACAGTAGAAAGAACACTCACACTCACACAATAAAAATATATGCAAGTTAAAATATGTATATATATACTTCATTAACTTTAAAAATACCTATCCCAATGTATTAAGCCGTTTTATTCCAAAAATATTATTTGGCACCATTCATTTTCCTCATCTTTACAAAAGAATCATTTCGTATTTTATGCTTGAAGCTAGCATCATTTCCCACTAAATTCATAGTTAAACAATTAGCAATAGTTGAGAAAATCCTTCATTTATTTTGAAAATGTGTACTACTCGACGTTCATTAACTCATGCCAGAGTTGTTAATCACTACCAAAGGCTTTCCTTCAACACACACTCACATCGTGTTAGAAAATATTCATTAATCATTGAAAACCTTATACCACACACACAATTTTGTTAACCTCATTAGGTAGCGTAATTACCTATTATGTCACCTTGCTTAACCATCTTTTATTTTATGGACATTAATCATTATTCTCACTTTATTTGTCCACATTATATTAACTGGAACCTTGAACATTTACACAAGTTAGGTTATTTTCATCTTATATCCTGTTTCTTATCATGTTCCAATTAATACCATTATCTTTGGGATTTAGCCAATAACCACAGACTTCGTGAACTCTCACCACCAGTCTTCGCTGCCACATGCTACTGTAGTTACTTTGGGGTCTTTCACCACTAGGGACGTCATGCACTACTTAATTAATTTCTGGCATCATCAGAGTATTCTTTTATCCTTTCAACGTGTTCAACATTATTCCAATGTTCACATTAATCGTCAATTACAGGTTGAAGCCAATAGTATGGACTTAATAATCCGTGTTTCCATTAACACTTGGCAAATTATTACTTTCTCCTTTAAGTCCTTTATTCACACACATACATTGATTTTATACAAGAAATCATCCATGTTTCAGGAATTAATTCAATTTCACCCATACTAGTATCAAAATATTCACCAACATTTTCAATTCATAAGAATGTTCTCCTACAAGTAAATTACCATTTTACCATTTTATTGCAAAACTCATAATTTAGTCTTTTTCCTAGTGCCTCCAAAAAGTAGTTTAAGTTTTCAATTCAACACTTCAACACGTTTAACCATCACTAGCATATTTTACTCAACTTTCATATTTTTCCCTTTACACACATTTAATATATAAATTCATACATTTTATATATTAAAGTCTCATTCTCCACATATTTTATAAACACACTTTATTTTTGGATTTTAACATCTTAACACCCATTTTACTAATATTTACACATTAACATATACTATTTCCTTACTATAAGTTTACACACTTTAAATACCTATTTAAAGTGAAAACATTTCTTTACATAATAAACTCTCTATTTATTGTAGGAAAACATATAATCATTTTACAAAGTGAAATGAACAAACTTGACAAATTACTTTTCATAAAAATCACATTTCCATCATTAAAGCCCCCTTTAACATATTTTATTCCATAAAAGGCCCATGAATAGTGTTCTGAAAATTTCAACACTTTTAAAAACCATTTTGGTAAAGGTTTCCTTCTTCTTCTACTTCACCATTTTAATTAACAAAACCCCGCTTTTATTTCATAAAAATGGCCTACACAAGACCAATGTATTTCTAAGCATGAATCACATATCTACTTTTGAAACACCATTTAAGTACATTTTATTTCATAAAATGTTCAAAATATAAATTCATAATTTTTTACATTTCAAGACTCATTTTTACACATTCTTTAAAAACCATTTCCATAAACAATCATGAAAATTTAACTAATTAACCCATGGTTACCATTTAACATATGCATTACAAATATTAAGCCGAATGTATGCAATTAATCTTGTTGATAATTCACCAAACATTAAACCTCTAGCAAGCTAAGATTTTTCCTCCTCAAAAACTCCAAACTGGTTGTTGTAGTGGTGTTGTAGAAGGATCAAACTCGACCTTCAAAAGTGGACTCAAGGGGTTATTACAAGCTCTTATAAAAAAAGCTCCATTTAATATCCATTGTTATTCTTCTTGTTCGCCAAGAATTCCATCTTCTTCCTCCAAGAACACCCCCATCAAAACTCCACCAAACTCTAAGAATACCCTCTTCTTTAACCCAATAAATATGCCGAGGATTTTATATGGTGATGTAAGTTAACTTAAGGCTTTATAGTGGTGGTTTCATGGTAAAGATAGTGGTCTATGTTTGTGGTTTCAGGCCTAACAATTCTGCGATAAAATATAACTCCATAGAAGCTCCAACTTAGAGAGAGAGGGAGGCAACAAATTAAGATAGGGTTTTTGAAACCCTAGCATACCCCTTCTTACATTTTTATACCACAAATGAAGATAATCCTAAAATTACCTTGGCTTGGACCCTTTAGGTGGTCTACACATCATAAAAATCCAACGAACACAAGTGTGGCTGCACATTAATTTATCCCGTCGTGGGTAGCCCTGGGAGGCACGATCGACCGGCCTAGAAGTAGTGGTCGACCGGGCATGGTGTAAAAAATTCTCTTTGTTTGTAATTTTTCCCCATGTTATTTTAATATATATATATAATTTAGGACAACAAATAAATGTTCAAACTATTTTTATTCCCAACCAGTGGTCTTACAAAATTCGCGCAAGTTTCCATCTTTTTGTATCGTGTACCGTAAAAAATCACATTATTTTAACCATGTCCGTTTCACAACCGCTCCTTAACTAATTCGTGTTGTACTTCACCAATATGCTAATTATAACCATTTGAAATCAAATGTCCATCCATGCAGACCATGCATTGTGGAATTTCCCTTTTAACCCCTACGTGTGACGCGTCACTTTATGTATACTTTCAGTTCAATACTTATGTATCAATTTTTCCAATTATGTTTCTCAATAAAGTACTCAATTTATTATTCATCATCTTTTTTCCAAGGCGGGGTATTACAAAGATTGTTCCAGAAAAGGGGTTGTGTCTTTATTCAAGATTTCCCTACCTAGAAGTTCCATGTTGCATCAATCCCTCAAGAAGAAAGAGGTCGTCACTATCAATGACCTCATATCTATGATTGAGATGTGTGCCAAAGTAGAATATTTTTGGGCCAAAACACGTCTGGATAATGGTCGTCTAAAGTCAATGCAGAACAGAGACAAAGACAAGTCACACAAGAAAGGGGGAAAGAAGTGTAATGGAGTACTTGAAAACAAAAACATGTTGGATCTCACTAAGGTCCATAAGAAAATCAATACAGTCTTCAAAGATCCAATGTACAAAATCTTGACTTATATTAAAGATGAAAAATAACTCAAGTCCCTAAGGAAGATGCCAAGAGATTCCATATGTGAAACACTACCCTAGGGTGTTCCTACTAAAAGAAGAATGACCTCAAGACAACAAATTATAGAGCAATCATATCCCACTCGGAGGAGTTGGCCTACACATAACACCTAGATGAAAATGTTGCAAATAAGGTCACAAATACGACTATGCAACACGACTAGAAACATAAAAATTATCCTAGATGATGACAAGATGGGACATATTTGTAGTCATCCATCGTGCATCAACTTTAACCTATACTCAAGGTAATGATGCCCATATAGAGTGGTAGAAGGTTACCGCAACCATACCAACATGCCATGCTGACCCCTACTAAAATCTCTACGGGAAAGCATTATTGACAAAAGGATGCAGACTATAACAAGAATATATTTTTTATCAAGGAAAATTTAGGTAGAGTCTGAATGCCACATCACAACATGCTAGTAATATATCTTTAGATTTAAAACTAGGATGTGAACAAGATACTGGTCAACTATAGTTGTTCATAAAAACTAACGTATCCCAAAATTTTCAGTAGGAAAAATCTCAAATTAGATGATATGAATGAATAAACCATCCCCTTTGTTGTCTTCACTAAAAATTAAACCATTTCCTTGGCAAAAGTGGTGCTCCCAGTATAAATAGAAATATCTCAAAGTTGAATAAATTTCTAGTCATGAATAATGAGTTCCACTTCCAAAAAAATATTATGATAGATGGTTTCATGCTATAGAGGTTGTCCCTCCTAATTATCACCTAAATATCAAATGCATCACCAGCAGAGGATAATGTATATAAGATAGAATTGGTTTGTTTCTTGGTTATTCTTTTTGGTTGACATCAAACTTAGACAATAAAATAAGAAATAGAAAGTCATCATAGACAAATATATCAAAGATTGTTTCACTTAGTCCATGTAGAAACTAAAGTATGGGAGAATCATGGAAGCATAGTAAGAATTCATGTTTCATAGATAACAACCCAAAAACAATTTTTAGATCGGTAGTTCACTCACTGATCAAGAAAAGAAAATTTGGTCTCTCTTATAGAAAAGAATGAATATGTATATATTTGGTAGGCATGTGACATACCTGGGATTTATTCGAAAGTCATGTGCCATCGAATTCACTTGGATTTTAAGGTCTCATCAATCAAATAGAAGACGCGCTGAATAGCTCCCATAAAGGCGAAAGTAATGAGATATGAAGTGAGGAAACTTCTCGAGGTAGGGTCTATTAAAAGGTGTAATTTTTAAAATGTATCTCTAACTAGTTTTTCACTACTAACTGTAATGGGAAGTTGAGAGTATGCATAAACTTCACCTACTTGTACAATGTTTATCCTAAAGTCAACTTTCATTTTTCAAACATTAACAAGTTGGTTGATGCGACAACGTACCATGAGGGAATGAGATACCCTTTCCCCATACCCGACCAAAAAAAGACTTTGTTCATCATTACCACTGGTTTGTACATTTATAGATTCATGCCATCCGTAATAAATAATAAATGAACAACCTACTTATGGATAATCACCAAGATGTTAAAACATTAGATGGATGACACCATGGAAATATGCATAGACCATATTCTCATAAAATTAAAGTGGAAAAGATACAATTTAAAAGACTCGAAAAAGATGTTAGAGGTCCTTAGGTACTATAAGATGAAACTTAATACAACCAAATTCTCTTTTGGAGTGAAGTTCCAAAACAATTTAGCTCTTAAATAAGGAGAAGGGCCAAGAGTAGAATGAACAAGGCTCCAAACTAGTTGAATATATCAACTTTTACTTATCCCCACCACCTCTGCTCACGGTCCCAAATCTAGGTGACCTAGTTTATTTGTATCTCATGGTATCCAACCATGTAGTTATCTCACCCTTAATGTTTGAAAATAGTGTCATAAATCCATAATCAATTATTTTAGCAAGACATTTCTAGAATCAGAAAAAATCTACCTCTGTATAAAGAATCTATCATACTTTCTAGTGAAATTGAAGCATTAGATTGAATCCCAATCAATTATTGTTTTCACTTCATTTATGCTAAAGGAAATCCTGAGAGAAGATAAACTTTATGGAAGATGTATAAGTGGTAGATGGAACTATGGAAGTTCTATACCCATTTTCGACAAAGAATTACTATCAAATTGATAGGATACCACCATTTTTTAATTGGCTTAAGAAAAATACCTCTAATAGTGAAAAGGGTTGATCGACATTCTGGCCGACTAGCATAGTGGTAGGTCCCTTCTCAATGATAGGAAGAGTAGCTTCAAGAATTTTTCTATGATTTTTCATATTCATAGATTGGTCCTATAATTTTTAAGGGGAAATACGCAGGATAATGGGGTAAGATGGACGGCGTCCTACATTTTCTTGGATGGTTAGTAATTTAGAGAACTAGGGAAAATGCCCCATCCATAAAGTTTACAATCATCTTCCTCAAATATATTTACTCCTAATAAGTAGAAGGGATGCATGTTTAAATGAATGTGATGTCCAAGAACTCAAATTAACATGAAGAGGATGATAATGAAGACTTCTCTTGCCACATATAATTAGGATATTCGAGTCCTTTTACATTGAGTGGGAAACAAAGGATGTGGTGGTGGATGTATAGTTCAACAAGAGGGAATCAAACATTGGATGTTCGACACCTGTAGGTAAAGGATGTCTGAGCTCCCAAACTTTTCTCAATTTTCCAGGGATAATGTGCCATTGGTCGAGCTCCCCCTTCTTGGATTTTTCATCATAACACAAAAAACAACAATCTAGACACCACATTGTAGGACCCCCTAAGTCCCTCCTTAGACTCCGAGCGCTACCCCTTTCCACCACGAACCTAGGTCGCACTCCGAGTATCGATTTAGAGACCATCGGGCGCCCCCAGGCCCCATTTCACTTCGGTCAAATCTTTTGTAAGAGCAAAAGCTCTTTGAATCATTAAAGGGATCCGAATACCCTTTCCAAATGGTCACCCCGTGTGTAAATTGGTATAATGGTTTGGACGAATGGACCATTTCACTATCGAAAACTGATTCAAAGGCCATTGGGAACCCCTGGGCCTCGATTTGACCCCAATCAATTGCACCGTCACAATGAAAGCTCTTAGAATATTCAAAGGGAAACGAAACCCCTTTACAACATTTTGCCTCATGCGCTAAACAGCATAACCATTCGGATGAATGATCAATTTTCCCTTAAAAATTGATTCGGAGGCCACCGGGCGCTCTTGGACTCCGTTTGACCAATGTCAACTCTTTAGCTCGAATGAGACTAAATGATTCTCCAAAGGGAACTGAATACCCTTTCGAACGATCCACCTCGTGCATGATTCTGACCTACGGAATGGACGAATGATGGGTTTTACTCCAAGAGGTCACCTGGCGCTTCCGGATCCCAGTTGACCAAGGTCAACTTTCTTAACCGAGCGAAAGTCTTTAGAATTTTGAAGTACATCTCCTAAACTTTCCAATGGTCTTCCGCGTGCACGATTCTAAATTATCTTGTCGATGAACGATCCATTTGCGTCCGACGATCTCCCGTTCGAAGGATCGATGTGTGTTCCCGACCCACATTTGACCCAAAGTCAACTCTCGGACCCGAGAGTGGTACAAAGGACTCTAGAAGGCCTCTAAAACACCTTTCTAATGGTATGCCCCTTGTAAAATTCAGAGCAACATTTTGTGCCCTACAGTCATTTTTCTAGAAAAGTCCGCAGGAGACTTCCAATTGGCAGGCTCTGAACCCTGCCTATCGGTAGAGTGTCAAGGGTAACCTGTCGATCGGCACCCCTTGGGGTACTCCGATCGGCACCCCCGGCCCTATAAATAAGGGCCATGACCTCACCCCCAATACAGAAAACCCACCAGCATTAGTGATCTCAGCAACATTCTCTCAAAATCAACGAAGTTCCATGTGAGAAATCCGATTCAAGCATACATACCCATCCTTTCACACCCAATTTGGAAGATATCCTTCTCTCTCATCAACATACATCAACATTCAACAAATTTCATCCAAGATCTAAGCTCAATCTCCAAAGAAGGTCCAATTCCTTCTCCCTCTCCTTCAAATCTCTTATTTTTGCATAAGTTACTTTAGATTCACAATCTTGTTTCACTTTAATTCATAACTATTAAAATCTACGCTTTTATATGTATATTGCACATACTTTTTTTCCATAAAAAACTCAAAAACAAATAAAATAGGGTGACACCCGTAAATTCAGAATGGAATTATCCACCACACTTTTTCCAAAACTAGAAACACATTTTCTACACGCACACACACCTAATAAAATTTCGTTTGAATCTATGGGCTAAACCCCACCCATATTCAATATTTGAACTACGGGACTTTTATGACTTTATATGCTACATACGCATCTCAGATTAAAATCCGAGACTCGAGTCCAGTTTTTCAATTTTCCAAATTTCTCAAAATCCCTCATTTTTATCATATATATATCATTTGTGTCTCAACCCATATGTATTATCATTTCCCAATAATGATCAATATCTCAATGAACACTCATATTCTATCTTCTACATTCATTACTATTTTGGGTATATTCCTATGGATGATTTCACCCTATCTTTTCCATGGTATGAGTCGAACGATTCCAATCTCCATTATATAAACACATGCACACACTTCACGGGGATATAGGAAAATGTTAATATTTTCCCATAAGAGATAGAAAGGGAGGTATGGGTGCCTAACACCTTCCCATTCCGTAACTTACCCGCTGGATCTTCGATCTGTTGGTTTCGCATGCATCAGTTTTTCCTTGATGTCGCTCTCTCGAATTGGGAATATGTTCTTTTCCCTATTTTGAGAAAAATAGGTTGGCGACTCTATCTCTTCACATTCACTCCACACCGACGATGGCCGAATAACCTTTTTGAAGATAAGGGTGTGATATCATGATCCAGTGCTTCCTCGAGGGATCCTCCTCCTCCCCCCCCCCTCCTAGAACGAATGCCGCGCCGATCGAGATGGCCACAGTGGCGACTCTGCTGGGGAAAGTTTTAAAAGGGCTTTACTCTATTTGCATGGGTGTTTTATTTTCTTGCATATTCCCCTACTTGCATGTTCCCCCTTTATTATTCATGTATACCTCATGCTTTTACTAATATTCACACACTTGTAGAAGACTGTCCTTGTACACTTCACACCATATGCACCTAGAATCACTTATATCCACATGTTGCACAAATCACTTAGAAATTCATGCTTAGGTGTCACCAATACACACCTCCACTTATATATATCCATTCTCACTCATCACACACTCACTTGTAGATAATTACACATCACTCACACATATCTTATCCACGCTTGGTATGGCTTTACTATTGGTAATTGAACTTTGCTCCCTGTTTGGCATGATCAAGAAAAAAGATACTCCCACCATAAGATACTAATAAGAGAATCGTGCATGATTCACAAGACATCGCCAAAGAGCATTATTATTGACCAAATTTAGTCCCGTAACTGGAGAGTCACTTCATGATGGTCACTGGTCCGGTAGGGCGTGGTTAGCCTAAGAGATATGACTCTCACCTTCCATTGGACAAGTACCTTCGACGTATATCGAACGGTCCCCCAACATCAAACCCTTGACCAAAGTCATGATGGTAGGTATATCGCAGGGAACTCGTTCACGTACGTTGAGTATATAGAATTCTCTCTCACACGTACCGTCCCCACGAGGTCTACGATGAGGCAATTCACGTACACGCAGATATATCAAATGGATTGTCCACACGTACCGATTGCCCTCAATAGCAGGACGTCTATTATGAAAGTCACAGTAAAGGGGGAAACCCTTTCCCATTCACCCAACCAACTGCATACCCGCATATAGGTGTCAAGCCTAGGACACAGATGTTAGATTGCCAATTTCGAGCCGAAACTCTTTTGAAAATATGGGTCGACCTGCCGCCCGAATTGTTGCTCAATTTTTAAAATGGAACTCTGCCCGTGAGTGTGGTTACAACTCCAACCATAGCCTTACAAATGTTACAAACCCAAGTTTTCGAGGCTCGGGTCCCGTCGGGCATTTCATTTTACATTTAGGTGAACTTAATAAAAGTGAGAACCTAATAAACATAATAATCATGCTGTGACTTGTCTCTAGTCTCTCCCTCTCTCTTTTTCCATAAAAGCGTCCAAATGTTTTTTCCCTCTTTTATCAAAAATTCCAAAAACATTTTCGTTCTCATCTTTTCCAAAAATGTCAAAAATATTTTCCTCATTTTTTCCAAAAATAACGAATTTCCTTTTTTTCTTTTTCAAAAATAAATTCCAATTTTTCTTCTCAGGTCGATCACATACCTTTGGGCTGGCTCCCTATTGGCTTCGATCTTCAGTCGAACTGCCCCAAAGTTTTATCAGTCCCTTTAGGTCCTTCGAGTTCGAGACTCACTCACCTTCCATGGAGAATACAGATCAAGTACTTATTGCATAACCGTATTTGTTGATAGTTCTGGCTCAGCTCACTACCAAAATTGACACCCTTCAAATCGAGGTTCATAAGATGCAAAGAAACCGAGTCCCTATCACCAAAGATCCTGAGGTCATTTTCCTTCGTGCCATGGGTCCGCCTGCACCCAAGCCTGTTCGGGTTCCCAAATAATACTACCATGCTCCACGTGCTCCTCGTGCTAATGGGCAACCACCAGCCCAACTTCCCAAGCCAAAACCTTACTCAGATCGGGGCTAATTTACCCGTAACTGTTGATCCTAAAGAGGAAGAACTGAACATGGTCAAGGAAGACCTCAAGATGCTAACTAAGAAATTCGACCGATCAGAATCTATGGGAAATACATGGACTACACCCGCATGTCTCCCTATCCTAAAGCCAGGTTACCAAAAAAATTCAAGATGCCCAATATCGAGAAGTTTGGAGGCAATATACCCCCGATCATTCATTTTCGTAGCTATCACCGAGCCATGACTCTACTAGGGTCTTTCGATGAAATAATGTCTCAAATGTTCCAGCAGACTTTGAAAGATAGCGCCCTTCGTTGGTTCCTATCATTCCTCGTGAGTTCATGTCACAGTATAATTACAACGAGGATCTAGAGGTCACCCACCGTGAGTTATAGATACTTAAATAGAATCCTGGGGAATCAGTTAGCAACTTCATAGCAAGATGGAGAGAAAAAGAAGCTACCATGACCAATCGGCCCTAGGAAGAAGAACAAGTCAGTATTGTGAAGAAGAACTTCCTACCTCACGTCCGAGCAATAATGGGAGGATATTATTACCCTAACTTTCGAGCCCTTCAAGAAGCAAGAGTAGAAATTTAAGAAGGTCTTGTCAAGACAAAAGTTGAACGGAAAAAAATCTCTTGACAATTTTCCCCTAGAAAGTTCGAAAAGCTATTTAGTACCTCAGTCTCTACTATCAATAATATCTCTTAGCCTGCCGCTTTTTGGGCACCAAAAAATCACTCAAACCCATTCCGAAAGGAATACACCAAGATTCATGCTCCTCTCTCCAAAGTCTACCAAGCTCTATTGAACCAAAACCTGATCAAACCCTTAGACCTTGGTCTGTTGCCAAATCCACTTTCGAAGAATTTCAAACCTGAGGCCCATTGTGACTATCACCAAACTGCTAGCCATACCAACGACTAATGTTTCCATCTCCAAAACACAATCCAAAGCCTGATTGACCCGGGTATCATCGCCCCACCAGATAATCCTAAACCAAACAGTACCCATAATCCACTCCCAAATCATACAAATTCCATCTTCCTAGAGGAAGACTTAGAACTCGACCCATCTACCCAAATCATGCTAAGTAAATCACGAGTGATACCCATATACTCTCCTAAACCTTTATAAACATGCCCATATGTCCTCTTACACCCTACCAACCTTGCCAATCAAACCTTATCACACCTCACCAGAACCTACATCATTGTATGTACCCATTCTGGAGGAAAAGATATATAATTGTTAGAAGTACCGAACCAACTCCTAGAGTTCGGGCTAAAATTGCCGTCCTAGGTCACCATCGACTGTCAGAGATTTAATGGGATGTTCTTAGAAGATCAAAAAGGTCCCGAGAGTCAGACAACTGGGTAGTTCCAACCGACAAAGTTAGTCTAGATGACCTGGTCCAGATCATGGTAGATTTGTTTCGACAGACTAGTAATATTTATATTCTATCCGAGCTTGTCGATGCTTTGAAATTACAAAGTCACCTGGTCCCCTCAGTCTTGCATTTACCTGTCGAATGGGAGGAATTCTACGAGAAAGCCATAGAATTTTTTGAGTGAATTGACTTTTCATGGAAAGACAATATCATTGCCATCGGATGGGGGGGTGATTCTGAAGACTCAGATGAAGAGCCAAATCCAGGAAAGACTAGTATGATAGCCAACCTATATGGAGTGATATCATTCGAGGAGATGCTAAGAGAGATCATATAGGTAGTTGAGAAACTCGATAAATAGGGTTTATATTTCTCCCCTCTTTCGTGAACCACATAACCAGGTCGGGGAGACATTACTAGAACTCAAACTTACAACTATCAGCAAGCGATAAAGGGAAAGGTGTCAAGAATCTCCCTATGCTAGAAATGACTCTTGAAGAAAGTAAGGTCCTCGATCAACTTAAGAAAACCCAATTTAACATCACTCAATAGGGAATTTTCATGTCTTCCCAACTGCACCGGAATTCCCTGATCAAGCTCCTCACAGGACCCACAGTCCCTCCCTCAACCACATCATAAAAAACAATGAACCTAATTAGATCCTTGACCTCTACCCGAATGATCTCCTTTTCTGAAGGGGAAATCCCTAAGAATGGCCACAACCACAATCATGCTCTCAATATCTCTGTTGAGGTTATAGGGAAAACTGGCCCCCTTTCACTCGTCGACAGCGGATCAACTCTAAATGTTTTCCCATTAATAACCTTAAATTATCTGTGATTGAAAGTGAGCCACCTTGCTCCAACCTCGGTTGCCGTATGTGCCTATGACAACACCCACGGAGAAGTAATGGGATATATCAAGCTTGAAATAGGGGCTAGCCCTATAAATCTTGTTATTTAATTCCAGGTCAACGATATCCCGACCTGTTTCAATCTGCTTCTCGGACAATCGTGGCTCCACAACATTAAAGGGGTGTCTTATTCCCTTCATTAGAAATTGAAACAAGTTATCACCATCGTGGGAGGCGGTGATAACACCAAAAATTCTAGCACCTGTAATCCGATACTCGAGATACAACACGGGGCGAATGATATGCTGCTATTAGGCTTTCAGGTTAAACCACTCTTACTCCCAAAAGGGTACGACTTCAAAGACAGAGTTTTTTTAGAATACGATCCTCATAGAAATGTCAATGTAATCCAAATGTTCAGGAATATGCACTTCATGCCCGGACTGGGGCTATGGTAAAGACAACAAGGGCTAACTGAACATATTGTGTTGAAGGAGGCCTTTCCTCCCTATGGTTTAGGCTATCAACCATTAGAAGAAGAACTCAGACTGATCTGTTAGCCCCGACTGAAGAGAAAGTTAGAATGTTCTAGGACTATCCTGAAAGATTCCTTAAATGGAAGATTCATCAAAGAGGGCGAAGATCTCCCCTTCTGCGGCTTCCCTAAGCCTTGATATGACCCTATAGACAAGAGGATGAAACCAAGAATGGAGATATTTTTTCAAGATAGAAACTCGGGCGCTGAGAGTTCCCAACACAGTGTATAACCACTCACTAAGAAGACCATAGGTGATATCAGGAATTCAGAGGATAGCAACTTTGAGGACTCTGTCAACTTGCAGATACTGGGGTTGACACTCTGTATGATCCACTCAAGGACTACATCATCCAATCCATCCTACCTCATCAAAGACGTTGATGCACCTCTTTTTAACTAGAATGCTGCACTTGTGCCACCTGCTGATATTCAACGTCACCCTGATGTTTATCTACTTTCCCCTTTAGTTGTTCCCTCTCACTCTGATGTAATCAAGACCTCCTTTGATGAGTTTCTAAATGCTATTTTTCCTACCAATGAAATAATTGAAGATTTTGAGTATCTTATTGTGACTTACATTAACTGTCTTGATTCTAATCAAACTCTTGATGATGATGACTTTGCAAATGAAGAATTATTAACTGATTTAAATAAGGTTAATAACAAACAACACAACTGCATTTAAGTTAATAAAGATGAAACTGTTGTTATTAATCTCGGTTCTAGTAGCCAAATGTGCGAGAATAGGATAGGTGCTACCCTTATTGAGCATGAATGCACGCAACTCAATGAACTACTTAAGGAATTCATGGATGTCTTCGCATGGTCCTACGATGATATGTGAGGCATTGACCCTGAGATAGCACAGTATGAGATTTTAACTCTCCTGGGATGTAAACTAGTCAAACAGAAGATGCGAAAGGTCCACACCGAAGGGTCACTCAAAGTAAAAGAAGAAGTAGTCAAGCAACTAAATGTGTGATTCATTCGTGTGATCGAATATCCTACATGGATACACAATATAGTACCGTGCCGAAATAAGGAGGAAAGATCTGAATGTGTGCAGACTACCAGAACTTGAATAATGCCTCTCCGAAGAATGATTACCTGCTACCCAAAATCGATATGAGTATTGACAACACAACTAGTCACGCTCTCGAGTCATTCATTGACTGGTTTATTGGATATAACCAGATCAAGATTCACCCTGATCATCAAGAGAAAACCACATTTATCACCTCTTTATGGACCTTTTTTTACAGTGTCATGTCATTTGGTCTCAAGAACACATGTGCTACCTACCAAAGAGTTTCCATAACCATTCTGCATGATCTGATACATGAAGTAGTCGAGGTCTACGTAGATGACATGATTATCAAGTCCAAGACTAGAGAAGGTCATGTTCCCGCTCTTCGAAAATTCTTTGAACGGGTGCGACAATACCAAATGTGTCTTAACGCACAGAAATGTGTCTTCGGCGTTATCAGAGGGAAACTCCTGAAATTCATGGTCAGTGAGAAAGGGATAGAAGCAGATCCTACCAAGATGAAACCCATACTTGAAATGCTACCTCCCCGAATGGATAAAGAAGTTCAAGGATTCCTTGGGAAATTATAGTACATCCGTCGATTCATCAGCCAATTGACTTCTATCTATGAACCCATCTTCAAACTCATCTAAAAGTATTCAACTAAGGTCTGGAATGAAGCCTGCCAAGAAGCCTTCTACCGAATTAAGCAAAACCTAACCCGACCTCTTATGCCCATGCCACCGCAGCCTCGTTTTCCCATACTCCTATACCTAACCGTGGTCGATACTAAAGCCGAGGCATTGCTATCTCAGTACCTTGAAGAAACCAACAAAGAGAAATCCGTTTACTATGCTAGTCAAAAAATGGCCGGTTATGAAGTTAACTGCTCCGCCTTGGAAAAAGCATGTGTTGCTCTTGTCTGGGTCACCCAAAAGTTACGGCACTACGTGCTCACCTTCCCCATCAGACTCGTATCCCGAATGGATCCCAACAAGTAACTACTTGGAAGCCTGCCCTATATAGATGAATGGCCCATTGGTTGATGATTCTAGCCTAGTTTCATATCACCTATATCACACAGAAAGCCATTAAATGAAGAGACGTCTCTGGCTACCTTGATGACTACCCTATAGAAGAGACTGATGGTTGGATTTCTAAATTTCTAGATGAGAATATCCTTTGTGCCTCCTAGAAGATCTTTGATGTAAAATGTTTGTTGATGCAGCTGCCAATAAAAAAGGATATAACATTAAAATTCTCCTAATTTCTCCTGATAACTCCCACACTCCCATTTCCATCAAATTGGATTTCCCCTACAATAATAACATGAGTGAATAAGAGGAATGCACAGTAGTACTCAAAGTTTCCCTCAAGAAAAGAATTCGATACCTCGATGGCTATGGGGATTCAGCCCTCATCATCGGTCAAGTACTCAGGAAATGGAGAGTCAAGGATGAGAAACTCTTACCCTTCCATGACAACCTTAAAGAAGTAGCTTCTCAATTATAAGAAATCACCTTCCACCACCTGCCCCGAGCGAAGAACAACCTAGCTGAAGCCCTTTCCACCTTAGCCTCCATGATTGGCATGCCCGAAGGAATAACGATAGCTCCCTTCCTTGTCCAAAAAAGAGACAAACCCACCCACTTCTACCACATCGAGCTCTTCAAGGAGGAAGAAATTGAAATAGCCGACTGCTGGTACTATGATATTTGGTACCTCCTTAAACACGATAAGTATCCCCAAGGGGCTGAAAAGAAAGATCGAGCAACTCTCCGCAGACTGGACGCCCAATACATTGTCTGTGATAAAGCACTGTTTAAGAGAAACTTCAATGGAACCCATTTACACTGCATTGCAGAGAATGACATTGAAGAGATGATGCAGAAAATCCACAGGGGGAATGCAAACCCAACATAAATGGCCATATGCTCGCCAAAAAGATCATTCGACAGGGATACTATTGGACTACCATGGTTCAGGACTGCACAAGCTATGTCCGAAGATGTCTCAAATGACAACAGTTCTCCAACTTACAGCACCTTCCTCCATGAGAACTATACAACATGACTTCTCCCCAGCTGTTTTCCACATGGGACATCGACATCACAGGGAAAGTCACACCGAAGGCATCTAATGGGCATGAGTTCATCCTAATCTCTATTGACTACTTCACTAAATGGGTCAAAGTTGAGTTATACGCAGTTCTGAATGCTAAGAAAGTTTCCAGATTCATCAAGAAAAACATCATCTATTAATATGGGGTCCCATACGAGCTGGCATGAGAAAATGGCCTATATTTTAAGGTGGAGGTTATAGAAGTGGTCGATAAGTATGGGATTCAAAGATATAAATCCTATCCATACCGACCTCAAACCAATGGAGCAGTCGAAGCAGCCAATAAGAATCTGTAAGCCATCATCAGGAAGATGACCGAGAGTTGTTGTGATTGGGCAGACAGGATCCCTTATGCCATCTAGGGCTACCACACTTCAATTCTAACCTCTACTGGGTCCACCCTTTACTCTCTAGTCTACGGCATAGAAGAAGTCCTAATTGTGGAGATGGAAATACTCTCACTGCGCATCATGCTTAAAAGCAAGGTCAGTGAAGAAGACTGGTATCAAAGACGTCTTAACTAACTATCCCTCTTAGACGAAAGGAGATTGAAAGCTCTCTATCACATACAAGGGTACCATCGCCATATAGAGAGATCTTTCAATAAGAGAGTCAAGGACTATAGTGTCTTAGAGGGGGAGTTAGACCTCAAAGAAATAGTAGAGCCTATCTGGGACCCTAGAGGGAAACTTAAGCCTAATTGGAGCGGACCCTACATTATGAAGAGGATCCTGTCGGGCGCCACCGCTGTGCTCACCGACCTCGGCGGGGAAGAAATGGTGCATCTAGTCAACTTGGACTGTCTCAAGAAATTCTACCCATAGTTCGAAATCTCGGTGCGCTACGACTCTTCTCATCTCCCTTCTATTTTATAAAAAAACACTTATTCTCCCGTACCCAAAACTACGTTCTCCTGATCCTCGGAAAACATTTAAAAAAACAAATTTCAAAACTTTTTAAAACTCTTAGACGTACTTAGGCAGCTTGTTCGCTTCACTTGAGCCCCCTCCCCTCCCCCCATTTCACAAAACTCTATTCTTTTGTTATCCCCGACAATGACAATTCATCTTAACATATACATGAACAAAAGGATTATGTATGCCTTGGCAATTAGTATATATAATTCAAAATGCAAAAATTCATCAAAAGTCACAACTAAGTGATCAGAAACTCATTTATTTCATTATCTGAAATTTTCATTCGATCAGCGTAAGGAGTCAAATGACTTCCCTTGCCAACACTACACCGACTAAAAAGAACCCCTAGATAATAATAAGCCCCACTACTACTGAAAATCACCCTCCAATTATTCCCATAAAAGACATAAATAACGCCTTCTATAAGATGCTCCACAAAACCCTACCCGCAGCTGCCAGAGGAACTAACACCATCATCACCTGCATCCTGGACTCCCCAAAACTCCCCTACCTGAATGGAGTATCGTAGATGCTCCATGAAGTGACAAAACCAAACAACTTGGGGTAGAACACAACGCCTCCCTTCATGGTGTCAGATATGGAAAACCACCTTTGACCAGTCTCCACAACTAGCATCATGTCCACTACCTTCTTCCACAACCACTTCATGTAGTCCCAGAGACATGTCAGACTCTCCCAGTAGACTGAGAAGGACAGGACGACAAACAACTATTCTCCCGTAGAGAACTAAGACGCATGCACATATGTCCTGTCAGTTCCTCCACATGAAAGAAGTTTGGTGCCCGCAGTGGCACAATTTTCTCCTAACCATATTGGCGCAGCAACCGCCAGGGAAAGTAGAAAGAGGTCGCCAACCAGTCTAACGTACTAATACTCTCCAAGCTTCCAAATGGGCATCAAGTCCCCCCACCGACGCACAAATTAACATAGTTCTCGAGATCCGTGCTATGAAAACCAATTTCCTCAACTCTCAATGTCCAGGCCTACACTAATGAAATAGATCGAGAATAAATTTGGCACCACCGACAAAGTATACTCAAGTGGCACCACCATATGGAATCTCTCAGATAATCACATAAATAACATCATGGGGCTACTTCTTAGAAAGTCAAAATGACCCTCCCGCCAAGCATTCAGGCTATTCAGGGTCTCTGCCAGTGTCCCCGACGCAGCATTACGATGGTAAGACATCCAAGAAATAATAACAGACAGTTAGGGATCCACCACCGTCTCCCCAGTCACCAACAAAACTATTGAAACAAGGCCTAGGATGATGGACCCAGTATATTCGGCATCACCCACGTCCTGCATGTTCACGTACTACAACATTGCTAAAAGAAAAATCATTTCGCTTGTAACCAATGCCCTGGCCGCCAAAGGAGAAATATGAAGGAGTCTAGCCAGCAATTCCTTAGGAGAATGGGAAAACTCAGGCAAAGTCACAGTAACACTGGGATGTATCCCCAGCATGGCATAAAATTCCTCGTAAGTAGGAAAAATCTCATCCAACCCGAATTGAAAGACATGATCCTCTGGATTCTAAAACTCGAAAGTTGACATCAGCCTATTCGACTCAATAGGTCAGTTGCGCCACAAAGAGACCCATCGTGTGTGAAAGGCGTCATAATCAACATTGTAGGAACACATTGTTTCCAAGGCTTTGAGGTAGTTAGCGAACTCAAAGCTACCAGGGAGAGCCATCTTGCAAGACTAAGATATAGTAAGCAAGTAAGAATGTGGAAAAGAAAGAAAGTGAAAGTGTGAGGAGGAAAGCCCCATCCACACCCCCTTTTATACTTGGGAACTCTTAGGACAAGACAAGGAACCCTACAAAAATCGAAGAAAATCTTGCCCCACTAAGTACCAAGGAATTGAAGAAAGTTCAATGAAAGCCTTGGATTGATTGGACTAGACTAACATGCCGATAGGCAGGATAGGGGTCATGCCGATCGGCAACCCCTTATTTTGGTAAAATTCCAATTTTCCTCTTTTGTCAAAATTAAAAAAATCATTTTTATCTTAAGGGTATTCTGAATTTCCTTTGTACTTTAAACTTTAACGAGTCATGTTTTAAATAAAGTCCTTCTTAAATCAATTTTCAAATTCTTTTTATGGTCTCGGCAGCAAAGTAAAAGGAGCATGTGCATTAATCACTAATCAAGAAAATTAAAAAAAATATTTCATTTTTTTCTTTGCATATATTTTTTTGTGTTACATTAACATTTTGCAGAAAAAGCAGGAAAAAACAACGGGACATATCCCGTACCCAATCTCTCTCTCTCTCTTCTCTCTTTTCTATCTCTCTCTCTAGGATCCCCCATCCCTGCGATGAGACCTTTTCCCCCTGAGACGAGATGACATTCCCCCACTTCCTGAGCTTGAACCCTCCCCAGATGAGGCAGACAACACCAAGCAAGAAGGGATCGGAACCGCTTCACGAATATGAGTAGTCGTCGAGGATATCCAGTCCCTGATGTCCTTTAGCCAATTGGTCGAAACACTAATATGCTGCGAAGAAAAATATAAAAGATCAAATCAGTGAAGCATAAGGAAAAAGAAAAAAATCAAGGAAATCAAAAAAGACATACTGCAGGTCAAAGGACCTCCTTCGTCAGACCCAACTCCTCCTGGTCCATCACATGAGGGAGATGCGATAGTCACACAGATCCCCCATCAGCTCGTCGAAGGTTGTAACTAGGGGAATGTAGTTTCACAAAAGAAGGTCCTAAAGTCATCGTCATCGCCGGTGATGTATCCACACCACCTGTGCTATGAGAAGACCCCACTTGTAGACTCGAGCCCGCCCTAGGGAGAGGGATCACATAAAAAATTCTAGGGGGAATCATCCAACTCATGTCGAAGTCTACATACTCATACATAACTGCTATGTCAGTATATAGGGAGTATGGCTCTCCCATTATCGTATCCACCCGGACATCATCAGATATCTCCCACATGCACCTCATGAACATAAGGGGCCTCATCAGCGGCACCGTAACCTCATCCTCCATAATATGATAGACTACCATCTCCCCAAGATACAAGGAGTAGCCGAACTCATGCGCCAGTAGGCACAGGATTTGCGCATGTCCCTCAATCATCCCAGTGTGCTGAATAGCCGTACCCCTAGGATAAAAGGTCACCTATAAATCCCCGACAAAAGCAAAGGATCAGTATCAATAAAATGGCATCAAAGGAAAAAGAACAGTCTCAAGGACAAAAGAATTCTTACGCGCTCACTCGTCAGGCCATTCAAGACCTGACGCACTACCTCTAGAGAAATGTTCTTCTTCGATTTTCGGTTGAACCTTCTCCATCGGAACATCCGGAAAAAGTCCTAAACGGAGTCATCCTTCAAAGAAATCAGTTTGGTGTTCAACCCAATCACCTCATAGAACCACGTCTGTAAAGGACAAGGATAAGCATTTCAGAAATAAAAAAAGAAGTGCATGAATGGAGAAGGTGAAAGCATAAAGGGAAATGTGTGCCAAAAGTCCGTGCCAATGCCGATTGGCACACCCCCATCTGTGCCGATCGACATACACCTTAAAATTTTGTAAAAAAAATCCAAAAACATACCGAAAAATCCCGAAAAATTCTTAAAAAGGCCAAATTCATTCTAGCACCTTGTTCTCCAAGGAAAACGTTTCTTACACCCCCAAGGGGATTACAAAGAATAATTTTCCCCAGCAACGTCTCCAAAGGACGTTCCAAATTTTCCCCAGCTGCAAAATCCCCGAAATTATTCACTATTCCACAGCAGAACCTAAAATCCAATCAACCTCCCAGTGGAGTCCCCAAATATCCCAAAGTAAAGTACACCTCTTTTAGGTTAGAATTGACCACGGTCTTGGATCATCACCTTAGTTAGGTCATAATTCACCTCAGTTCTCGATCGTCACCTGTCTTAGGTCAGAATTGACCTCGGTCTTGGATTGTCACCTTAGTTAGATCATAATTGACCTCAGCCCTTGGTCGTCAGCTCTTTTAGTTCAGAATTGACCTCAGTATTGGATCATCACCTTAGTTAGGTCATAATTGACCTTGGTCCTCAATTGTCACGTCTCTTAGGTCAGAATTGACCTCGGACTGGGATCCTCACCTTAGTTAGGTCAGATTTGACCTCGATCCTCGGTCATCACCTCTCTTAGGTTAAAATTGACGTTGGTCTTGGATCGTTGCCTTAGTTAGGTCAGAATTGACCTCGGTCCTCGGTCGTCACCTCCTTTTAGGTCAAGATTGACCTCGGTCTTGGATCGTCACGTTGTTTAGGTCAGAATTGACCCCGGTCCTCGATCATCACCTTTTTAGGTTAAAATTGACCTCGACCCTCTGAACCAGTCATCCATATCCCTTAGGTCCGTAGAACAGACTTCCCTCCATCATGCGGTGTTTATTCGATGGCCATCACTTGTTACAAGCTCACCCATCAAGGGGATATGTTGACACCACATTATAGGACCCCCTAAGTCTCTCCTTATACTCCTAACGCTTCCCCTTTCTACCACGAACCTAGTTTGCACTCTGAGTACCGATCTAGAGACCATCGGGTACCCCCGGGCCCTATTTGACTCCGATTAACTCTTTTGTCAGATCTAAAAATCTTTGAATCTTTAAAGGGCTTTGAATAACCTTTCCAACAGGCTGCCCCATGTGCAAATTGGCAAAACAATTTGAACGAACGAACCATTTCACTACCGAAAACTGATTTAGAGGCCATTGGGTGCTCCTAGGGCCCGAATTTACCCTAATAAACTCCACCGTTAGAGCTAAAGCTCTTTAAATCTTCAAAGGTCACTAAAATACCTTTCCAATGGTCTACCCAGTGCACAAAACAACATAACCTATCGAACGAATGATCAATTTTCCCTCAAAAATTGATCTGGAGGCCACTGGGCACTCCCGGACTCCATTTAACCAAATTTAACTCTTCAGGTAGAATGAGAGTAAATGGATATACGAAGGGCACTGAATAACCTTTATAATGATATGCCCCATCCACGATTCTGACCTACGATACAGACGAACAATCCATTTTACTCCGAGACGTCATCCAGCGCTTTCGGGCCCGGGTTCACCAGGGTCAGCTTTCTGAACTGAGCGAAAATCTATGGAATGTCAAAGAAAATCTCCTAACCTTTCAAACGATTCACCCCGTGTGCGATTCTAACTTACCATGCGGACGAACAATCCGTTTGCGTCCGACGATCTCCCGTCCAAAGGATCGATGTTCGTTCTCGAGCCACATTTGACCTAAAGTCAAATCTCAGACCCGGGACGAATTCAAAAAACTATAAAAGGCCTATGAATTATCTTTCTAACGGTATTCCCCATGCACAATTCGGATCAACGGTTTGAAAAGTAAGCACGAGACTTCCAATTGGTAGGCCTTGAACACTGCCTATCGGCACAGTGTCAAGGGTGACCTGTGTGACACCCCCACTAATTAAATACCGGGTAGCTACTCCTTTATTAAATTAATACCAAAATTCAAAGTTGGTTCAGTTAATTGCATCACTGTCGAAAACATTTTAATGATTACTAACCACCTAGTATTTAAAAGTGAGTTGCCAAATTTTAAGTTAACTCTAATTAACATGCAATAAGAGGATAATGACATAATTACAACCATTCACCATAACCAAGCAATAGAATAACCAACAAAATAATTATAAGTCCGGAGGAAAACTCCTCACAAAAATCCCACAACTGAACTAAGTAAAACAATATAACGTGAAATAATTACATGCCAAAAGTCTGAAAATATGAAATAGGAAATGTTTCTAATAGAAATGGGTGACATTCCCTACAATTGATGAAATCTGAATAGAGTCAAGATAGATGAAGCGTCTACTAGCAAAGTCCTGTAACTTCCACAAACAGCTACAGCTCGTCACCTGAATGAGGATCCTAAGCATGGTGTCCTTGTGGCTGGGCACCTAAAAATGGTTTTTACAAAAAATATATTTGAAAGCAAAAGGGTCAGAGCCCGAAAGTGGAGAGTATTTTAGAAATAGCAAGTGTTTTAATGACATTAAAACAATGAATGCAAAATACATGTTAGGACGTGCACTCGCATGAAATACTCACCTCTCGACTAATTGTTCACTCCTAACGAATATCACCCATCTAAGTGATATTTTTATCTAACTAAACTGACATGAGTTCTATCCTTTCTACTCGGTTCTCATTATACATTCTAACGTCATCAATTAAGTAGGGGGCTTTACTTAAACTCAGATTGTCAATTATTAGCAATACAACTTATTACAGGTTATCCCTTTATAGTTACTCAAAGCGTTTTTGTATCTATACGCACAATACCAACATGAAAGTTCTCATTAATTTAAGTGTATATTAGTCACGCCATAAATATACGTTATAAGCACCCGAGACTAAGCTACGGTGCACACATACTCTGTTATCCATCCCGGTACATCACGTACATAAGGATCACACATTCCGAATCTCTCAGGAATCATTCTCAGATAATTGCAAATCACAAACAATGGAGGCGAACACAGTCACATCACATGGGTCACGCACATACCTACGCTCCCACGATCAGCAGACTTATTAACATCCCAATAAGTCCTTCTCTGACCTATGTTCTCGAGGTACCAATCTAAATCCGAGCAACACAAGGATTGGATGGCCCTAAGCGAACGTAAACCTCCCGTGATAGCAAGTATGGTAGGTATGTCATACACATAAAATTAAATATGTATACTAAGTATGCACACATCTTAGTAATCACCATAATTTAGTTGTGGTACACTTCTCATTCTCGTACCGACATATAATGTTACACAATTTACATATTCCCAGTTAATATATTTGTGGTGACAATAGTTTATGCAACACAAATAAATGTGAAAGAGGTAATGACCAAGAAAGAATAAATAAAATGCCAGTCGCACAACAACAGGTGTACATGGTTCAGCAAAGATGTGTCTACGTCCACGATGGTGTAGTCAGTATTATTTCTCTATATTCTGAAGAATAAGTATCGAGAATACAACTTGTCCTTTGCCCCGGACCTAGGGTTTAATTTATACATGTGTATGCTAGTTAGTGGAGATGATGGGTTGCTTCATATTAGCCATCTTCGCTATCCCTTCCCTTCATGGGATTGTGCTCCC
The DNA here is from genome assembly GCA_949130495.1 of Sambucus nigra. Classification (NCBI taxonomy): domain Eukaryota; kingdom Viridiplantae; phylum Streptophyta; class Magnoliopsida; order Dipsacales; family Adoxaceae; genus Sambucus; species Sambucus nigra. The sequence goes on from OX422208.1 coordinate 698,017,370, forward strand.
CTATAACTTCTCTTCATGGGATCGTGGGGAGAGACCGGGTCAATATGAAAGATAGAGGGCCTGGATTTTGGGCCGCCAGAACTGGGCTACTCGTCCAGGCCCATGGTTCTCAATTCTGGGTACCTACAATTGCCCCTAAATTTGTTGGGCCATGTTTATGGGTCCAATGAATTTAAATGATCAGCCATTACGGCTGATTTGTGATTCTTTGAAAACTGTGAAGTTGCTTTGGCGGCACCCGCTTCGCTATCTGTGCGCTATGATTAGAATTGAAGGCTTGTTGGAATAAGGCACATTTCTTTTCATCGCTTCAGCTTTTCCAGCAATCTTCTATCTTCTGAGAACTCTTACGCTTTGTACCTTCTGTTTTTTATCTCTACTCTCGTTGCTTCTTCGCCATTTGACCTGATCTTCTGTCTTGTAAGTCTCTCGTGCTCTTTGCATTTTCTCTTTGGTTTGTAGTTTTTCTTGTATTTTCCAATGGCGAAGATTGGAAATAGGTCGGTCGCGGAGTTTAGGAAATTCTACAACATTCCTGAGTGGGTAGAGATTGAGTGTTGTGCCTCGCCTCCTAGGAACGTTAGGGATATAGAGGATGCACATTGGATTCATGTTTTGTTGCTCTCCCAGGGGGGACTTACCTTTTCCCCTAATGATCTGTTTCTGCATTTCTTTAGCTATTTTAGTATTGTACCTGCACAATGTTTGCCCAACGTATGGAAAATAGTGAACGGCGTGCATAGGATAAATCAATTGTACGGCACAAGGTTAGGGCTTGCCGAGGTCTGCTTTTGTTACTCCTTCTCTCGAACAAGTTCAGGTGTCCTGTACCTTAAGGCTAGGAGCCCTGATAGGGTATTGATAGTAAATTTACCTGATTCCCATAAGGACTACTGGCAAGAAGGTTTTCTTGTTAGGAATTGGCAGTTCTCCCCCCAATCTGAAGGGTCGACGTCTGAGAGGTTCACTGTTCCCTTTTATGGGGAAGATTATATAGGTAGATGTTATATCATTGTTTCAACATTTGCTGATTTGTGATTTTTCTAAACTCTCTTTGCTTTTTCTTTCACAGCGAGGACAAAGAATTTGGAGCCTGCTCTCAGCGAGGTTCGTATCTCGGAACTGGTGAAAGCTTGGAATACTAGGGAGCCTCTGGGTGACGGCGAGCATCCTAGGTCTGCTGCTTTTTTGCTCGAGTACAAGAACATAGGCTCCAGCTTCATAGCACGACCTATGGATAGTGTTCCAGAGTTTGACTCTTTCGAAGAGATTACGGCTGAGCCCATCTAGTTGGACGAAGAGGAGAGCAGCTCAGAGAGTGAGCCTGCAGGCGCTGTGAGTAATTTGGGTGTAGGAAGTGCTGACAGTAGCAGTTCTTCTGAAGAGGATTCCGAAGCTCAAGACTCGTCGAGCACTACCAGCAGTTCAGGCGGAAATATGCCTCCAAGGAAGAACCTGATCAGAGATGATGACGATGACGACCATGTGCTCCTTGCATAAAGGTCGAAGAAACAGAAGACTGCATCTGGGGTTGTGGTTACATCTTCTCGGCCTTCCTCTCAGGAGCAAGAGAGGAAGAAGAGATAAGAAGAGCAGGTGAAGGAGAGGGAGAGAAAGAAGGAGGAGCAGAAGAAGGTGGAAGAAAGGAAAAGGGTCGAGGAGAGGAGGAAGAGAGAGAGCGAGAAGGAGGAGGAGAGGAGGAGAGCTGAGGCAAGGACGAAGGCCGGCCAGGCCTTAGTTCCAGTGTCTGCTCTGCCTGAGGGAGCTTCCGTGGCGACCTCCCCTCAGCTAGCTCCGGCCTTGCTTGAGAGAGTTGTTCTCCCGGCTGATCGCCAAAGGGAAATAGGTTCGGAGCATCTGGCCCTTCAGGCTAGTCAGAGGCTTGCTCTGGTATGGTTTATTTTCTTCTCGTGTTTTTTTGACTTCTTTTGCTTTCTTGTTCTTATATCTTTTTCTTTTTTGTAGTTCGTTACCGACTTCGCTGTGCTGTATCGCTCACGCGACGAGCTGGTGAAGAAAAATAGTGAACTGGAGCAAGAAAACTCTGCCCTGAAGCTGAAGGGTAAAGAGCTCAAGGCCAGTTTCAAGGCTGTCGATGCTGCTCGGATCTCGTCTGATTTGGCCCTTGCCACCTCCGCTCGCGAGAGGGATGATGCGGTCAGGGAGCTGGGCGAGCTGAGGAAGGCTTATGATCTGGTATGTGCGAGCAAGCTGTACATTGCAGAGAAGAGTAGAGTTCTGGCCGAGCAAATGGAGGCGGAGAAGGACCAAGTAGCCACCATTAAGGAGGACTCATACAAATCTGGGTGGGTTGCTGCTTATGATGATGCTGAAGTTCAGATTGGCTATATCAGCCGTCTGAATTTCAAGAAGGGCTGGAACAAAGCTCTTCTAGCTGCTGGTGTGGATGCTGAGTCTCCCTTATTTGACGAGCACGACCCGGGTCCCAAGCCAACTGTGGATGAAGAAGCTCCTGCTCCAACCATCGGGGGTGCTGATCTTCCCTCGGATACAGTTCCTGCTGGGGGGTACTTCTGCTGCGGCTGATAAGGAGAAGCAGCCAGACACTGCAGGGCAGCCTGAGGTTGCTCGTTGATTTGTTCTTAGGGTTTTCTTCTGTACTTTTTGCTTGTAATTTCCCCAGTTTTTTCTCCTCGTTGTACTCGGTATTTATTAATGAATGATAAGATTCTCCTTTTGTTTACGCTGATCCCTTTCTCTTTTCTATCTTTCTTTTATCTGTAGTTGGTTGATGTGGATGACTATATTCCTGTTACCTCCCAACTAGGTAGGACTCTTGGTCCTAATGCAAGCCCTGCAGTTCGCCAGGACTTTGCTAGACTTTGCAGGTTTGCTAAGTCAAGGAACCAAAAATATAAGGATCAGTCCGATCTAGTGGCCAAGTTGAAGGACAGGCTCCAGGAGATGGAAGAAATCGGTGCTTTAGTGTAAGAAGAAGTCAGTGCACTGAGAGCAAGGTTGCTGGAGGCCACCGAGATTAACCAGGTCGGGGAGTTCCTGCAGCAGGAGAATGAAGACTTGAGGAGGGAAGTCCTAAGGCTTAATGAGCATTCACCGAGCATCGTTTCGGCAGTCCTACAAGGCTCTTCTTCGTTGCGAGGTGCTCGGCCTTCCCTCCCGCGTGCTGGTAGGAGTGCCAGGTGTAGGAATAGGGAAGTCGAGGAACAGCGTGAGAGGGAAATGGAGGAGCTACGCGGCGATGTTCGGCGAGCTTATGTGACTGCTGCTGGGCTCCAGAGAGACGTCACCCGACTACGACATTTGTTCAAGAACGTTCCTCGACGAGTGTGGTCCGATGGCTATGATCAAGGCTGGCTGGAAGCTCCGACGAGACTATCAGAGTTCAAGGAGCTCTCCTTCATCAGGGGGTGGTTGAGTGCCCTCAAAGAGCTACAGGTTCCGAGGAATTCGACGTTGTGGTATCAACACGAGATGTCCTCCTCTACTCTGATGCCCAATCCATTCAGGCGGGATGATCGATGGATCCCCATTGATGCTATTCCCCGGAAACTATTAGAATTGGACGCAAATGAGGTCGTGGAGGAGCTCACCCCTGCTCCTGATGATGGAAGGAGAGCTAAAGTTGCTAATTATCTTGCTCGGAGGCTTCCACCTCCTTGAGATTTTGTTACTCTTTTTCTTTTTGATAATTGTAAATGCTTTGGGCGAGCTTCGCCGACTAAACATGTATTATCATTGTTTGTAAATATAAAAGATTAATGAAAAGTTCGAGTTTTGGGCAATTTTGCCGACTAAACGTGTTCATCGTATCCTTTTATATTTTTGCTGCTTCACAATCCTTTTTATTTTGTCATGTGAGTGTCCGCCCAGTCCAGTATAAGAATACCATTGTGCCCTCCCTTTACCTTTTAGGTTGTGTCGTCACACTCCCTTAGGCCTAAGTAGGGCAATTGGCGAGGACACACCTGGTATTGGATGTCTTCATCCGGTCAGGATTTTGTTTAACCAAAGTAGGTTTGATGCCTAAGAATACTCTGTAGGGCGTCATATATTGCCAGGGGCAATGCTAAGAGGTCTGTCTTGCTTCATGACGATGACCTGAGGAGGGGTGTTCCCCTACTATGTCAACCGTTATGCCTGTGATTTGGAAGGGATGTGTAATAAGATATAACTGTTACTAATTAGAGAGTGATCAACTGGGAGATTTTCATTAGTGAATTGAGAAATGAACTGTCCTTTCACATAATGAATACAATAAAAGATTTAATAATAGAACTCCTAAAAATAGAATTTCTTGAGATTAGCTGCGTTCCATGATCGTGGTATCTCTTTGCCTTCCATCGTTTCCAAATGATAGGCACCTCGCAGGTCGTCTCTAATTATCTTATAAGGTCCTTTCCAGTTTGGGCCCAGTTTACCGTCTGATGGCTTCACTGTGTTGCCCATGACCTTTCTTAGAACATAGTCCCCAACTTTGAATTTCCTCGGATTGACCCTTTTGCTGTAGTGCTTCGCGAGCTGTTGCTGATAGCTTGCTAGTTTTACTAGGGCAAGTTCCCTGCGCTCGTCGGCCAGGTCGAGTTCAGCGAGCAAAGCCTGATCGTTCTCGCCTTGCTCTACAAGGTCGGATCTCATTGTAGGCAATCCCGCTTCTAGTGGGATGACCGCTTCCATACCATATGCTAGTGAGAATGGCGTTTCTCCTGTTGCTCGCCTAGGAGTCATTCTGTATGCCCATAGGATATACGGTAGCTCGGTTGTCCACACGCCTTTGGCTCGCTCTAACCGCTTCTTCAATCCAGCGATCACTGTTTTGTTGGAAGCTTGAGCTTGTCCGTTGCTTTGAGGGTAGGCCACCGAGCTGAAGTGGTGCCTGATCCTCTGTTTGTTGCAGAAGTCCTGAAAAGGGCCACTCTCGAACTGTGTTCCATTGTCAGTGATGATGGTTCTGGGGATTCCGAATCGAGTGATTATATTTCTCCATACGAACTTTATCATGTCAGCATCTCGGATGTTCGCCAGTGGTTCTGCCTCGATCCACTTGGTAAAGTAATCAGTTGCAACCAACAGGTATTTGCGATTGCCGGCAGCGGTGGGCAGTGGTCCCACAATGTCCATCCCCCACTGGGCGAAGGGCCAGGGACTGGCCAGGGATTTTAATTCGCTGGCGGGCTAGTGGACCATGGGAGCGTGAAGTTGGCATTTTAGGCATTTGCGGACATATACCGCGGAGTCCTTTTGCATGTATGGCCACAAATAACCTTCCTTCATTGCTCGGAAGGCTACAGACCTTCCTCCGACATAACTTCCACAAATTCCTTCGTGAAGCTCGTTAAGCACTGCCTTGACATCGCCTGGGTGGACGCATCTAAGGTAAGGGCCGGAGAAAGATCTTTTATACAATTTGCCTCCTGTGGATAAGTGAAGGCGAGCAACTTTGACTCTTATCTGGTGGGCAGTTCTTTTGTCCTCTGGAAGCGTTCCGTTCTTTAAATAGTCTTTCAAGGGATCCATCCAGCTGGGGGCTGATTCCAATTGGAGTATTGGTTTTGCTGTTGTCTTCTCGCAGTTGGGGTAAATGCTTGGGCAACTGAGGAAATCGATAGGGATGATCCTTTTAATGCTAGAATCAACTGCCAAGCTCAGGGCTGCTAAGGCATCAGCATGGCTATTTTGCCCCCTGGGAAACTGTTGGATGTTGATCTCTTCAAAGCTCGTCATTAAGTTTTTTACCAAGGAGAGGTAGGCTGCCATTCTCTCATCCTTCGCATTATATTCTCCACTTATCTGATTGGAAACTAGTTGCGAATCACCGAATACCTGCAAATGCTTTGCTCCCAGAGTTTGTGCCTTTTGGAGACCTGCTATTAAGGCTTCGTATTCTGCTTCATTGTTGGAGGCTGCAAATCCCAGCCTGATTCCTTGCTCAAGGACTGTATTTTCTGGAGTGATGAGAATAATTCCTACCCCTGCCCCCTTTGAGTTGGAGGCTCCATCAACGAATAGTTTCCAGCTTTCCACTGTAGCCTGGTTGTTTTGTTCTGTTGGCTTAGGCTGGTCGAAGGGTTCTTCGCATGTGAATTCAGCTATGAAATCAGCAAGGATTTGACCCTTGATAGCTGCCCTTGGTTGAAATTGGATGTCAAATCGGCCGAGCTCGACTGACCATTTAGACAGTCTGCCCGACAAATCCGCCTTCCTTAGGACAGCCTTGAGGGGGTGTGATGTAAGGACGATGATTGTATGAGCTTCGAAGTAATGCTTCAGTTTCCTCGAGGCCATTACTAGGGCGAATGCGAGCTTTTCCAATGGTAGGTAGCGCTGCTCGACATCTAATAAGGTTTTGCTCGCGTAATAGACTGGATGTTGGATTCCTGTAACTTCACACATTAGCGCTGAGCTGATGGTATGACTGGATACAGAGAGGTAGAGGTACAAAGAGTCCATTTGTTGTGGTATGACAAGCAATGGTGGAGAGCTTAGGTTGGACTTGAGCTCGTCTAATGCTCGCGAGCAGTCTGGGGTCCATTCTACTGTTTTGCTGCTTTTTAAGAGTTGGAAGAAAGGCTTGCATCTCTCGGAGGATTTAGAAATGAAAAGATTTAGAGCAGCGAGCATTCCAGTGAGCTTTTGTACGTCTCGGACTGTGCGAGGAGGTTGCACTCTGTTGATTGCATCAATCTGGTCCGGATTAGCCTCTATGCCTCGCTTGCTGACCAAATACCCAAGAAACTTTCCTGACTGGACACCGAAGGAACACTTGCTCGCGTTGAGTTTCATTCGGTACTTCCTGAGGATTTCGAAGGTACTTGACAGGTCCGAGAGATGATTTTCCTTCTCCTTGCTCTTGATGAGCATGTCATCGATGTAGACCTCCATTGTGTCACCCATTTGATTCCTGAACATTTTAGTAACTAGCCGTTGATAGGTTGCACCTGCATTTTTTAGCCCAAAAGGCATGACCCTGTAATAGTATAAACCAACCGTCGTGATAAACGTCGTTTTGTCCTGATCTGGGGCATACAGGGGAATATGGTGATATCCTGAGTACGCGTCCAGGAAACTCATTCGTTCGTGAGCTGTGGTGGAGTCTACTAGTTGGTCTATTTTCGGAAGAGGGAAGCTATCCTTGGGGAAGGCTTTGTTGAGGTCAGTGAAGTCTATGCAAACTCTCCACTTCCCGTTGCTTTTCGGAACTACCACTAGGTTGGATAACCATTTGGGGAATTGCACTTCTCGTATGGACCCTGCATCCAGCAGTTTTTCGACTTCTTTTTCTATTGTTCTGGCCTTCTCGAGAGCAGTTCGTCGTGCCTTCTGCGCTATCGGCTTGAATGTGGGATCAACGTGCAACTGATGGCAGACCATATTGGGATCGATTCCTGGCAGCTCATAGGGTTCCCAAGCGAAAACATCTATGTTGCTTCTGAGTAAGGTTGACAAATCCTTTTGCTCTTGGTCAGTGAGTGACACTCCGATCAGGAAGACTCTGCTGCTGTCGCCTTCTTTAGCCGTCACTTCTACCAGGTCCTCGACGACACGCTCGAAGGGGAGGAGCCTGGTCTCTTCCACTCCAGGCCTTCCGTATTTTAATTGCTATTTGGAAGGAATTTCACCTTCCTCCACTTTCTCGCTGGTTTGAACGTCTTTTCTCTCTGGCTTTGGTCGGATGGCCGCTATGAATCATTTCCTTGCCATCGCCTGGTCGCCATGTATCTCCATTACTCCCCGCTCGGTGACATATTTGAGTTTCTGGTGGTAGGTCGAGGAGACTGCCTTCATCGCATGAAGCCATCCCCTGCCGAGGATGGCTTGATATGGTGAATCAATGTCGACCACCAAGAATTCGATCATCTTGGAAACATTTCCAGCGCGCACTGGCAGTACTATTTTTCCCAAAGGCATGGTCATCTTCCCAGCGAAGCCGACCAGAGGGACAGTGGTTCCCTTTAGGTTGGCGATGTTCAACTTCAATTTCCGGAATAGGTCGATGTACATTACTTCGGATGAGCTTCCTTGATCGACGAGCAGCCTTTCGATGTCAAAGTTGGCTATCCTGAGTGTAATGACTAAGGCATCATGATGTGGGGTCCTTACTCCCACAATATCTTCATCCGTGAAAACAATATGCTTGTTGTAGTTGATATCCTCTGCTCGCCGACGTTTTCCTGACTGTGATTTTGCTGGGTCAATCTGAAGAGCTTGCATTACTGCTGTCAGTTTCTTTACCTCCATTCGAGCTGAGTTACCTTGGATTTGATTGACGTCAGATACTCCGTGGATTACTGCGAATTCGTGTCCGGCATCATCTTCCAATACGTTGTCGGGTTTCGTCTCTTTGTGGGCAGCCACTTTCTCTACCTTCTTTTCCACAAAGTCATTCAAATGTCCGGACTGGGCCAACTCCTCGAGGTGGGACTTAAGAGCCTTGCAGTGCTCGGTCTTATGCCCTCCCTCTTTGTGGAAAGTGCATCTTAATGCTTTGTTTCTTTTCGAGGGGTCTCCTCCCATTTTCCGGGGCCATTTGATGAACGGCTCATCCTTGATCTTCGCGAAAATTTTGTAAATTGGCTCTTTGAATACGGTGTTGACTGCCTGGAATGATTTTGTAACGTCAGGGTTCCCTCCGTTTTTGGAGCCATTCTTGCCCCCAATTTTTCCTCCTTTTTTCTGGTTCTCAACTTTCTCACTTCCCTTGGTAGTGAGCTTGGCTCGACCGTTTTCTCCTACATTAAGGCGGGTGACATCTTCCACCTTGGCGTATTTCTCAATCCGGGCCATCAGGTCGTCAATGGTCGTAGCTTCCTTCTTTGTCAAGGACTGGTAAAGGAGGGAAGATCTAGGTAGCCCAATTTTGAATGAAGCCACTGCCACCTCTTCCGCGCAGTCCTCGACCTCGTTGAATAACTCCCAGTATCTCTTCGCGTAGTCTCGGAGTGTCTCTTGAGGCGTTTTCTTCATTGTTAATAAAGCATCCATCCTTTTGGGATGGGAGCTGCTGGTGATGAACCGGGCCGTAAAGAGCTCGGCCAGGGATTTGAAATTTCTGATGGATCGGTGAGGGAGTTTCTCGAACCATTTCTGGGCCACGTCATGGAGGCTCGAGAGGAAAATACGGCACATCAGTGCATCCCGGTGATTCTAGAGGGTCATGGCTTGCCGGTACTGCCTCACATGATCAATGGGATCAGTCTTCCCGTCGTAAATCTTGAACCTTGGAATGGCAAACTTCTTGGGAGCCTCTTCCTCTTCAATTTCCCTCGTGAAGGGTGACTTCATCTGGGTCTTGAGGGCTCTCCTGGCGAGTTCTCTGGTCGACCTGGTGCCGCGGTGACCTGGATGTTGGTCCATTTCTCTGCGGACCAGGTTCCGTATGTTGTCGTCGCTGCGAGCAGGGCTCTGGTAGCGGCGAGCTTTTCTTAGTTGTTCGTGGAGGACGTCGTCTGAGTCGCCACCTTCGTCCCCTGGATATTGCTGCCTAGGGCTCCTTCCTCGGCTGCGAGATTTGATCGCCTGAGGGCTAGGAGTGCGATTGGGGTGTCTCCTGGTGTCAGGACGTAGTTCCCTCTCCCGTCTTTACAGTCTTCTTTTCAAGCGAGCATTCTCAGCCTCATATCTACGAGAAGACTCCCTCTGCTCGTGGAGCCTTGCCTCGTATGCATCGATCAATCTGGATATCTGCGTGGACCTTGCTGGTCCTTGACTTTCTTCTGAGGATGGCATTTCTAAGCGAGCCCCTCGATCTGAACGTCGGACTTCAGACCTAATCCTGCGAGGAGCAGGTGGCTCTTGAATGTCCCCTACTTGAGGAGCGTTGCTGCTGTGACCAGACATCTTAGATTTTTTCTTGTCGTGGGCTCTTCTCAGGGAAAGATGAACGATTCCCACAGACGGCGCCAATTGTGGTGACAATTATTATGCAACACAAATAAATGTGAAAGAGGTAATGACCAAGAAAGAATAAATAAAATTCCAGTCGCACAACAACAGGTGTACGTGGTTCAGCAAAGATGTGCCTACGTCCACGATGGCGCAGTCAGTATTATTTCTCTATATTCTGAAGAATAAGTATCGAGAATACAACTTGTCCTTTGCCCCGGACCTAGGGTTTAATTTATACATGTGTATGCTAGTTAGTGGAGATGATGGGTTCCTTCATATTATCCATCTTCCCTATCCCTTCCCTTCATGGGATTGTGCTCCCCTATAACTTCTCTTCAGGGGATCGTGGGGAGAGACCGGGTCAATATGAAAGATAGAGGGCCTGGATTTTGGGCCGCCAATTATGGTGATAATTATTATGCAACACAAATAAATGTGAAAGAGGTAACGACCAAGAAAGAATAAATAAAATTCCAGTCGCACAACAACAGGTGTACGTGGTTCAGCAAAGATGTGCCTACGTCCACGATGGTGCAGTCAGTATTATTTCTCTATATTCTGAAGAATAAGTATCGAGAATACAACTTGTCCTTTGCCCCGGACCTAGGGTTTAATTTATACATGTGTATGCTAGTTAGTGGAGATGATGGGTTCCTTCATATTAGCCATCTTCCCTATCCATTCCCTTCATGGGATTGTGCTCCCCTATAACTTCTCTTCATGGGATCGTGGGGAGAGACCGGGTAAATATGAAAGATAGAGGTCCTGGATTTTGGGCCGTCAGAACTGGGCTACTCGTCCAGGCCCATGGTTCTCAATTCTGGGTACCTACAATATTTATTCAAGCCGTCAATTGTTCTCACGTCGTAATAGACACTCACGTCCTAATCCATAATTTCCATTTGGTTCAAATCAACTTCTATGTTTTACACCTCATTATATCCCAAATATCCTAAATATATCAATTAATCATCAAGGAAATGTCATCTCTACATTTAAACAAGGTTACGGGACACGTGAAATCAAAACAGGCCAAAAAGCCTAAACTGTCAGCTCGTTAGAAGCTCGTTCGAACGAACTGGGCATCTAACGAGATCTCGTTCGAACGAAAGGCATCGAATGAACATCCCTCTCGTTAGAAGGCAAACTTTCAACTCGTTAGAAGCTCGTTCGAACGAGCTCGTTCGAACGACCTGGGCAGGTCTTCTAACGAGAGGCCAGTCTCGAGCCCATAATTTCCTTTTACTCATTTTTCCAACTTTCTTCACCTCTAATCCCATATACAATTCGTCCCAACAGCATTTTAAGGTTTCTAATACGAACTAAACATTCGTAGGTCATAATTAAACATTTATATAGGGCCAAATCTTCCTAAACATCATCAAATCATCAAATCCCCTCAGTTTTCCCCAAATCCCATGAACATAAACCATAGAAAATTAAATTCATCCATAGACATAACTAAATCCGTTTTTATGATATAAAAGATGTATTTTCATTTGAATAATCACCCTAACATTGTTCTACATGCAATCTCCTCATAAAATTATAAATCTTTAAATCCAATTCAATGGGTTTTTATCATTCTCCAAGAACAATACAATTTCATACATTTCCTACGCATGGAAGAAGCATTCTTTGCAAAAACGAAATTAAACCACTTGCCTCTAATCTTTCTCTGAATTTGGTGTTGGATTGATGAAGGTTGATTTGTTCTCTCTCTCCCTCTGCAGAACTTTCCTTTCTTTCTCTCTCTACCAGCTTTTCTCTAAGGATGACAATGGTGGTTAAGGTTGCCCTAGGAAGCTCTTTCAAAACTCATTCCAATAACCCCCGTAGCCCATTAAGTCATAAGGTGTAGTTAGTGGGTTTAGTGGGTAAAGTCCAAATCATATTTTTAATTCCTAATTTTCGTGGGTTTTAATTTCAAAAATTCCAAAATTACCAAACTACCCTTTTACGTTGCCGGTATGACCTAAAAATGCCCCGGGACCCAAACTAAACCCCCGACTTGTGTTTTCTGACTATTTCGACCCTTCCGGACGCGTTGGCGCACTCAAAACGACCATACGATTAATAGAAATAAAATTCACTTTTTAAATAAAAAATATATATTCCTGACGCGACTGTCACACGCGTCCCAACAAAATTTCCAAATTGCCGTATTTCTATCTCATGACAAATTCAATAATTTTCAATATTCAAATATCGTCATATATACCCAATATAATCAAATACCAACTCACATATCGTTAGTATTTTATCCGGATTAATTATCAATTAATTCACATTTAATTTAATTAATCCCATAAATAAATATCACAAAAAATACGGGGTATTACATACTTCTCCCCTAATAACAGAATTTCATCCCGAAATTCGGAACTAGAAAGTACCTGGTAAGAACAACTCTGGATAACGTTCGTGCATCTCATCCTCGCGCTTCCATGTGGACTCCTCGACATTATGATGTCGCCACTGAACACGCACTAACGGAACTATCTTTGACCGCAGTTTCCACTCACTTCGGTCCAAAATAGCAATCGGCCCCTCCTCGTAGGAGCTATCAGGCTGGAGATCGATGTCCTCCAAAGCAATGTGAGAATGAGCCAAATCGTCTCTAAGATATTTCCTTAGCGAGGACATATGAAACACATCATGAATCCGATGCAAATGCTACGGTAACCCAAGTCTATATGCAACAGACCCAATCCGCTCGATGATAGGGAATCGCCCCACGTATCTCGGTGCCAACTTCCCTTTCTTCCCAAATTGCATAATCCCCTTCATAGGAGATAATCTGAGTAAAACCTGGTCCCCCACTTGGAACTCCCTGAAGAACCACTTCGCATCAGCATAGCTCTTCTGCCGATCCTGAGCTACCCGAATGCGACTCCGTATCAATTCTATTTTTGCCGAAGTATCCTGAATTACTTCCGGCCCAAGTAGTTTGTTGTCCCCCACCTCCAACCAACATGCTGGGGAACGACAAGGTCTACCGTACAACGCCTCAAATGGAGCCATGCTAATGGTGAACTGGTAGGAGTTGTTATAAGCAAACTCTACCAGTGGAAGATACTGCTCCCATCCATCCCCAAAATCAATGATGCACATACGTAACATGTCCTCCAACATCTGGTTTGTACGCTCAGTTTTCCCATCGGTCTGCGGGTGATATGCCGTACTCAACCGCAATTCCGTGCCCATGGCCTCCTGAAAACTCTACCAAAATCGTGAAACAAATATCTTGTCTCTGTCAGACACGATATTTAGGGGCACACCGTGAAGTCTCACTATTTTTGCCATAAAAAGCTGGGCATACTGTCCCGTAGTGTAGTCGGTCCTTACGGGTAGAAAATGAGCGACTTTGGTCAACCTGTCCAAAATTACCCAAATAGAGTCGTGACCTCCCTGTGACGTAGGCAACCCCGTGATAAAGTCCATGGATATGCTCTCCCACATCCACATCGGGACCTCTAATGGCTGTAGAAGTCCTGTCGGTCTCTGATGATAAACTTTTACCAGCTGACAAGTGGCGCATTTAGACACAAACACGACAATATCTCTCTTCATCTCGCTCCACCAATACTGTCGTCTCATATCTTGGTACATTTTGTCCCCACCGGGATGTACCGCGAATCGTGAGCCGTGCGACTCTGCCATCACATCGTGTCGCAATTCCTCCCCTTCCGGAACTACCAGTCTATCGTTGAAGCATAATCCCCCGTCTGAGCTAACGGTATAGGACTCGGCTCCCTCTGCTAATAATCGAACTATCTGCTCCTGACAGAACGAGTCATCTGCTTGTGCCTTTACCACTCTCGTGACAATCTGTGGTGTAACAGTCATCACTGACATGAATGATCGGGCCACTGCATCCTGGTGTCCCAACTCTTTCCACTTTGCCTTCCACACCCCTGCCACTTCATCTACTGGCCTACGGCTCAACGCGTCAGCTACCACGTTAGCCTTCCCCGGGTGGTATTGGATATCAAACTGATAATCCTTCACGAACTCAAGCCACCTCCATTGTCGCATATTCAAATCCTTCTGCGTGAATAGGTACTGTAGGGACTTGTGGTCCGTGAACAATCGAAACTTCTCCCCCAAAAGGTAATATCTCCAAATCCGAAGGGCAAATACAATTGCCCCCAACTCCAGGTCATGAGTGGGGTAATTCTTCTCGTGAGGCTTAAGCTTATGGGAAGCATAAGCTATGGCCTGACTCTCCTGCTGCAATACACCTCCAAGTCCTTGTAAGGACGCATCGGTGTAAACTAGATACTCAACTCCCGGTCTCGGCAATGCTAGCACAGGTGATGAGGTCAACTTGTCCTTCAACTCATCAAATGCCAGTTGACAGGCATCACTCCAAATAAACGGCACACCTTTACGAGTCAGATGTGCCAAAGGACCTGCTATCTTCGAAAATCCCCGAATAAACCTCCTGTAGTATCCTGCTAGTCCCAAGAAACTACGGATCTCCATTGGTGTCGTGGGCTGTCCCCACTCCCTCACCGCAGATACCTTCCCCGGATCAACAGATATCCCCCGGTCGGAAATAACATGCCCCAAAAACTGAACCTCCTTCAGCCAAAACCCACACTTCTCATACTTTGCATACAGCTCGTTCTGACGTAGTGTCTGCAAAACCTGCCTCAAATGCTCGGCGTGCTCCTCCTCTGTCTGGGAGTAAACCAGAATGTCATCAATGAAGACAATGACGAACTGATCTAGGAACTCTCTGAACACCCTATTCATTAAGTCCATAAAAACGGCTGGAGCATTGGTCAAACCAAAAGGCATAACCCGAAACTCATAGGAACCATATCTTGTTAAGAAAGCAGTCTTCGAGACGTCCTCTTCCCTGATACGCAACTGATGGTAACCAGATCGCAAATCAATCTTTGAGAAGAAAGAAGCTCCTCTCAACTGGTCGAATAAATCATCGATTCGGGGCAACGGATACTTATTCCGTATCGTGACCTTATTGAACTCTCATTAATCCACGCACAACCTCAACGATCCATCCCTCTTCTTTACGAATAACACAGGGGCACCCCACGGCGAGGTACTCCTCCGTATAAACCCCTGACCCAAAAACTGCTCAATCTGATCCCGTAACTCTCTCATCTCAGCTGGAGCCATACGGTAAGGTGCGCGGGCAATAGGCCGCGTGCCCGGCGTCAAGTAAATTACAAAGTCTATCTCTCTACTCGGAGGTAATCCAGGTATATCCTAAAATACGTCGGAAACTCTTGAACAACCGGAATCGAATCAAGTGGTATCACCACTTCCTTAGAGGTCTCCTCCTCTATATAGTACAAATGAGTGGACGATCCTCCCTCAGGATGAGGCATCGCCACTAAAAACATCTCCTTCCCGTGAATGGCAAAGATAATACATCTACTGAAATAATCAATCGTGGCTCGGTACGCAACAAGCCAATCCATACCAATAATGGCATCATACTCGGTCATCTCTAATACTAACATATCCGTGGGTAAAGTAAACCTCCCGATCTCTATACCCACGCCTCTACATACACGTGAAATCACGGAACCCCTACTCAACGGCGAATCCACATAAGTAATCGTACTCTCGGCGGTGTCTAACAACCCAATGGTGCGTGCAAATCTCATAGCAATAAAACAGTGCGTAGCCCCCGTGTTAAATAATATACGCCCCATAGTACCTTCAATAGAGAACATACCCTCAATGGCTAGTGGATCCTGTGGGGCTACGGCCTGCTGAAGCTGATATACTCTCCCATACTGCAGGTGCCCCTGCTGAACTGGGACCGATGGAATGGGTGGTAATGCTTCCATCTGTGGTGGTGCAGGGAGGGCGGCGGGAAACATGGGCCTCTGCAGCTCCTGTTGAGCACCCTGCTGCTGCTGCGGGGCCCTGCCCCTATCCGGACAATCCTGGCGTTTATGGCCAGTCTTGCCACAAACGTAACACTTCCTCGGGAAGTTCCCCCCTCTCTATCCCTGCTGCCCCCGGCCCTGGTGGCCGTTACCGTTCCTCCCCTGGCCCTTCTGGCCCTGCTGGCCCTGCTGAAACTGTTGTTGGCCATTCTGACCCTGCAGGCCCTGATGGCCGTTCGGACCCTGATGGCCCTGCCGGAAACCTCCCTGTCCGTGCCTGAAATTTCCCGATCTGAACCTCTTGTGATCCCCCTGCTGGGAACCCTGGTCACCCTGTCTCTGCCCCTGAACAGATTGTGCCCCACTGGCACTATGTCCTCCAGTCCTGCCTTGATGGCTGGACTCTCCCGATCTCTTGCCCTCAGCCATGTGGAAGCGGTGATCCTGGCAGTGTAACAGTGCAGCATTAACCACATCAGAGTAAGTGGCCAATGATAGGTTCCCCAACAAATGCTGACGGATCCTCCAAGTCAACCCGTCTGTAAATTTCTGTATCTTCTTCTCTTATGTCGGTATCTCACCCGGAACAATATTCAACAGATTTGTGTATTCGGCCTCATACTCGGCCACAGTCTTACCTTCCTACCTAAGATTCATCAACTTCCTCCTCATTTCCGTGTAAACAGCTGATGGAAAGTACTTGCGGTCGAACCGCACCCAAAACTCCTGGATCGTGAGAGTATCTCTCTCCTCCACGGTGGTAATAGACTCCCACCACTGCAGTGCAGATCCAACTAGCTTGAAGGTAGCTAGTATCTGCTTCTGGACATCGGTGCACTCATACATCCTCAAGTGCCACTGAATGTATTTCCTCCACTGACTCGAAACCACAACATCGGAGCTACCTGCGAACTCCGGTGGGTGTGCTTTCTGAAAAGCATCTCGAACACGTTCCCAAGGAGACGGGAATGCATGTTCATGGACTGGCGCGGCGATTGGCGCCTGAGGTGGTGCATGCTGAACCACGGCTAGTGCGGCATTTACCGCTTGGGCTACAATGGCTGCAACCTCGGCGGCGTTCATCGTGCCCTGAACTGGTGCGGGCTGTGGTTCTGGCGTTGCATTCCTGGGAACCCGTTGTGCACGTCGTGGAGGCATCTGAAACAAGAATAAAGTCTATAAGTTTGCAGTTATAAACTCAAAATAGCTGAAGAACCTAGCATATACAAAAGAATACAACAGTCCTAAAATATAGGGCTCTACATCAAAGAAAGCTCAGCGGAAACATAATAAGCCGTACATATCCTAAAGGACACTAGAACCTGATGCTCTGATACCACCTGTGACACCCCGATTAATTAAATATCGGTTACCTACTCCTTTATTAAATTAATACCAAAATGGCAAGTTGGTTCAGTTAATAGCATCACTGCCGAAAACATTTTAATGATTACTAACCACCTAGTATTTAAAAGTGAGTTGCCAAATTTTAAGTTAACTCTGATTAACATGCAATAAGAGGATAATGACAGAATTACAACCATTCACCATAACGAAGCAATAGAATAACCAACAAAATAATTATAAGTCCGAAGGAAAACTCCTCACAACAATCCCACAACTGAACTAAGTAAAACAATGTAACCTAAAATAATTACATGCCAAAAGTCTGAAAATCTGAAATAGGAAATGTTTCTAATAGAAATGGGCGACATGCCCTACAACTGATGAAATCTGAATAGAGTCAAGATAGATGAAGCATCTACTAGAAAAGTCCTGTAACTTCCACAAACAGCTACAGCTGGTCACCTGAATGAGGATCCTAAGCATGGTGTCCTTGTGGCTGGGCACCTAAAAATGGTTTTTACAAAAAATAGATTTGAAAGCAAACGGGTCAGAGCCCGAAAGTGGAGAGTATTTTAAAAATAGCAAGTGTTTTAATGACATTAAAATAATGAATGCAAAATACATGTTAGGACGTGCACTCGCATGAAATACTCACCTCTCGACTAATTGTGCACTCCTAACGAATAGCACCCATCTAAGTGATATTTTTATCTAACTAAACTGACATGAGTTCTATCCTTTCTACTCGGTTCTCATTATACATTCTAACGTCATCAATTAAGTAGGGGGCTTTACTTAAACTCAGATTCTCAATTATTAGCAATACAACTTATTACAGGTTATCCCTTTATAGTTACTCAAAGCGTTTCTGTATCTATACGCACAATACCAACATGAAAGTTCTCATTAATTTAAGTGTATATTAGTCACGCCATAAATATACGATACAATCACCCGAGACTAAGCTACGGTGCACACATACTCTTCTATCCATTCCGGTACATCACGTACATTAGGATCACGCATTCCGAATCTCTCAGGAATCGTTCTCAGATAATTGCAAATCACAAACAATGGAGGCGAACACAGTCACATCACATGGGTCACGCACATACCTACGCTCCCACGATCAACAGACTTATTAACATCCCAATAAGTCCTTCTCTGACCTATGTTCTCGAGGTACCAATCTAAATCCGGGCAACACAAGGATTGGATGGCCCTAAGTGAACGTAAACCTCCCGTGATAGCAAGTATGGTAGGTATGTCTTACACATAAAATTAAATACATATACTAAGTATGCACACATCTTAGTAATCACCATAATTTAGTTGTGGTACACTTCTCATTCTCGTACCGACATATAATGTTGCACAATTTACATATTCCCGGTTAATATATTTATTCAAGCCGTCAATTGTTCTCACGTCGTAATAGACACTCACGTCCTAATCCATAATTTCCATTTGGTTCAAATCACCTTCTATGTTTTACTCCTCATTATATCCCAAATATCCCAAATATATCAATTAATCATCAAGGAAATGTCATCTCTACATTTAAACAAGGTTACGGGACACGTGAAATCAAAACAGGCCAAAAAGCCTAAACTGTCAGCTGGTTAGAAGTCTCGTTCGAACGAGAGTTCGTTCGAACGAATTGGGCATCTAACGAGATCTCGTTCGAACGAAAGGCATCGAATGAACATCCCTCTCATTAGAAGGCAAACTATCAACTCGTTAGAAGCTCGTTCGAACGAGCTCGTTCGAACGACCTGGGCAGGTCTTCTAACGAGAGGCCAGTCTCGAGCCCAGAATTTCCTTTTTCTCATTTTTCCAACTTTCTTCACCTCTAATCCCATATACAATTCGTCCCAACAACATTTTAAGGTTTCTAATACGCACTAAACATTCGTAGGTCATAATTAAACATTTATATAGGGCCAAATCTTCGTAAACATCATCAAATTATCAAATCCCCTCAGTTTTCCCCAAATCCCATGAACATGAACCCTAGAAAATTAAATTCATCCATAGACATAACTAAATCCGTTTTTATGATATAAAAGATGTATTTTCATTTGAATAATCACCCTAACATTGTTCTACATTCAATCTCCTCATAAAATTATAAATCTTTAAATCCAATTCAATGGGTTTTTATCATTCTCCAAGAACAATACAATTTCATACATTTCCTACGCATGGAAGAAGCATTCTTTGCAAAAACGAAATTAAACCACTTGCCTCTAATCTTTCTCTGAATTTGGTGTTGGATTGATGAAGGTTGAGTTGTTCTCTCTCTCCCTCTGCAGAACTTTCCTTTCTTTCCCTCTCTACCAGCTTTTCTCTAAGGATGACAATGGTGGTTAAGGTTTCCCTAGGAAGCTCTTTCAAAACTCATTCCAATAACACCCGTAGCCCATTAAGTCATAAGGTGTAGTTAGTGGGTTTAGTGGGTAAAGTCCAAATCATATTTTTAATTCCTAATTTTCGTGGGTTTTAATTTCCAAAATTCCAAAATTACCAAACTACCCTTTTACGTTGCCAGTATGGCTTAAAAATGCCCCGGGACCCAAACTAAACCCCCGGCTAGTGTTTTCTGACTATTTCGACCCTTCCGGACGCGTTGGCGCACTCAAAACGACCATACGGTTAATAGAAATAAAATTCACTTTTTAAATAAAAAATATATATTCCTGACGCGACTGTCACACGCGTCCCAACAAAAATTCCAAATTGCCGTATTTCTATCTCACGACAAATTCAATAATTTTCAATATTCAAATATCGTCATATATACCCAATATAATCAAATACCAACTCACATCTCGTTAGTATTTTATCCGGATTAATTCTTAATTAATTCACATTTAATTTAATTAATCCCATAAATAAATATCACAAAAAATACGGGGTATTACAACCTGCCGATAGGCACCCCCTGGGTTAAGACGATTTTCAACCCCCCTATCCCTATAAATAAGGGCCATGACGTTACCCCCAAGACAAAAAACCCATCATCATTAGTGATCCCAACAAAATTCTCTCGAAATCAGCGAAGTTATATATGAGAAATCCCATTCAAGCCTAAATACAAATCCTTTTAACACCCAATTTGGAAGATATCCTTCTCTCTCATCAACATCCATCAACATTCAAAGGATTCCATCCAAGAACCAAGCTCAAGCTCCAAAGAAGGTCCAATTCCTTCGATTCACTTTTAAATCTCTTATTTTTGCATAAGTTACTTTTGATTCATAATCTAGTTTCACTTTAGTTCATACCTATTAACATCTGCGCTCTTATTAGTATATTGCACATAATTTATTTTTCATAAAAAATTCAACAACAAATAAAAGAGGGTTAGACCCGTAAATTCTGAACAGAATTATCCACCACACTTTTTCCAAAACTAGAAACACATTTTCTATACGCACACACACCTAATAAAATTCCGTTTGAATCTATGGGCTAAACCCCACCCCTATTCTATATTCGAACTACGTGGACTTTGATGCCTTTATAGGCTACATAGGCATCTCAGATTAAAATACGAGACTCGAGTCCAATTTTTCAATTTTCCAAATTCTCTTATATTCCAAATTTCTCAAAATCCCTCATTTTTATCATACATATATCATTTGCCTCTCATGCCATATATATTATCGTTTCCCAATAACGATCAATATCTCAATGAACGCTCATATTCTATCTTCTACATTCATTACTATTTTGGGTATATTTCTATGGATGACCTCACGCTATGTTTTTCATGGTGTGGGTCGAACGATTGTAATCTCCATTATATAAACACATGCACACACTTCATGGGGATAAAGGAAAATATCAACGTTTGCCCATGAGAGACCGAAAGGGCAAGTTGGGTGCCTAACACCTTCCCATTCCGTAACTTAGTTGCCGGACCTTCGATCTATTGGTTTTGCATGCATTAGTTTGTCGTTGGTGCCAATCTATTGATGTGGCAACATTTTCTGTTGCCTGTTTTGAGCAAAATAGGTTGGTGACTCTATCTCTCCACATTCACCCCACACCGATGACGACCGAAGCACCTTTTCGAAGATAAGGGTGCGAGAACGCGATGCATTTATTCCTCGGAGGATCCTCCTCCTTCCTCCCTCCCCAGAACAAACATCACGCCAACCGGGATGGACACACACAACATCATTAAAAATTAAGCAAGACCTGGTCAAATATAAAAAATAATAGAAATTACCTGTGTTCTAAAAAACTCGCCTAGGCAGGCCTAGGCTTGAGGCTTGGGAGAAACACCCCGCCTTAAGCTTTTTATGACTTATTCTTAGTAAAACCTTTGAGACACACTTTTAAAAAAAAACAACAATGCTTTAGTGAAACGATATCGCCTTTTGAAGTATTTTTTTACTAACATGGCCATTATCACATCCAAAATAATCAAGTAGTATTTTAATTTGCAAATATTTAGACATATTTTTATGATAGGTACAATTTTAGTATTTTCATATCCTTGTTATGGTTAAAAAATATTAAAATATATTAAAAAGTCCTAAACGCCTTTTCACGCCTTTTTACGCCTAAGGCCTGCCTAGGCTTCTAAGGCTTAAGGCTTGGCATCCACGCCTCGATCACGCTCTGCATTTTTTAAAACCTTGAAAATTACTAATGGACCTATTTTATGCCCTTATTAGGGCATATATGTCTCTTATAATGTTCACCACCTCCAGTAATAGGCAGGTGGTCCCATTGCTTTATAATTACACCGTAAGACCATAAATCCTTATCAAAATTTTTGAGGGTTACTAAAAGGACCACCTATGCCTTACTCACCTTTAGATTAAAAAGTATTACCATTCATAATTACCCACATGGAACAATAATGAATTTGTGGCATCCATAACCAACTTCCATACAACTCATTTATCCTATTTATATCATTCAATATCCTCGAGGTATTTAGGGAATACTAGGATGGAACAACTGAGAAGAGCTCACAAAACTCGAAAAAGAGTTGATTTGGGGTGAACTTTATGCCATATTCAATAATAAATTGATAGAAAATTTAATGTCTCCCCTCAATGGAATTCTCACCAATCAGATAAATCATTTTTTTAGTGAAGAAATGAATAATATGTTTTGAGAAAATAAATTATAGAGAACCAAAGAGGGCAAAGACATGAACATACAAGTACAAATGAAGGTAAACATTTTTCAGTTATTTTTTAACAACGAAGAAAGAAAATGTGCTTCAAAATGGAAGTACTGAAGTTATTAAGTACTTTTGTTCAACTTTTAAGACAAAACAACATTTGAAACATGCCCCTAAATGTCAGATGACACACACGTTTCCATCATTTGGCTTTTGGCCCCAAAATTACCATCGTACCCCTGACATATAGGGATAAATTTGAAATGTATTCTTTGGGTATAATGAGAAATATAAATGCCGTTTTCAACTTGAAAAACACCAAGTGTCCCCTCTAGCCATAACGTGTATAAGCAATCAAATCTCATTGTCGAATGCGGTCAGAGTTAATTTAAATGGGCAATCATACATTTGTACCCCCATCAGTCTTCAAAGCTTTGGGGCAATTATGGTAATAATCCAACAAGTTAGGAGCAGCTGGCGCATATTCGACAAAATTGGTAACAACCATAACTCAAAGAGATAAGAATTGGTTAAGGCCGATTAGCAAAAATCTCAAAATTGAAATTCATTCGATCAAGTCACTATACCAGTCCAAGTTCGTAGAGTCCCACATGACTAAGTCTCTTTATGTTCTCTAGAAATGTAACCCGCACTCGTGGGTAAAGTGGCATGTAATCTTTACTGTGAAAAATCTATCAATTAAGAGAGAGAGAGAGAGAGAGAGAGAGAGAGAGAGAGAGAGAGAGAGAGAGATAGAGAAACACCTTGTACATATAGACACATTATCGAACCACGTACATACCATGACAGTGGCTAATTATGATATCTCCTTCTCAGCTTAATTAGGTTGATTATAGTAGGATTTTTCCACCCATAATAATAATATTTACTTTTACTATAAAACATAACTTAAAAAATAATTACGTCCATATGTAATATTTATCTCATATGTAAAAACAAATCTCAGTCTCCTTGATTCGTTATTGTGAAGTATATATTCAGTTCTCTCGAATAGGACTAGACACCCACTCTTTAGTTATCCTTACACGAGGTGTGATCACAACTTTCTATTAGACATGTTTATTACTAGTGAACATGTAAAAATATTTTTATTATTTGTGGCACGTATTAAGCCGCATGTCGCTACAAAAAATGAAAGTGTACAATTGCCTCACTTGCGAAACTTTACATATCTACACATGTATTTTATATGATTTGATCTCAAATACCTTAATCCATGGCCTTATTGAAAAAACTTGTTGAAGTGTAATTTGAACATTCTTTATAACAAACTACTCATGAATTTCTATCCAAATCTCTTAAAACTTACTATTTGAGATATTTTATTGATTGCATTCATGGAGACTTCACATTGGGTTGCATCTTAAATATTTTCAACTAATATTTACACAAACTCCCCCATGATTACCTAACACTATCTAGTGACGTCTAGAGTTTGTCTCTTTGATACTTTTTTTTTCAATCCTAAAACGATATGTGGTTTATTTTTTAGAAAACACATATAGTGATGATGCATTTTTTCCCAAAAGTAAACCTTGAAGTTTTTATGGCTATTTCAACTCAAGATTTGAACATAATATTTTCTGAACATTAGTTCTTAAAATAGTTTTCTTTATTTTGAGCTCATATACATTTTTTAAGCGTTTAATTTTTCGTAAACTCTATGTATAAGTATACCCCCTTCGGCATCATCTCATAATTCATAGGTGTAGATTTTGGTGACTACTCATGTTCCTTTCACTTGGGTGGAATTGATGACATCAATTTCTACCCAATATATGTCGGTGTTAGGTGTCATTATCTAGAATTTTGCACCTTCCCCTGAATAAAAAGTATAATGTGAAACAGTGGATCGTAAAATTTAAGCCTTTGTGTATAAGATCACACTTTATGATAGTGACTCTACAGGATAAGATAATTGAAGCTTCATGATTTGCTCATTATATTTATAGTTTGGAATATTCTACTAGATCTCTACATTATCCTGTAGATTCACAAAAATCTTCAATTAAATACATGATAGTGACTTAATGCATCAATTAAATAATGTAGAGTTGATATCAACACTACAATCATCAAAGAATGTATATGAGGTATATTTAGTGTTACATTATGTTCAATGGTATTTTTAAACATGTTTTAATCTGAAATAATTTTATAAATTTTTTTGAATAATAAAATTAAACTCATTCTAACGACATTGGGCATGTTGTTTGAAGAACTTGATGTAATGAAGTTAGAAGGTAACAAAATTGGTCTGCTTTGGTTTCATGTTAGAAATCTCATTAGAAATTGTTGGAATGAGAATTGTGTCCTTATTCGAATGAGGCCCAGTTCGTTTGAATGAACTAATATAAGTTTTTTTTTTCAAAACTCAGTCTCTTTAAGCATATCTCTTTGAGATGTTCCATCCTATTTCATAGGTATGGACTTCCACATTGTTGAAAAAAAATTTAACCTATTTTTTGGTTAAAGGCTTTTGGTTTTCAAAACCTAAACCTCCTAGATATTTTTGGTTACTTTAGAAATACGGATGAACACATTATATTTTCAAACACTTTTGCAAATCAATCTTCAGTTTTTACGAACATAAAGGAGTTTATTGACATTGATTGGTGGATATCGGGGCGACGAGTGAGGCTAGTTGTATATGCTTAATGCATATGAATTGCTTTATGTTTTCAATAAGAAAGGAGTCAGAACTAAGATTGTTAGTGGTGTTTACGCGTGTAAGTTTTTCTATGTCTTTTGCAATACTTTAGTTCATATAGTGATTGAAAGGGTTTTCCCCAAAATGGTTTTTCCTCATAACTGATATGTTTTTTTCTTGTTCGATTTCTATTCAATATATTTCATGCTTAGTTTCACCTATTTAATCAAGATAAAATTGGATTGAAATTGAACATGACTTATTTGTGACCTATTTTACAAATTCTACCATTGACCATATAAGCAAACCACTATACACATTTTTTAAACTAGTATCAGAGATTCTTATTAAGATTAATCATGGTGGTTGTATGGAGAATTAGTACAATGTCACCTATATATAAGGGAATAAATTATACATATTGGAAATGTTGGATAAGATCATCTATAAAATCGATTTACGAGCCTATATTGCTTGTTATTAAAAGGGGGTGTCTCCTCCCATGAGTAATGAAAATGTCATTAGTCTCAAGTCAGTCCCAAATGGAACCAATATGTCTTTAAATTAAGTAATTTCAACTCTTTGAGATTGAGTGCAATTTCAAGTGTTGTTAGTGTACCACGTCTGAAGAAGTTTGAAATATCCGCCAACACACACACAAGGGTACCAATGTGTGACAACCCGCTCAAAATAATAACGGGTCGCCAGCCCTATACTACATTAAATCAGGTATCTCAGATGGTACAGTCTCAACATCAACTGACTATACTAATAATATAAGGCTAAGTACCCAAAATCATTAAAAGTGAATTGTCAAAGAAATTTAAAACTTTTTATTTAACAACAAGAACAAAGCCAACATTACTAACACAACCAACAATGCACAACTAATATGATGAGTAAAAATGCAAACTCTTCAATATAAAGAGTACAATACAATGTACAACAAAATCTCAAAATGAAATACCCGAATATACTGTCGGGTAACAGGCAATACAATAACCTGGAAAGGGAAAAGAAATATAAAAGTGTTAATATACAACATTTGAGTACTAACTCAATATACAACTGAATCCTGAGCTAGATATAAAAAGATAGGAATCGACTAAAAAAAAATGCCGCAACAGTCCGCTACTGCCACAGCTCCACGAATTCACTGGATGGGAGAACGTCAATGGCGTCCTTGCGGAGGAATACCTAAAGTAATGCAATATATACATGGAGGAGGAAAATATAAATGGGTCAGAGGCCGAGTTGAAAAACATTTTATAGCAAGTGTATTAAAATGAATAATAATTATAAATGAATTATTACTTGATTTAATGGAATCGAACTCGCCATTAAATCATCTCACCTCTCAACTAGAGCGCGCACCTAACGTATGCACGTGGTCTCCAAGAGGATGCTCGGTTCTATTAGGGAAAAGGATTCTAACTTAAACCCAAGTGAGTAATTTAATTGAAGTCGTCTAACTTATCTGCCAATCCACACTTATCTATTTTATTTAGATTAAATACTTCAATATTCGTATTTTATTATTCTTTATAATGTTCATTTGTGGAACATATACAGTTACATCATCATACTTATAACCACTTTATCATTCTCAATTACTAGAATTTCATATATTCTAGTTATGCCCTTATTTGGCATGCAAACATAAATATCGTATTATATATGAGTTATTAGCATAAAGAGTTAAGGACTAAAATCCTCCCGATTCTCAACACGGTACTGCGTTTCGTGCGTGGGACGTCTCGCGAAATCCAGATAAGGAACCCCCCGTTACACTACTCCTGACCGTATCGATCCACGAGGTTCATTATGCCCTCACTACAGGATGCATGTAACCCAATTATTATCCAAATTTTAATTAATTAATATTCCCAATTCTCAACAGTACACAGCGTTTCATGCGTGGGACGTCTTGCCGAAGCGAAATCCAAACAAGGAACCCCCCGTTACACTACTCCTGGCACTATCGGTTGTCGGGATAGGTGATATATATATATAAGTCTAAGTATGAGCATTAAGGACTAACTTATCCCCAAGTTCCAGCATTACACTGCGGTTCGTGCATGGGACGTCTCGTCGAAGCAAAATCCGAACAAGGAACCCCCCCGATACACTAATCCTGGCAATGTAGGTCGTTGAGGTCCGTTATGCCCTCGATACCCAAGTACAAGCAAAACAAATATTAACCATCCAACTGAGCTATAACTCGAAGGACGCAGGATCACATGCTATTATCTTCCAATTTCCCATATACGTAGCAAACTGGGGCCACCTAGTGGGGTTCAACGACACCCACCTCGTGATCAACTCACGCACACAATGTCCGGGAAGCGGTCATAGCTCCTAACTGGAAGGTGAGAGCGACACATACCCACGACCTCTCACCCCCAAAATAATAAATATATATGTCATATGATGACCACCATGGACGACTATGACCTGGGGAATATCCACACCCAGCTCATCTAGCCAAGATGCTCACCCTCTACGGACGCAACTTCCCAATGATAGCAAGGAGGGGGTATGCTTAACTATATATGTATATACCATCATATAAGGTATACATACAACATCACATAATAAAGATATACCATCATATAAGGTATACCTGCCACATCATTTTCAGTTTCATTATACGCTCATAGGCGCAATTGAGTAATATCATTGTTTAGTATATCTCTCTCTTTATACACTAATCGTCCATTCTCACGAATCTTCACCACTTAACATAAACTACACTATTTCTCACTTGAAGCTCACATGTCGCTTCTAATTATGAATTATCTATCAATTCTTTTTAAGTTACGGATACTCTTTATCCTAAAGCACCTCAATTTACATTTATAATTATCCATCCATAATATGGTTCAGTTCATTTTGTGAACCTTTGAAGTTGTCCCATTTTGGGATTTGATCCTAAGATCCCATTTCTATAAATTTGTCTCATTCTTTCATTATGAATTTGATTAGTATCTCCAAATAAAGGTGGGCTTCCCCACTTAGAAAAAAAATACCATGATTTCTAATCGGTTTTCCCCCAATTTAGTAAACATGTTCCCAATAATTTCTTATAATGGAAACCCTCTAAAAATCTCCAAAACATATCCCAAATAAATCCTATAGTGGTTCCGAATAGATAACCTCAAACGAAACGGGATGAAATTCTTTCTAGAAAAACATCTCCAAAATTCCCCTGTTTCCGAATCGATTTGGCCCAGAAAGAGAATTGATTCGGCCCATCCGAATCGATTCGGTCCAAAGGACCTGGGATTTTGCTACATACCGAATCGATTCGCAAGGGGCAAATCGATTCGGCCCTAAAGATCTGGGCAATCTACAACAAACCGAATCGATTCGGTAGGGGAGAATCGATTCGGTAAGTGCAGCAAGCTACGAAATGGACAATTTTCTTCTTAACCCAAAAGACCCAAAAATCATTTTACTCATCTTCCAACTATTTTGATCCAACCCAATTACAACTATAACATTAATATTCGTCAAAGAATACATATAAACTAGTTTCTAACCTTAAATCCATTTATACACTACAAATCTAAGGTTTTTCCCAAAAATTAGGTTTTGTCAATTTAAACCTAAAACCCACAAATTTAATCCAAAAATAATGCAATAAATGATACACAATAATTATTTAGCAAGTTTAATCACTTGCCTCGGGTTAGTAGGGTCTGAATCCGCCTTAAGATCGCGTATTTGCCGGGAAATCCTCTTTCTCCCTCTTTTCTCCTTCCTTTTTCTTCTTCTTTCTTCTTCTCTCTTTCTTTCTTTCTATTTCTCTTTCTATCTTTGGAGAATTTATCTCCCGTAGGCTAATTTAGCCTAAAATCCCAAAATACACATCTTTTAATGATAATACACACTTTAAATGACTCGGTAACTTTAATTCGAGTCAAAGGGTTCTAAATTATCTCGGGACCTAAATAAACCCCAAGTACAGTCATTTCGACTTTCTCGACCCTTCCGGACACAACGGTACCCTCAGAATCGCCATTCGAGACACTTTCTAACGACTCCAAATTTTGACCTCAATTGCCAATATAATTAATCTCCAATTAAAATAATATTTATTTCTCCCAAAATAAATAAATCACTGTCTCCAAGACCTCGGGTTATTACAAACTTCTCCACTTAAAAAATTTCGTCCTCGAAATTTAGCTAAGCCTAATTCCCCAAAGCTCAACTAGTTCTAATATACCCATCCTTACTAATCCTATCTCCAAATTTCTAACTTCCCACGAAGAATAAATTTTTAATTTACTTGAAAATAAGTGAATTCCCAGTTTCATAAAATCAATTTCCACAACAAGGGCGCCCATACACCCTTTATATTTGAGCTTTATGCTCACAACAATCATAATGAGGCTTTGTTTCCCCCAAAATTCCACATTTCCAATAATATAAATAATACTAAAATTTTAATAGAGCAAAAATTTGAATGGTCCAAAGAAATAACTCCTCTCAATTCCTGACAATCGCCACTTTCGTGCGGGGGCTGTCTCGCAAAAGCGAAATCCAAACAAGGAACCCTCCCAATACACTACTTATGTAGCGACGTCGGGGATTGAGAGTTTGTTAAATTCGGACAAGAGTTTGAAAAAAAAATGTTTTGGGAAAAAATCATTTAGAAATAGCTCGAAGGCCGATAAAAAGCTTTATTTTGAAAATAGTTTATTTTGAAAATGGTTTATATAATATAATATAATATAATATAATATAAAATGACTTATGTCCAACACAAGGTCTTTTAAATCATCATATATATAACAATATATATAGCTCATAAGAATTTGCCTAATTATGAGCTAAAATGATCCTGCGTCTCATTAATCCATAATCCAAACTTTTATCAAAAACAACTTCTTACATCATTTCAATATATTTCCATTTTCATAAGGCACATCCATAACTGGAATACAACAATTATATAAGTCTATCATGACTATATAAAAGAAGTAGCTTATCATTACTACTTATCATCCCATAATCATTCTTACATTCACCACAAGGTTTATAGCTCTCTTTGAGCGCATTACCGAACTATCTATTCTATCGAAAGATAATGACATAAGAGCCTAACTTGCTTATAATCCCCTTTAGGGTCATTACATACATAATAAGGTTATAGCACTACCCTCTTATCAATATCTCCCATACGATATTTTCAAAACTTTACATAGTAATAATCCTATTCATAAAGGAAAATTAACTTACATCATCCATCTCTAGTCCGATTGCCCTTCCTCATCAATGGGCTCCCAAACGTAGTCCCCCGGTCTAAAATGACCTCGAATCTGTTGTAGGGGTTACACTTCCAGAACTTCATCAAAACATGGTCCTTTACCTCTTTTAGGACAATCTCTCTTTCTATGACCCATTTATTTACAAAAGAAACACTTACCCACAAATTCTTTTTGTCCACTCGCATTACTGGCACTCTCATCGCCAAACCTACTTGATGAACTCGATTTTCCAAAGTTCTTACCCTCTTGCGAACGAAGACGATATTCATGAAACTTTAATAGTGCCTCATTCACTACCTCGATGGAAGTCACTAACTCGGGACTCTCTAACAAATGTTGCCGAATTTTCCAATCTAAACCTCGAACAAACTTTCATATACGTTATTCTTCCGTATTTACCTCCTTAGGTACTGATTCCGCCCATCTAGAAAAATCTTCTTCATATTCCACCATTGTTCTATTACCTTAAAAAATCTTTATATCTCGATTAAGGGAAGGAAGATACCTTCGATCAAAAAGTTCCCAAAATGCTATTATAGGTAAAGTATCTCTCTGTTCCGATGTGGTGACAGACTCCCACCATTGAAGGGCTGCACCCGATAACTTAAAGGTGACTAAAAATAGTTTATGTACTTCACTACACTCAACCATATGAAGATGCCTTTGCATACTATTCTTCCATCGACTCGCAGCCATTGCCTCAACTCCCCCTGCAAAATCGGGAGGATGCCCCTTACTAAAATCTTCCTTCACTCTCTCCCATAAAGTCAATCCTAAATGGGGTGGGGTTGCTCGAATTGCAGATTATTGCGCCAAAGTAGAAATGGCAGCAGTTACTGCTTGTGCCACTATATTGGCAACTTCATCAGTATTCATGTTCCTTTAAGGCGTTTGGGGTTGCAGTTTGTCAGCCCCTTTATTTGTCCTTCCTAAACGACCTCCCTTCGATGGCATCTGAAACAAGAACAATTGTATCAGAATGCCTTTCAAATATTTTCAAATTGCAGAAGAAATATGGACGTATGAATGTAACCGTCCTAACAATAAGGCTCTATATCAAGAATGCTTACGGAAGATCGTAGTAACGCACACAGATCCTAAAGACACTAGAACCTGATGCTCTGATACCATCTGTGACAACCCGTTCAAAATAATAACGGGTGGCCAACCCTATACTACATTAAATCAGGTATCTCAGATGGTACAGTTTCAACATCAACTAACAATACTAATAATATAAGGCTAACAACCCAAAATCATTAAAAGTAAATTGTCAATAAAATTTAAAACTTTTTATTTAACAACAACAACAACAAAGCCAAATTTACTAACACAGCCAACAATGCACAACTGATATGATGAGTAAAAATGCAAACTCTTCAACATAAAGAGTATATTACAATGTACAATAAAATCTCAAAATGAAATACCCGAATATGCTGTCGGGTAAAAGGAAATACAATAACCTGGAAACGGAAAATAAATATAAAAG
This sequence comes from Sambucus nigra, assembly GCA_949130495.1. Lineage (NCBI taxonomy): Eukaryota > Viridiplantae > Streptophyta > Magnoliopsida > Dipsacales > Adoxaceae > Sambucus > Sambucus nigra. The sequence continues at coordinate 698,049,033 of OX422208.1, forward strand.
TGTTAATCTACAACACTTGAGTACTAACTCAAAATACAACTGAATCCTGATCTAGATATACAAAGATCGGAATCGACTAAAAACAAATGCCGCAACAGTCTGCTACTGCCACAGCTCCCCGAATTCACTGGATGGGTGAACATCAATGGCGTCCTTGCGGAGGAACACCTAAAGTAATGCAATATATACATGGAGGAGGAAAATATAAATGGGTCAGAGCCTGAGTTGAAAACATTATATAGCAAGTGTATTAAAATGAATATTAATTATAAATGCATTATTACATGATTTAATGGAATCGAACTCGCCATTAAATCATCTCACCTCTCAACTAGAGCGCGCACCTAACGTATGCACGTGGTCTCCAAGAGGATGCTCGGTTCTATTAGGGAAAAGGATTCTAACTTAAACCCAAGTGAGTAATTTAATTGAAGTCGTCTAAATTATCTCCCAATCCACACTTATCTATTTTATTTAGATTAAATACTTCAACATGGGTATTTTAATAGTCTTTATAATGTTCATTTGTGGAACATATGCAGTTACATCATCATACTTATAACCACTTTATCATTCTCAATTACTAGAATTTCATATATTCTAGTTATGCCCTTATTTGGCATGCAAACATAAATATAGTATTATATATGAGTTATTAGCATCAAGAGTTAAGGACTAAACTCCCCTCGATTCTCAACACAGTACTGCGTTTCGTGCGTGGGACGTCTCGCCGAGGTGAAATCCAGACAAGGAACCCCGCCGTTACACTACTACTGACCGTATCGATCCTTGAGGTTCATTATGCCCTCACTATAGGATGCATGTAACCCAATTATTATCCAAATTTTAATTAATTAATATTCCCAATTCTTAACAGTACACGGCGTTTCATGCGTGGGATGTCTCGTCGAAGAGAAATCCAAACAAGGAACCCTCCCGTTACACTACTCCTGACACTGTCTATTGTCGGGATATGTGCTATATATATATATATATATATATAAGTATAAGTATGAGCAATAAGGACTAACTTATCCCCAAGTTCCAACAGTAAATTGCGGCTCGTGCGTGGGACGTCTCGACGAAGCGAAATCCAAACAAGGAACCCCCCGATACACTAATCCTGGCAATGTAGGTCGTTGAGGTCCATTATGCCCTCGATACCCAAGTACAAGCATAAGAAATAATAACCATCCAACCGATCTTTAACTCGAAGGACGGAGGCTCACATACTATCATTTTCCAGTTGCCCATATACGTAGCAAACTGGGGCCACCTGATGGGGTTCAACGATACCCACCTCGTGATCAACTCACGCACACAATGTCTGGGAAGCGTTCATAGCTCCTAACCGGATGGTGAGAGCGACACATACCCACGACCTCTCACCCCCAAAATAATAAATATATATATGTCATATGATGACCACCATAGACGACTATGACCTGGGGAATATCCACACCCAGCTCATCTAGCCAGGATGCTCACCCTCTACGCACGCAACTTCCCAATGATAGCAAGGAGGGGGTATGCTTAACTATATATGTATATACCATCATATAAGGTATACATACAACATCACATAATAAAGACATACCATCATATAAGGTATACCTGCCACATCATTTTCAGTTTCATTATATGCTCTTAGGCGCAATTGATTAATAACATTGTTTAGTATATCTCTCTCTTTATACACTAATCATCCATTCTCACGAATCTTCCCCACTTAACATAAACTATACTATTTCTCACTTCAAGCTCACATGTCGCTTCTAATTACAAATTGTCTCTCAATTCTTTTTAAGTTACGGATACTCTTTATCCTAAAGCACCTCAATTTACATTTATAATTCTCCATCCATAATATGGTTCAATTCATTTTGTGAACCTTTGAATATGTCCCATTTTGGGATTTGATCCTAAGATCCCATTTCTCTAAATTTGTCGCATTCTTTCATTATGAATTTGATTAGTATCTCCAAATAAAGGTGGGCTTCCCCACTTAGAAAAAAAATACCATGATTTCTAATCGATTTTCTCCCAATTTAGTAAACACGTTCCCAGTAATTTCTTATAATGAAAACCCTCTAAAAATCTCCAAAACATATCCCAAATAACTCCTATAGAGGTTCCCAATCGATAACCTCGAACGAAACGGGATGAAATTCTTCCTAGAAAAACATCTCCAAAATTCCCCTGTTTTCGAATCGATTCGGCCCCTCCGATCGATTCGGCCCAGAAAGCGAATCGATTCGGCCCATCTGAATCGATTCGGCCCATCTGAATCGATTCGGTCCAATGGACCTGGGAGTCTGCTGCATACCGAATCGATTCGCATGGGGCGAATCGATTCGGCCCTAAAGACCTGGACAATCTACCACATACCGAATCGATTCGGTAGGGGCGAATGGATTCGGTAAGTGCAGCAAGCTACGAAATGGGCAATTTTCTTCTTAACCTAAAAGACCCAAAAATCATTTTACTCATCTCCCAACTATTTTGATCCAACCCAATTAGAACTATAACATTAATATTCATCCAAGAATACATATAAAATAGTTTCTAACCTTAAATCCATTTATACACTACAAATCTAAGGTTTTTCCCAAAAATTAAGTTTTGTCAATTTAAACCTAAAAACTACAAATTTAATCCACAAATCATGCAATAAATGATACACAATAATTATTTAGCAAGTTTAATCACTTGCCTCGAGTTCGTAGGGTCTGAATCCGCCTTAAGATCGCGTATTTGCCGGGAAATCCTCTTTCCCCCTCTTTTCTCCTTCCTTTTTCTTCTTCTTTCTTCTTCTCTCTTTCTTTCTTTCTATTTCTCTTTATATTTTGGAGAATTATTTCTCCCGTAGGCTAATTTAGTCTAAAATCCCAAAATACACATCTTTAAATGATAATACACACTTTAAATGACTCGGTAACTTTAATTCGAGTCAAACGGTTCTAAATTATCTCGGGACCTAAATAAACCCCAAGTACAGTCATTTCGACTTTCTCGACCCTTCCGGACACAATGGTACCCTCAGAATCGCCATTCGAGACACTTTCTAACGACTCCAAATTTTGACCTCAATTGCCAATATAATTCATCTCCAATTAAAATAATATTTATTTCTCCCAAAATAAATAAATCACTGTCTCCAAGACCTCGGGTTATTACGCAATGGTGTTAAATCTTTTAAGATTCAGAACCTCATCATAAATTTTGAGACTATATGCATGCTTTAAAATGAAACATTTGATGTGTCTTATGCTCATATATATGGTATTTTGAATTCTTATTTTAATTTGGGTGAGAAAATTTTGAAAGTGAAGTCGTTAAGAAAATTTTGAGATCTCTCATGTCACGTTTTAATGCGGACGTTATTGTCCTTAACTATTTGGGAATTCTATACATAATTTGGTTAGAAGAACTTTGAGGGGATATCTAAACTTATGAAATAAACAAGTTCCCCAAATTCCAGGAAAAAAGGGAATAACATAAAATCTAAATAATATAATAGAAGGGTTATGACTCTGATTACAAAATTGATTAAGATGATATTGACCCGTTTGCTAAAAAATTAAAAAAATTCCCAAATTCATGCATTAAATTTCATCCAACTCGAAAAATAAAAAATTGGGAAAATAATAATTTCAAAGTTGATAAGAATTTTAATGAATATGGTCAAATGAAAGATATAGGTGAAAATATGAAGAAAGATGAATCAAACATGTGTTATGAGTGTGAGGGGAAATGTCACAAATTCCACGAGTTTCACATTAGGCTTAAGTGGTAATGAAAAGGAAAGACACCTATAATTCCACTCTAAGCAATAGAAATATTGATTCGCTAGATTTAAGGGATGAACACCACAAGGACATAATTTCCATGCATTTATGGATAGTCACGTTATCACTTGAGGTACGTCTCACACCAATGAGGATTTTTCTAAAGTTGATAACCTTAATAATAAGTCTAATTATTTTGGAGACATTGAGGGTGATTATTAGAATTCGAGTGAGGGATTACATGGTCTCCAATATGCATACTCCGAATTTTAAACCCAGTCATTAAAAAAGAAAAATAAAAAATAACTATTATTGTGTTGTTTGGAAATAAGGAGTTGAAAGTTTTGAGAGAGAGTGGGGCATTGGGGATTCAAATCGAGAGACTAATAATATCTTTATGGGTAGGAAGAAGAGAGACTTGGCCAAAAAATTGGCTAGTCTTACTAGGGATCTTTAAACATCAATATAGATTTTTGAGGATATTGAGTTCCAAATTTCCCAACTTTGGAAAGATCTTGAGAATGCATGGGAGGTTAAATTAACTTAATAGGACACATCCAAGAAAGTTGAAAAAATGTTTCTAGGACCATCTTTAGGTTTTAAAAACTGGCATAGCATAGGTTATGGGGGTGTGTCCACTTCCAATAGTGCACCAAAACTAGTTTCCATGTTTGGGTTAGATCCTTACGATTCAGCACCTAACCCAACAAGGATAACTCGTCCTAGGCATTTCAAACAATATTGACGAAATTTTGTATCTATTTCAAACGGAGAGTTAACCTTGGTGAGTTTTTGACAAGAAAATACGAGTCTTTCACACAAATTCTCCCATACAACACTAGAGTGACCTAGCTAGTCTTAAAGAGTAAGTTGAGTTTCTATTCAATACTTCTAAATATTTAATGGAAGAATTTCAGAAGATGTATAAGTAATATGAGAAGACTTCTAGCACAATGACTAGTGCCAATAGTGATAGGGGCTGGAAAGTAAAAAAAATATTCTTTTAGAGAAATTTCTTAAACATACAAAAAGATTTTAATTTGATAAAAATTAAAAACTTTTTTGTATTATTTTACACCGTATAAGTGAACAATAAAGATGTTTGAATCACAATTATGTTCCATCCATTCACGTGACTTAATCATGGTATTATTAGTCTTGGATGTGTGAAAAAAATTGGTGCTTAATAATGGTGGTACCTTTATGATAAACGCATTATATCGCATGGATTTCACTTTAGACGAACTATTGAACATTGCATTTTCTTTTCATATGTTGAGTAGGATGTTCTTAACTCAATCACGCTTAATAATGAACCAAATTTACTAGGAACTAATTGGGCACGTAAAAACCATTGCTCGATTATTTTTTATGAGAAATTTTATTGCTACAAGTTTAAGCAATGGTAATGGTCTATAGAAGAAGAAACATTGTTTGCGTTAAAAGCCACCACTGGCAAGAGCCTAAAAGATGAACTTATCATATAAAAACAAAAGTGATAAGGCCAATTTTTTTAATTGATGCTTCATTAAAATGAAAAATAACATTCATTTAAAAAAATTGAGAGTTTAAGTTTAAAATGTGAGATTTTGGGGTTGTTATAAGTTCAAGATAAATGGGTTTACTTGATAAAAGTCATTGAAAATATTAAATAATTTGGCACTATTCATTTGAGAAGCATTGAGTCAGTTTCAAAGTTCAACATTTTACACAAAAGGTTGAATTGAGTACCTTATTTGTGATTGTCTCTTTGACTTCGTGCAATATCGTTGTGTACGCTTTTGTTGACTTTCACATGCATTATGCTAATACACCTACATTCAATTTCCATGATTCTGATTTTGTTGTGATAATTGATGGTGTTTTTGTTTCTATTTATATGTGTATATATTATACTCACAAATTTTAAAAATCTTAAAAATATAATATTTCAAATTTGTATACTTTTGATGTTAACATTTTAGGTTTAATTTCTAAACTCGTGTCTATTGCAGACAAAAAGTGGAAGAACACATTAAGGGGTACTTTTGTGCTTTTTAAACGCCATGCTTTCGTGGTATGCTGTTTGCTTCATTTATGTAGGTATTTTTTTTACATTAATGATATTATGGACTATAGGATGGATATTTTTGGTACAAAAAAAAGTTACGAATGTCTCTTCCTTTTTGGGTTCGTAAGGGACATTAGTTAAACTTTGCATTTGTGTTTTGTATTGGAACAGGAAAATGGTGAGATTTGTATTAGCACAGTTTATAATTTTCTCATTATGTCAATATTTTAGCATACTTAGTTATATTATTACACTATCATGTTCATTCTTAAAAAAATTAAATTTAATGACCAAACGCATCAACCGAAAAATTAAAATATGCTATCATCACTTCAATCATCATATAGGGTAGATTTAACATTATATTATGTTCATCTGTATTTTTAAACATGTTTGAATCAAAATACTTTTTCAAAAAAAAAATTAAATAGAAAAAAAAAATTCATTAAATCTCAAGACATTGGGTTTGTCGCTCGAACGAGGTTTGGCATCTCGTTCTAACCTAATCTAACCCACTTCTAACGAGACAAAATTGGTCTGCTCTGCTTTCTCGTTGAAAATCTCGTTACAAGTTGTTCGAGCAAGAATTGTGTCTTCGTTAGAACGAGGTACAATTTGTCCGAACGAACCAATGCAATTTTTGTTAGTTGTTTTCAAACTCAATCTCTTCATGATTATATATTTGACATTCTCCATCATAATTGAGAGGCATGGCCTTGCACATTATTACAGGACTTTTTTAACCTATTTTAGATCAAACACTTCGGTTTTGCAAAATCAAAAGCGATTTGATATTTTTGATCACTTTATTAACCCCAAAGAACTCATTACTTGTTCAAATCCATATGGAGTTCATTTTTCACTTTTGATGAAAGGAAAGTAGTTTCCCTAGGTTGATCGGTGGATACCAAGACAAGCGAAGATTATTATGGGTGTTGTTATATCGAAACTGATTTATGTTATCAATAAGAAAGGTAACTGCAGTGTGATACTTAGGGGTGTCTAAGTCTATAAGTTTTTATGTGTCTTTTGCAATACCTTAGTTGAAACATTGTTGAAAAGGGTTTTTCCTGAAATCTTTTTCCACATATTTTGTGTGTTTGTTAAATTTAGATTATATATCTTGCATTCTTAGTTTGCAGAAACATCCTCTCTGGATATGTAAGGGTAATACTGCGTACATCTACCCCCAGTACCCCATATAGGCTGGAGACTCGTGTACTAGGTTTGTCCTTTTATATGGCATGCTTAGGTTCACCTAATTAATCAATATAAAATTGGATTAAAATTTAAATTATCTAGTTAGTAACCTAATTTATGAATTCTACTATTTACCATATAACCAAACCATTTTTCATGTTTTTCGATAAGTCTTTAACATAACACATTTTGTGTTCATATCGGCCCGATATTTTGACCATTGGTGAGTTTTTTCTCATATATCCGTTATTGCGTGATTAGTTTACATTCTTCCATCGTTCTAATCACTAACTTAATCGACAATGTATAAATGATTTGAGGAAAATTAATGTTAAAATTTTTCTAGATAAATCTTTAAGATACATTTCTCTATTTCAAATTGTTTATTATGATTTTTTTGAGTTCCCCACAAGTTGTGGATTGAAACTAAGATATCGAACATCTGGCTTTGGGGGTCACTCTGAGAACCTATTTCAATACAACTCACTCAATTTTTTTCAGAAGTGTTATCGTCTAAAACTAGTATATGAATTTGTGGGTCTTAGCTAGAATATATTAATAATAAGAAATGAAAGATAAAAAAAATCACTACCATTATGCCAAATTAGTATGAATAGATAGAGATGAGAGTCAAAGATGGAAAATAGAGGTTTATGTGGTTCGGACCAAAATGAAGTCTACATCCATAGATGCGGGGATGGTTATATCACTTTTAATGGGTAATAGCCATGGAAATGGATCAGATACAATATCTTATGTTCTCTCTAGGCTTTATTAGCGTAATAGTTTGGTAGAATATATCTCTATCCTTGTTACGTGGGATTGTGTGCTATTTATAGATCATTATAAGTGTTGATACCAAATTTAATCTACTGACGTGGCCCAGTTGAATGAAGACGCGTGGAAATCTGCATAGTAATAACAAAATACTTCCGAGGAACTCACACGCTCCGAGGAACCATACTACAGCGAGGAGCACTGCTTCCCCGAGGAATTCATACTCTCTGAGGAACTCATGCTCTCCGAGGACAAGACCTCTCCGAGGAACTCTTTGAGTACCGAGAAGCTTAGGCGGTCCGAGCAACGCAGGCAGTCCGAGCTGCACCTCGAACAAAGCATTAATGACGGGACAACCAACAGTTTGACTATTCATTAAATGCTTATCATTCAGACGCACACGCATAAAGGGCATTGAATGTATTACCCTTTCATATGTACATCATTTAATGTATCACCCTTTCACATGACATCCCCAGGGCTATAAATACATTGTATAATCCTCATTGTAAAGGGATCCCTAGACTGGAATTTCTTGATAGAACTTGTAATCGAGACTTCCCAAACACTCAGCAATAATACAACAGTGGACGTAGGCCATTCTTATAAGGCTGAACCACTTTAAAATTCTTTGTCTCATTTATTTATCTGTGATTGAATAATTATAGTGATCTAATTTTTTACATCAACATTGGCGCCGTCTGTGGGAAACGACTGGTAATATCGTTTTCCATCAAAAATAATTCATCACCAATGGCTGATATTCCAGAATCCAGCAATCGAAACGCTGGAACTCCTCCAAATCCATCTGCTCCGCCAAATATTCCAGATCTGGCTAGAATAATGACAAATCTAGCCCAGGGCCAGACCGTCATGCAAGAAACGATGCGATAACTCATCCAAACTCTCCATGGCGGTGCGTCAGCCCATTCAGGACCACGAAGTATTCAAAGAAACACCCGTACCCCATCCTCACGTACTAGGCGTACCAATTCATATCTCAATGAGGAGTCTGAAGATTTCTCTTATCAACCTAGACAAACTTCGTCAGTGCGAGCCACGGATACTGAACAACATGTCACTCTCTCCCCAGAAAGGACCAGCGCATTGGAAAGGTTAAGTAGGGTTTCTCCTTTCGACCGATTAGGACCTAGGAGGAACAAAAGCCCTCTTAATGCAGCGTCGAGGAGCTTTCGACGATCAACAGCCTTAAGGGAAGGATTTGCCCAGTCGCGACCAGCTGCTCGTCAAGATAGATCCCAGGAAGCCACTTCAACGCGATCAGCTGCTCGAACCAATAGGCCCGAAGAAGGAAATGATGCATGGAAAGGTTCTATTCAAAGGTTGGAGGATAGATTAGGGGAAATGGTTAAAACTAAGAACCCTTTACAACGAACCTTTGTTCGAGGAACACCTTTTGTCGAGGCCATTGTAGATTTTCCAACGCCATCAAAGTTCATAGCACCTGTTGTGACCGCCAAATATGATGGAAAGACTGACCCTATTCTTCATATAGAACAATATCAAGCTGCTGCCGACATTTATGCTGTCCCAGACGAGATGAGATGCAGGGCATTCTCGGGAACTGTTACCGGATCTGCTCAAATATGGTATAATAATCTACCTCGGGGTAAGATCTCAACTTTCTTTCAACTGGCCGAGTTATTCATTGGAAATTTCTGCTTTGGGGTAAAGCCAGTTAAACGAGTAGCACATTTGTTAAGTGTTAGACAAAAAGCTGGTGAAAGTACTAGAGATTATATAACTCGTTTTAATAATGAGAAACTTGAAGTCATTGATTATGAAGAGAAGACAGCGATCACTGCCTTGATGAGTGGGTTGTTGCCTAATAAGTTGTATTACACTTTGGCCAAAGATCCACCCACAACTATGTCAGAATTGATGGAGAAAGCGGCCAAAATCATGAATGCCGAGGAGGCTATGGCTGCGAAGAAGAATATGGATAAAAAAACCAAGGTGGAAGTCGACAAAGCCAAGAAGAAAGATCATAAAAACAATGGTAGTGACAAACAATCCAAAAATAGGTCGTCATGGGAGGTCTTGAGGAAATTTGATAATTACACTCCTTTGAAGGTAGATATCAACCACGTCCTGGAAGAAATTAAGAACAACGAGGAGTTAAACTGGCCAAAGAAAATAAAGGCAGACCCTGATACGAGGAATAGGGAAAAATATTATGAGTTTTACAAAGATCATGGCCATATGACCAAAAATTGCATAGCTCTTCAGAATGAGATCGCAACACTCATTAGACGAGGAAAACTGGAAAAGTACGCTGATCGTAGAAATGAAAGAAGAAACAACGACCGAACAAGAGAGAGGTCTAAATCTCCTCGTCGAGCAGAGGAGAACAAGAAAAGAAATCATGAAGATGATCCCGAGGACGACCCCGATCTTCCCAAGAAACCAAGACAGCCAGAACGAGAGGTATTTTCTATACGTGTTGGGTCATTTGATAATAATGTTATTATAGGTGGAGATGCAGGAGGAGGAGACCTTACTGCAGAAAGAAAAGCTTACCTCTGTGAGGCTCAAGCTTGCTCGTACATTCAACGAATAAATCTAGCTGAGGAAGATCGCCCAAGAAAGGTGAACAAAGAGATGTTGGTCATTGGGTTCTCAAAAAATGACCTCGTAGGTGTTCTATATCCTCATGATGATCCACTAGTGATCAAAATGAGGATGAAGGAGGTTATGATTTCTAGAGTACTGGTCGACAATGGTAGCTCGGCAGACATCATGTTCTACTCGTGCTTTGATAGTTTAAATCTAAAGTTATCTCAACTGGAGCTTTACCACAGACCCCTCATCGGTTTTGCTGGAGAGAAAGTATTTCCACTTGGGACGATCAAGTTGGATATATTCATTGGTATGTGGCCTGCTTGTCGGACATAGAGAATACGTTTCTTTGTGATGGATAAGAATGTCCAATCATCGTATAATATCATCATGGAAAGAGTAGGATTGAAGAAGTTCGAGGTTGTACCATCTACAGTGCATCAGTGCCTAAAATTTCCAATAAACTTTGGAGTAGGAGTTGTGAAAGGTGATCAGAATGTAGCTCGGGAATGCTATTATTCATCCGTCGAGCAAGAAGAACTGGAAGAATCAAAGAAAAAGAGTACTGCCTATCAAGTGGATGAAGGTGCAGAAATTAAAATATTGGATCCTCGAGATGAGTCACAACTCGTGAAGGGTCGAGTGGTGGAAGCTACTGAAAATATCATTCTGGACGACGAACACCCTGAGCGAACTACTCAAATAGGTTCATCATTGGAAGCCTCATTAAAACAGGAATTGATAACGTTCCTTAGAAGCAGAAGACAAACTTTTGCATGGAGTCATGAAGATATGCCTGGGATAGAACCAAACTTCTTGTGTCACGAGCTCAATGAAAATAAGGAGATCAAGCCTGTGAAGCAGAGAAGAAGAGTATTCAGTCCCGAGAAGAATCAAGCTATACAGGAGGAGGTCGAGAAGCTCCAGAAAGCTTGTTTCATTGAAGATGTTAAATATCCAGACTGGTTAGCCAATGTGGTGATGGTAAAGAAGAAAAACAACAAGTGGAGGATGTGTGTAGACTTCACCGACCTCAACAAAGCATGCCCAAAGGATCACTTTCCATTGCCCCGAATTGATCAACTGGTGGATGCTACCTCGGGACACGAGTTGTTGAGCTTCATGGATGCTTATTCTGGTTATAATCAGATCAAAATGAAGCCTGAAGACAGGGAGAGTACTTATTTTATTACCCCTAGGGGCACTTATTGTTATAATGTTATGCCTTTTGGTTTGAAAAATGCAGGTGAGACATATCAGCGACTGATGAACAAAGTCTTTGCTGAACAAATCAGTTGCAATATGGAAGTATATGTTGACGATATGCTGACGAAAAGCAAGAAACTTGACGATCATCTAGTTGACTTAAGTCAGACTTTTGATCAACTGGATAAATATCAAATGAAGCTGAACCCGACGAAGTGCAAATTTGGAGTACGAGAAGGCATGTTCCTCGGGTACATTGTCAATCAACGAGGCATTGAAGCAAATCCTAAAAAAATCAAAGCTCTATTAGGGATACGATCTCCAACGAAGAAGAAGGAAGTACAGAGTCTCACAGGACGAGTAGCAGCACTCAACAGATTTATGTCACGGGCAACTGATAGATGTCTCCCATTCTTCAAGACACTCAGAAAGACTTTTGAGTGGAATGATGATGTGAGAAGTCTTTTCAAGACTTGAAGAAATACTTGGGAGCACCTCCACTGCTGTCCAGGACGGTGATGGGAGAAAAATTGTATTTGTACCTTGCAGTGTCCGAGAATGCAGTTAGCTCGGCGTTGATCAGAGTGGAGAATGGAGTGCAAAAACCAATTGACTACACAAGTAAAGCCTTCCTAGGAGCATAGATCAGATATCCAAGGCTGGAAAAGTTAGCATTGGCGCTGATTGAGGCAAGTAGAAGAATGAGGCCATACTTCCAGGCTCATACCATAGTAGTATATACCGATATGCCATTGAGGCAAGCCCTTCATAAACCAGAAAAATCAGGGAGATTGATGTACTGGGCAGTAGAACTCGGTGAATATGATATAGTTTATGAACCCAGATCATCATTAAAAGGGCAAGCTGTAGAAGATTTTATAGCGGAGTTCACCTATCCTGATACCCTCGAGGAGCAAAAGTTGCTCGCTGATCAACCTGTGGATGCTACTGGATCAACAAACACAAGCTCAGACCAACTACGATTGGTAAAAGGGCAAGTGGATGTTACAAGATCATCAAATTCGAGCTCACACCAATTCCGATTGGTAAAAGGGCGAGAAGAGATGATCGAAGAAGAGCAAGAAATATTCGAAGAGGATGAAACGAAGCAGTAAATATTTCATCGAGGAACTCTGACAGATCAGAAATTTGAAGACGAGTTACCTATATGGAGGTTATATGTAGATGGCTCATCTTGCATTGCAGGATGTGGCGCGGGGATAGTTTTGAGCACTCCAGACGAGGTCGACATGGAATACGCACTGCGTTTCCAATTCAAAGATTCCAACAATGAAGCTGAGTATGAGGCCATGATTGCAGGACTTAGTTTGGCAAAAATCATGGAGGCGCAACAGGTTATTGTTTTCAGTGATTCTCAATTGATCGTAAACCAAATGATGGGAATATATGCAGTTAGAGGAGAATTAATGATCAGATATCATGCAAAGGCAAAGGAGCTGGTGTCAGAATTTTCCGCTGTTCAGTTGATCAGAATACGAAGAATGGAGAATACGAGAGCAGACGCCCTAGCTCGACTAGCATCAGCTACTCGCACCGAGCTACGGAGAACAATAGCAATTGAAGTTTTAGCTGATCGGAGTATAGATGAAAATCTGACGATGAACTTTATCACCCTTGATTTAGGACCATCTTGGATGGATCCCATTATGGCGTATATCGAGGAGGGAGAATTGCCAACTGACAAGCTTGCAGCCAATAAATTGAAGTTTAAAGTTGCTCGGTATGTATTAACTAATGGTGTTTTATATAGACGAGGAATTATGGAAGGTTTGCAGAGATGTGTACATCCCTCCTAGGTGAATGAATTGATTGAAGAGATCCATGAAGGGTCCTGTGGAGCACATGTAGCAGGTCGGATGCTTTTGCAAAGGGTGATGACGCAGGGATACTACTGGCCGACGATGAGGGCTGACTGTATAGCCTATGCCAAGAAATGTGATAAGTGCCAGCGTTTTTCCTCCATCTGAAGAACTCCACAAGCATTGTTGACACCCATAACTTCCCCTTGGCCATTTGCCATGTGGGGAATTGATTTGGTTGGGCCACTGCTAACGACCAGAGGAAGGTTCAAATACCTCGTCGTCGCAGTGGATTATTTTACTAAGTGGGTAGAAGCTGAGCCACTCATTGTCATGACGTACGAGAAGGTGTACCAATTTGTTTGGAAGAACATCATTTGTCGATATGGTCTTCCTCATGCCTTCATCACAGACCGTGGAACACAATTTGATAACGAGGAGTTCGATGCCTATTGTCATCAGTCAAATATTTTGAAGGTCCACTCAGTACCAGGCCATCCTCAAAGCAATGCACAAACTTAAGTGACAAACATAACGCTGCTGAATGGTTTGAAGAAAAGATTGGATGATGCGAAAGCAAACTGGATCAACGAGCTACAATCAGTACTTTGGGCTTACCGAACTACACCCCGAGTAGCAACAGGAGAATCACCATATATGCTGGCATTTGGAAGTGAAGCTATTATACCTGTCGAGTTGGGCCTCCCAACACACAGGGTTCTGAATTTCAATTCCCCTGTCAGCGACTTAATGAGAAGACTGGATTTAGACATACTAGATGAAGTTAGAGAAGAAGCAGCCATTAGAAATGATGCTTACCAGTAGCGAACAACTTTGTTCTACAACAAAAGGGTGAAGAAGTGCGACCTGAAAGAAGGAGATTATGTGCTGAAGAAAGTCATTCAAAAGCACAATAAGATGGAGGCAAACTGGCATGGACCATATCGAGTTACAAAACTAGTTCGACCAGGAAATTATCGAATAGCAACTCTAGAGGGGGAGGAGTTTAGGAATGCATGGAACACAGAGCACCTGCGCAAGTATTATCAATGATGTATATTCTCATGTAACACAGTTCCATCAGTATGAATAAAATATGGATATTCTGCCAAAGCCTCTCTTTTTATTGAAATTTTTTCGGGGAATACTAGTGCTACACACTACTCGGCAAAGCTCAACTCAGACTACTCAGCAAAAATATTCCTAAAAATGCCAAACTTTTTGGCTAGGAAACAAAATATTCCTAAAAATGCCAACCTCGGTTGGTTGGGAAACAAAATATTCCTAAAAATGCCAACCTGTTTGGCTAGGAAACAAAATATTCCTAAAAAGGCCAACTTATGTTGGTTAGGAAGTAAATACATTCTCGAGAATGCCAACTTATGTTGGTCGGAAGGTAAGATTATTTCAGAAAGCGCCAAAGTTGCTCGTAAAGGAAAAATCTACTAACTATGGCTTGTCGGGGATAAAAACCCACCAACTGTAATTGGTCGATAAGGAAAATTTACCAACCTTGGTGGGTCGGAAACATTTAAGAGAAAAATTTACTAACTATGGCTGGCGGGGATAAAAACCCATTAACTGCAGTTGGCCGACATGGAGAATCTAACAACCTGGGTTGGTTGGAAACATTTTAAACATTTTTTATACTCGTTACTTTGTTGTTAAGTTGGTCGAGAAACAAAACTTTATTAGCGGATCATTTAAAGCCAGAGGAGAATTTATGAAGTTGAGATCCTTTAACATCCTGACATTCATCACGGATAGTCGATCCAGAAGATGCTCGGGACGAGACACTTCAACAATTGAATGGAGATTGTAGTAGCCGAGATACTTAGAAATCAAGATCCGAGGAATGGCCTGAGCAGGGATCCAACTCATATCCAGTTTGAATGGTGGCACGGGTAAGTCGAGAAGCCCGGGATCATGGTAGTCCCACAGGTAATGACCCTGTTCGAGCTGCAGCACACCTAAGGCATTCAACCAGCCTTGCTTGTAGCCCTCGTTATTGGCATTATGGATACGATCGTCCAAGTGAAAGAGAGCTTCGTTGTATCCAGCCATCCGGAACTCCCTAGGATGTTTGTGGAATTGATATGTTAATCTATCCAGCTGCTCGTGAAGACTTTTGATGAAGACCTCCTTGTTCTCTAAGGTAGACTTCTGCGTGGAGAGCTTCTCTTCCAGATCTATGATCTTCGTTGACATTTCAGACAAAGTCTGGTTCTTCGCCATCAACTGGAAGGCCTGGTTTTCCAAGGCAGACTGAGTCCTTTGTTCCTCGATAAGAATCCGAGCTTCTCTTGCTCATCCCCAAGGAGCCCTTGTTCGACCCCGAGAAGATGTGGAAGTGCCAGACTTCTTCAAGGTTTCCAACTCGTCCCTCAAGTTGGCGTTCTCGACCTCTAGGAACGAGAATCCCTCATCGGTCACTGGGATTAAGGCTTTTGAAGAAGAGGCTGCAGACTTCAACTTTGATAGCTCTTTCTCCAAGTTGTTGTTCTCTTGCTCTAGCAGATCGGTAATCTGTCTGCATTCCTCGACCTCGCCCCTCAGGGTTCTCTCCCTTACATCATACCCAGCAAATAGCTTCTCGTAGCCCTTGTCGGCAATGATCAACTTGTACTTCTTCTCGTACCCCTCATGCAACAGCGCAGTTGATTCTTTGTATTGTAATTGAAGGTCTTGGAGGGTGCCTTAGAGATCCTCGATCATTTCATAGTAGGCCACATTATTGGCTACCGCTCGATCAAGTAGACACTTCAAATATTTACATGCTTCAACCGCCTGTTCTGAAGAATCTTAGCCCAGGATGTCGACAACTTGTGCTGCACTCAGGTCTGTATGACCATCCTTAAAGTATTCATTACATTGCCGCAGCAGCTTGGTATCATGGGAAGATAACAATTCCATCCTGTCCAGAAACTAGCAGAGAAAGAAAGAGCAATCATCAATAAGAAGTACAAGACAAAGAATGAATGGAAAACAGACAACAGTATGCAAGAAAATCCAAGTTTTATTAGATCATAATATTCAGAGTTACATGTTGAAGTTACATAAGACAAAAGAAAAATATAGAGATAAACCCTAACAACTCTACACCTTTTCCTTATCTCCCAACACCTTCTCGGGAGGTTGGGACGAGGTGGTAGGTTGATCGGGGGGGATGGAGAGTTGCTCGGGGAGCACCGGTAGTTCCTCGACATCAGGCTGAATGGCTGGGGGATGATCACCGATCACCATAGAAGACTCTTCTGAGGCAGCTTCGTCCTCTTTAAGATCTTCAGGGGTTGGAGGGGGACCAGGAATGTGTTGCTGGAAAAGCTCAGAAGATTCATCTACCTTCATCTCCTGGAGAGCTGCAATCCATCCATCCCTAAAGTACTTCAGGCTGCTATAGTCCACTTGCGACACCATAGCAGCCAACCCCTTGTTCCACCCCTTGTCCCAGCCAGCGCTGAAGGACTTATTCACAACCACCTTCCTCTTCAATTTCTCTGAGGAGAGCTTCTCGGACAGCAGGTTATCAGCAGCTTTTAATTTTTTTTCAATCTCCTCCTTCTGCCGACCTACTTCCCTAAGTTGATCCAGCTCCTCCTCAGCAGCCTTGAGCTTATCTTCAAGCTCCCCAACAGTTTTGAACTTCTCTTTGAGCTCCTTATTTGCCTTCTCGAGGGCATTTATTCTCTTCTCCAACTCCTTGGAGGCATCAACAACTCGAGCTTTCTCTTACTCGGTGGAGGCAAGCTTTTTATCCTAGACAGCCTTGTCAGTAGCGTATATCTGGCGAGAATCATCCAAAGACTTGATAGCTTCTGCTAGAGCTCCCTCCACACTGGACGAGGAGCATAAAGCTTTAATTTCTTCGTCCTTCTTCAGAATTATATTAAAACAGCTCATCAACTGTGAAAGGAAAAAGAAAACAAGTCAGAAACAGAAATGACAAAAGAAATATGAAAAGTTCAAAGTAAGAAGACTTACAGAAGAAAGGTGACGAGCAGCTAACGAGGTGACCATGTCCCGAGTAAGGTTTTCCTCAGTACCTTGGACCTCGGGAATGATCCAAGACTTTACCGAGCTCATGGAAGAGCTCGGAGGAATAAAAGTGGGAACCCCTGTCCCAGCAGTTGTGGGCTGAGTGATGGTGTCAGCCAAATTAATCGAGGAGCTCTTCTTCAGCCTCCTCGGGGGAACAGGAACATAAACAGATTCAACCAAGGAAGAACCCTTGGTCGGTGATATTACAATCACCTCTCCAGGAGCAGCAGAACTCCTCGGAGCCATTGCGGGCTTCTCAATAACCTTCACGACAGCAGCCGAGGAAGGTGCATCATTCTTCTTTGTCCCCTCTACCGGGACATCAACTTTACTTCTTTTTACCTCACTAGAACCAGAGGCAGGTTTCTCGAACAGAGTGGGAGGTCTTCTTCTCTTCATCCTTTCTCTTAAAGGGACGTGAGATTCAGGCGAGGATCTGGTGGAAGCTGGTACTGGCTCTGCGTCACTTATTACTGGACGAGCAGTAAAAGAGGTGGTGTAGCTCTTATATTGCAGCAGATATGATGCCGACCTAATATGCTCGTCAGCAACAGATTGATGCAGGCTCCAGATAAGTTTCAAATGCCTTATATTGACATCTGCTTCTTTTGGGCACTTTCTTTTACTGTCAACTGCAAATAAACAAATCATAAATAAAATATCAGTAGCACATTTTATCAAACACAAAAGAAGCATGATTTCAAAATAAATAAAATGAAATAAAAATAACCTATCACATTGCCATAAGGAGGGCATCTGGGACCCTGGTAAACCTCATCTCCAGTTAATGGAGGGTGTTGCCAATTTTTTATGACAACCCCGTGTTCAAAATAATCCCTATTTGCATCAGGGAGATTGACTACTAAGGCTCTATTTAAAAACCTAGTTTTTAAATAAAAAATGTTATCATTAACTGCCCATTTATAGCAAAACATAATCTCAGGAATTCCTATGCGAGTTCCATGGATTTGATTTAATCTATGCACCCCATTAACTATTCTCCATGTGTTGGGGGCTATTCTTGCAGGAACAACGTCAAAGTAATGACAGAATTCCAAACACAAAGGATTTGGTGGAAAAGAAAATCCACACTCAGCAATAAAGAGACTGGGGAACCAATGTCCCTCAGCCAAATGGAAGTAATCAGAAGGCTCATAAAGCTCTTCCAAAACAACCCAGGAGGGGATGGAAAAATCAGAGCGAAATTTATCCAGAGATTCAACAGGGTAAAACATGATGAATTAATGAAATGAAGGAGAAGGAAGAAAATCTTACAGAAAAAGAGTGGATCTGATGACAACGGGCGATGGAAAATATGAATACACAAGAGAGAAAGAGACGACGGAAAACTCGAAGATTAAAAATTTTAAAAAGTAGAAGACGATGGAAGTGTCTGTGAAGTTTAAATACCTTGCCTTGGGAAATGGTGAAGTAATTATTACAAAAAAGGATGATTACGTTACCGGCGGCTAAAAAGATAAAAAGGGGCGCGGGAATCAAAGTGGGCAACAGCGGTTAAAAAGACGAAAAGGGGCGCGAGAATCAAAGCGAGCAGAAAAGTTCAAAAAAGCATGATTCTACGAATTTGAAAGGAGAAATAAATACGAAGGAAACACTCCTAAAAATCAGGAAGACCATTTAAAGCTACCATATTCTGAGAAATAATGTTCCCTACTCCTCAAATTTCGAACTATGAAACATTGGGGGCTTCTGTTGATACCAAATTTAATCTGCTGACATGGCCGAGTTGAATGAAGATGCGTGGAAATCTGCATAGTAATAACAAAATACTTCTGAGGAACTCACACGCTCTGAGGAACCATACTACAACGAGGAGAACTGCTTCCCCGAGGAATTTATACTCTCCAAGGAACTCATGCTCTCCGAGGACAAGACCTCTCCGAGGAACTCTTTGAGTACCGAGAAGCTTAGGCGGTCCGAGCAACTCAGGCGGTCCGAGCTGGACCTCGAACAAAGCATTAATTACGGGACAACCAACAATTTCACTATTCATTAAATGCTTAACATTCAGACGCACACGCATAAAGGGCATTGAATGTATTACCCTTTCATATGTACATCATTTAATGTATCACCCTTTCACATGACAGCCCCAGGGCTATAAATACATTGTACAATCCTCATTGTAAAGGGATCCCCGAGATCGAAATTTCTTGATAGAACTTGTAATCAAGAATTCCCAAACACTCAGCAATAATACAACAGTGGACGTAGGCCATTCTTATAAGGCTGAACCACTTTAAAATTCTTTGTCTCATTTATTTATCTGTGATTGAATAATTAGAGTGATCTAATTTTTTACATCAACAATAAGAGAGAATGTAATGGTCCAAATGTAGTGCCTTTATAGGTCAGGAAGTTGCACCCTATATATTACAAGGGGTGGGTAAACATGAATTTGTTACAGAATAATAAAGGTGTAATATTACATAATCCCCATCACGTGTGCAGATGGGGTAAACATGACTGTTGGTATTCCATCACATGTGAAAACTAGAACAAGGAAGGTATTAGCAGAGTTAATTAACAAGTTAATTAACATTTCATAAGACGATTAGATTCAACATGAATCTGACCTCACCTTTTGCCCTTAATGAGGACACATGTCACTTTCTTAGAGGTCCACAAGGTGTCCTATATTTATGGTATAAAAAATACCATTAAACTTCATTCATGATTAGAAATTTTAGCGAGGTCTTCAGAGTATTGTATCTTCAGAGTAGTTGCTAGGTTAAATGGATGAGTGAAGTGTTAGATAGTCGGATGCTGTCATCCTTCAGTAATATGCCCATCTTAAAATCTTCTCAACATGCGTCGAGAAGATATACCCATAACATTATGTATTTGGCAATGCACTTCCATGTGTCGAGTCACTAGGAATAGTTTCTTGCGCAACCACCATGCCCACACGGGGAAGTGAACGCATCAGTTTTATGATGGCATCTATTTGGTTTTGTAAGTATCATGACTTGTGTCATAGTAGATGAACCTTACCACCAAAAGAAGATATAAAGTGTAGGTCTTTAGGATTTTGAGCTTTGGGATAATCTCAAATTAACTGAGTGTTTTAAAGAGACAAAAACCGTTCGACTTCTAAAAACTTCTTCATCTTCGTTCATTATTCACGTAGTTCCCTCCATGTCAGGTGAAATTTCTTCATCCTTCCCTTATCACGTCAGAATTTAAGCATTACCTCAATCATCTGCAACCATTCTTAGGATCTCTAAGCATTTATTGCTTGTGCTCTGAGTTCCTAGGGTTTCTTTCGACTAAGAATTTTTTTTGTAGTTCTCTCTTTCTTCTCCTATATTAATGGTGGATTAGACTGTAGTTATTGTTAATTCAAAGCATCAATCATTTAGGTATACACTGAGATAGTTTCCGAGAGTTCCACCATTACTATGGATTTTTTGTTTTTTGGTTTTTGGTGTTTTCTAAACCTCTATTTTTAAAACCTAAATTGAACCGAACTTTATCGTACGCTTATTTTTGTTTGTTTTAATGAGCTACGAATCCCACATTTGTAGGTGGTTAGAATACATAACTGAACTGAAAGTTTCATGTCTAGATTTCATTGCAATGAGGTTTCCCAAAATTCTTCAGGATGTTCGACCTAAAAATGATCCTCGACCTCTTAACTATACCCATAAGACAACCTCTTCTGGTTATTACGCACCATTAAATATTGGAATAGCATTTATAGGCCTTTAATTTTGGAGATTAGAGGTAGAAGACCAAACATGATAAGAGGCTAGTGTCAAAAATTTTGCAAACTCTATGTTAGATATGTCTGTCTTATATGGACTTTTCTTCTTAAAGAGTTATGTCCGAAATAGTTATGCATGAGAGTCTCCTTCCTTACCCTACCTGTATCGAGGTTCCATTGATGAGGATAGTGCTTCAGGAGAATCTTTCGATTCTCATGACCATTCCTCCACTAATGCGTGGTGGTAAGCCGATGATATTTCAAAGGATGTGCAAGATGACCAAAGGCAGAGGTATGACATTCTTATTAGCATTTGCATTAGGTTACCCAGTAGTGAGGAAAGAGTTTACGATACTTTATTCTCGGATGAAGTTTTCCTACCCCTATGGGCACTTCAAATAGGGTTTAATTTGCCAATATATACTATTATTATGTCTATTTTGAATGGATATAGTGTCACCCTCATCAATCTATTTCTCAATGACCATAGAAATATTTTAGGATCCATGCTGTTTTGGAAGGGACAGACCAGGTTTGACCTCACTATTAAGATATTTAGGTATGTTTATGACCTAAGGGATAATGATAAGGCCCCATGGTAGTACTGTTTCCCCTTTATGAGGTCCCATCTGAGGACAATTATGGTCATCTAGACTATTAGCCATATATGGAAGGGAGCGTTTATATTAATAATAGTCCCTTGGATGAAGGAGTGTTATTAGAGAAGAACCAAGAGGATGAAGCTAGCCACAACATTGGGAACAGTTTAGACATATAAAACCTTTTACCAAACCTTCCCAGGATTATTATTCTTTTACTACTTGGATAACCTCTCTTCCTTTTGTGCGGTTCCTTCTCCTACCACCTCGGAACAACCTTTTGAGTTTTTTTAGGATGGCTTGTAAATAGATTGCTCGACTCTGATAGAATAGGCTCACCGGAGGAATATTGATGTCGAGCATAAAAGAAAATGCCGATGCTAAGGCTAGGCCAAAAAATAAAGTGGATACCCAAAAACTAGCGGATGTTGAGGACAAAAAGTAGGATGAAATTTCTACTAAAAACCTTGTTAAGGTTGAGGCAACTACGAGGGCCAAAGCAAAGGGGGAATCCCATACGTCCCCCTTTCTTGTTGTAGTGGGGGACAAAAGGCCCCCCTTGAAAGCTTAATGTCTCAAGGTGATACCAATGTTCCAAGAATTGAATCCAATGCTAAGAGGATCCAGATTGTGGGTCGACCATCTTGTCAGTTCTTTTATACTCAATGCTTATCAACTCACTACTGAGAGATTAAGGATGTCAAATTTGATCTCGACCATGTCGTGACATGTGAAGGCCATAGAAATAACTTGGGATCAATCCACCAACACATGAATAATGATATTAACCCTTATGGCTACCACGGGCATAACAAAGACTTTGAGTTATTAAGGGTTTATGACCTAGATGCTCAGTGGAGGCTGGCTCAACATCACCTAGTGTTAAGTTTGATGAACTTATGTTCATCTTGTATGTTTGTTATTTTATCACTTTTATGACTTCATTCTTTTCTGCCAAATCTTTATGGGCACCATCATTTTAAGGAAAAAAGTAATGACTAACCATGTGGCTTATGAAGAGAAAATAAATACTATTGAGTCAATAACAAATGAGAACCCCATGCTCAATAATGAACTGCATGAGACATCGAATGATTTGAAGAAAACTTGCACCAACATGGAGAACAAAGTTGAGGAGGTTGTCACTAAAATGATATCTCTTAGGTAAACGAATGGAACGTCCCTAAGCTTAAGAACCATGCCATTAGAGATATTATTAAGTTGGAGGGCTTAGAAAAGGCCTTAAAAAGGCTAATACCAACCTATAAGTGTACACTTATGATTTGGACGTGGCCAATTGGATACTCGTTCAATTTAAGCAGTCTTTGGCCAAAGAACTAATGGATAAGTTTACGTCATTTGTTGATTACAATGTTAAGAACTTATCCTTTTTTATCCATAACTATGAATAAATGAAAAAGAGAGTTATTAAACATTTCCTTGACATAGGGGAGGAAGGTAACAAATGTGAAGTGATGATTAAGCCGCCACAATTCTTGTTGTTAAACAGTTAATGGAGGTAGCTGTAACAATTCATATTTTTAAATGGGTATTTTTAAAATACGCGACATTTGTCAGCTTGTGTCGCGCTGGACGCGAACTTGCATGATTTTTGTAGGACATTTTATTGGGGTTAGAAATAATTTGACCATATTTATTGGATGCTAAAAATAGTCCTAAGAGTGTCATGGGGTAAAAAATCGAAAAATGAATAAATAAATAAAATATTATTATTTTATTCAAAAAATGAAATTGCTTAGAATATTCTAAAAATCACCATACCGACTCAAAATTTAATTTTGAGCAACTTTTCCTTCTTACACATTTCCAAAAAATATCATTTACACCCTATTTAGGTCATTTTTTGGTTCGGCCATAAATCTTTTTTGAGAAGTTTTTATTTATTTATTTAAACTTCAACTATTGTTGCCTTATTTAAAGGGATGGTGGGTAACCCTTTTCGATTATTTTGACACAACTTTCGGCACATGTTTTGGCAACCAACATATATTATTAAAATCTCATTTTATATATTCACATAGTCCCTTTATATTTATGTATTCAACCTTAGTTTTAGGTGTGTTCTTGGGGTTGTTTTGAGGTGGAGTTTGGGAGATGATTTTGATGGAGTAATCTGACTTTTATGGGCAGATTTATGTTGGATTCTTTTTGGTGTTTTAAAGTATGGGTTTTACACAATATGCTCCGTAATCTCGCGATAGCTATTCCGTTGATTTCATATTTAATTGAACTCATATTTGAATTGCTAAATTCATTTGGAAATATAGAAATTACTGTTGGAATTTGATTTTGATTCATGTGGTATTATTTTTGTGTTGAGCATGTTGTCACGAGATTTTAATATGGCACTGATGTTGCGTACCCACCAAGATTCTTGTTCCAACTACTTGATAATGTATGACGCGGTATGGTGAGGCCTGGTAAATCCGGTTAATGTGTTGTTGAGAAATTATATTGATAAAATGCTAATGAGATTGCATTTGATTTGAATATTCGTACTCGTATTGTTACGTTTTATTCACCGCTAAAAATATTTGATGAGTATATTTCCAGTCGTATTGTGTACTTCCTCATATTTTCTTTTAGTTGGCAGGATAGCATGAATCTGAGCGCTATCGACCAAATGGGATGATTTAAGCGTGGTTATATTTGGGAAGAATATTGGAGAATACAAGATGAGAAACGTTGTATTTATTTTGATGTATAGAGCCTTGGCGATTTATATTCTTTCGAGATAGATAGTTGTATTATTTCGAGAGACATTTGGTTTTATTTAATTTAAAGAAATTAGGATTAGTGGTATCTCTTATATTATGGGATTTTGAGATGCTTTATACCTTGTTACTTGTGGATTTGGTTAGTTTTATCGACAGTGGCGCAACGTTCCGATCTCCCCGGGCGGGAGGGGTGTTATAGTAGCCAGGTCTATTATAGAAGTTAATCAGGCTAATGAGGTTGGACAAGTTCTTGCATGTTAAAATACACTTGTACATGTTGAAATGTTATTATGATTAATTATCCTACTGAGGCTCCAGCACAAGGTTCCATTTCTCCTAAAGCTAACAATCTTAAACCTTAATTTTACTGAACCTCTTCTATATTTTATGATAAACATTTTCAAGCATTTTTATGTCTTGGTGTGTAATAAAGATATGGATATATGATATTTCTCGCTTGCAATGGATGATTTATTTATGCTTGCTTTGATATACACATGTTTATTATTTGAATTGCTTTCCAACATTTTTTACTCCACTAGATTTCTGGTCACTTTGTGACCAATATTTCTTGTCAAATATTTTTTTGATAAGTAAATATCATTAGATCTCTTTGACCTAGTTAGTTTAGTTTCATGGGCTTACTATAGTGAAGAATTTGTTATTTAAGATGGTCTTGCTAGTAATTTAGTCTTATGATCTTTTGGTCGACTACTTCCTAACTCATTCGCCTTACTGGCTACAAGTTTTAGATGAATCAGGGTTATCCAGTCCTAGGTTCTAATAATACTTATGCCAACTTATTGGTCATATGCATGGACCTTGTCATCCTGACCACGTGTCAGCATCAGTTACCTGAGACGTCCCAATATGTTTATATATATATATATATATATATATATATATATGTGTGTGTGTGTGTGTGTGTGTGTGTGTGTGTGTGTGTGTCTTCCGCTAATTACTTATTATTGAATCTTATCCATATAACTGTAATGGATATCCTATATATGGTAAAGTTCTTGTCCTTGATAATTCTAAGAAGATAACGTACATTAACTTAAAATTATCGTTTGTTGCATCTCCGAAGACGAGGTCATGCATGAAGTTTAGTTTTAGGAATGTATATCGCCATGCAGTCCTAATCTCACTTTAGCCTAGGCTTTTTGCACATTTCTCACTCCGAAAAAAATAGAAAAAATTAAAATAACAGTGTGGATGGGGGAATTAAAGATTTTCCTTTACCATTGAACTGAATTGCAAGGAATGGAAATAATTACACTTCTTTTCACCTCTGGTAGTATTTTAGTAAGTGTTCGACATTCCATGGATTTTCAAACTGCTCTCCTTCCATGGTTTCATCCAGGTAAGTTCTCAGTTAAACAATGACATATACACTATATGGACCATTCTAGTTAGGTTGCAACTTCTTCCCGTCCTGGATGGCCTTTTTTAACACGTAATATCCATCTTTTAAAGTCCTTGAGTTTACTCTTTTGTGGTAAAACTAAGTAGTTCGCTCCTCGTATACTTCCACTCGAAGTGCTACATGTTCTTTAAATTATTCTACTAACTCTAAATCTAATCTTCTCATCAGGTCTCTCCATGATGAGTCAAATTGAGGACCTAGGGACTAGGCAAACCAATTTCTATTGGGATTAATGCCTTTGTTCCAAATGCTAATATAACAGATATGTTTTTGGAATTGTTTTACATGCCTAAAGGATGCTCCGTAGCTCATTGATACAATTCCCCTTTGTGTTGTCTAGCCTTTTTTTTGTTTCGTCTGGTAAGGTTTTACTAGTCACCCCTGTTTGTCCATCACACTATGGGTGACCTGGTGCCGAGTGTAATTTCCAGATTTTAGAACATATGCAATAATATTTTAACTCTTAGTTTTCAAATTGAGTGTCAGGTGCAGTGATGAAGTCCAAATGATGTTCTTTCATATGAAGTTAAATACCTTCTTGTATGTAATATCTACCAAGGGCTTGGCATCTAATCATGTGGTTAATTACTTGACCACTATGACTAGGTATTTGAGTCTACCTCTCATATTTGGAAGTGGTCTGACCAGATCTATTCCCCACATGGTAAAAGTCTAAGGGGATGTGATGAGCCTGAGTAAAGCCCCTAGACTTTATAAATTGTTGTGACACCCCGCCTAATTAAATACCGGGCGATCACTCCTTTATTAAATTAAAATCAAGGTGAAGAGTTGGTTCATTCTTAGCATCACTGTCGTAAAAATAACTTTTCCCAATTTAAACACCCTAATTAATTAAGCTAATTGTCAAAACCATTTTTTAGACATTACTTTCCAAATTTTATTTTTATAAACCAAGATTTAAATATGTACAACAATTCAATATTAAAGAATCACACCACAATTATCATGGAACATATAATCCAAATAAATTTAACATTCAACAACTAAGTCCCAACATTTGAAACTTAAAGTAAAACATCCAGACAGTAATAAATTCCAAAGTGACAATACTAGAAATAACTGAATCACAAAGTCCAAATAAATAACTGAATAATGGAAAGGGCGACACATGTTGTAAGGACACAAATTTCCAATTGAGTCCATATATAGTTTTGGCTCAATTCCGGAAAAAAATATTTATTCATAGGATAGTATTTAATTGTAATACTCTCAAGCCTATGAAGTGTGTGTTGAAGACGTAGCGGTAAAGAGTATAAAGCTTCATCAAATGTGCCGGTTTGCGTGCCTCGTTTCTACGTCATCAACTATGGTTCCATGCTCCCAAGGTATGAATGCAATTATATTTATATAGGAGCTTCGAACAAAGTTTATTGGGTGTTAGGTTTTATAAAAACTGTGTTTTACTTTCAGAAAAATTTAATTAGAACTTTAAATTAAAGTATATAAAGTTTCTGGGCCAAAAATCGAATTTTATAAACATTTCTGGAAGTCGTTCGAACGAGTTTTTTCGTTCGAACCAGGTTTCGTTCGAACGAGTTTGCCAACAAGTTCCCTCTAAGGTATACTGGTCCGTCGTTCGATAGGTCGTTCGAACGAACCTTCTGTTCGAACGAGGTATCTAACGAACCAGTACTGGTGCGTCGTTAGAAGACTCGTTCGAATGATAGTTCGTTCGAACGAAATGTCGTTCGAACGAGCTATCAGGCGGGAACAGTTTTTGGCAGTTTTTGGCACACTTCCCCACTTGGTTTTTAACCAACTTTTACAGACTTTAATAGGTGCGGGAATGATATTTTCCAACTTAACATTTCCATAACTTTTCCAAAATATTTCCATATCTTAGAGAGTGTTTGAGAGCAAAAATGGTTTAGGAAAATGTTCATGTTTTGAGTGTTATTTTTCAAAGAGAAAATCCTTCACACTCTACTTTACACCCAATTGTGTTTAGTCCAAGTTCTTATATACATATCAAATTGCTTGGAGTTTGGCACCGGTTTTTCTCTACCGAATTCAAGAAGAGAAGTTTCGAGTTTTTCTTCTACCTCCCACTAAGAAAGAAGAAGTGTTATTTTGTTGTGATTCTACCCACTTGGAGAAAGGCTCCATGTACGGGTGACGGTGACCATATAAAGTTCCATCGGTGGATTCCGAGACCGCGGTGGTGTTCCGAGGTTATCCGCTAGGAAGAGGTGTCTACGAGAAGAAGCATCGAGGCTTGAGAGGGATCGAGTCAGTCGTTGTAAGTCTATCTGCCTTGTACTTATAATTCCGTATCTAGTGGATTTTTGGCTAGGGCCGTCCGAGGTTGTTTCCCGTCTTGGGTTTTTCCTCGTACATCGCGGCGTAGTGTGATATGGTTTATTTTATCTTGCATCATAATTTATAACGCATGCTTAGGATAATTTCAAGATAAAATTTGGTTTAAATTATCACACTTCATTTAATTGGGGACTTATGTTTAAATATTGGGTAATGTGTATTTAATTCGAGTCATTTGCTAAAATTTGGTTTCGCCTAACCTTGCTAATATCGATAAAGATGACTTAGGCAAATTCTAGGACTTGGATTAGTGAATCGGTTTAAGTGAATATATTCATTGATTAATGTTACTTCACTTGGTTTAAATTTTAATTCGTTTAAAGAAATTAAAATTTGTTTGTTGTTTTTATTTGAGCCATCACCTTTACGCTTCCGCATCATCTTGACTATATAGAAAAAGGATATTATTAATAGTTTGATTTTAATTGAGATAATCAAACTCCGGGGGTCCTTCAAATAGGTATCAGAGCCAAAAACGATAAATTATTTCGTTAAACGATCTTTTAAATAATTTTTGGCTAAAATGGATTTTTCCCCATTTTCAAAATTTCCTATGTTCGATGGTTTAAACTACGCGTATTGGAAAGCGCGTATGAGATCGGCACTAAAATCTATCGACGAGAGAGTTTGGATGTCTGTTGTTAACGAGTGGTCCCCACCAACTTATTTAGTTGAAAATGAACGTGTTATCAAACCCGCCGATAGATGGACTGAAAATGAGTTTAAACTTGCTAATTTTAATTCCCGAGGTTTAAATGCCTTATTTAGCGCTGTCACTCCGGATGAATTCCGACGTATTATGACGTGTGAAACCGCTAAAGAAGCTTGGGATATTTTACAATTAACTCATGAAGGAACTAGTGTCGTTAAAGCTTCAAAACTCCAAAACCTCACCACTCAATTTGAAACTATCAAAATGGATGAAAAAGAAACTTTTGATGAATTCTATGATAGACTTTCTGATATTGTTAATTCATATTTTAACTTGGGAGAGAAAATACCTGACGACCGTGTTATAAAGAAAATTTTAAGGTCCCTACCCGATAGATTTATTCCAAAGATGACCGTTTTAAATTCTTTACCAACTTTAGCCTCTACGAAATTAGAGGAGCTTGTAGGTGATTTACAAACCTATGAACTAGATATGTTTCCCTCTAAAACTGAAAAGAAAATTGAAAAGGGCGTTGCTTTAAAAGCCCAAAAAGAGGTCAAACAAGTAGTAGAGAGCGATAGTGATAGTGACTCGGAAGACATGGCTTTATTTACTCGCAAATTTAGAAAATTTCTTAAAAATAACAAAGATAAATTTAAAAATGATTTTAAGAAATTTGATACTTCTAAACATGATAAAAGCGAGAAGATTTCAAAAGCCGAGAAGATCCCTAAACCTAGCAATGACAATTTAGATAGGGACGAGTCTAATAAGTGTTTTGGTTGTGAAGGTTATGGCCATAGGGATTATGAGCGCCCCACTAAACTAAGGAAAGATGGTAAGCGACCCATTTCATATAATGCGACCCTTAGTGATAGTGATAAAGAAGAAAAGCCCGATTCCCCCACTAAGAAAAATTTTGTGGCTTTTATGGCTAGTCATGTGAGTGATAGTGAGAACTCATCGATTGATGAAACGATTGCACATGCCACTTCCAAGGTCATTGTACATGATTCTCTTGTTTTTGATGATAGTGAGAGTGGAGAAGAAACAGAGAGTGAAAATGAAGAAGAGGTTGATGTGAGTGAACTTCAAAATTCTTTTCAAGAGCTTTATAAAGTATCTATTAAATTGAAAAGAGCTAATTTGAAGTTGAAAGCTAGTTTAAGAGAAAGTGTCAAGGTCGTTGATGAAAGTGATTTAATAGAAGACCTTAGGACAGGTGAGAGTACTCTTCGAGAGAAGCTAATATGTAGAAGGCGAGAGAGATAGCCTTAGAGGTTTAATGGAATCCTTGAAAAAGGAGCTTCTTATTTTTGAAGAGTGAAATGTTTTACTAGAATCTAACATTGTAGAATTGGAAAATAAATTAAAAGATTCTAGTAATGTCAAATTTGATTTGGAGTGTCGTTCGGAAAAACTAGATAAAATGTTAGGAACGGTCCAAATTAAAAATGACACTTGTGGTTTAGGCTTCAATACTTGTAATGAATTTACTCATAATGCCCAAACCAATGTTTTAGTAGAATCTTCTAGGAATACTTTTAAAGATCATTTCTTACTTAAATCTTTTCGACATGTTCTCACTTGTACACATTGTGGTCGACAAGGTCATCTTAGGAAATTTTGTTTTGATCTTAAACGAATTCCTAGAAAATC
The DNA here is from genome assembly GCA_949130495.1 of Sambucus nigra. Classification (NCBI taxonomy): domain Eukaryota; kingdom Viridiplantae; phylum Streptophyta; class Magnoliopsida; order Dipsacales; family Adoxaceae; genus Sambucus; species Sambucus nigra. The sequence goes on from OX422208.1 coordinate 698,079,633, forward strand.
CCATAGTAAAGTAACCACGGTAGTTAACGTTCCAACACCCCAAGATAGTCATTCTTCTTTAATTTGGGTTAGGAAATCCGACTTGGTTGCTTTGCAAAATAGGGTTTTTAATTCTCATTTACTTTCACATCCTTCCTCCCTTGCTAAATCTAAAGGATGAATGTGTTAGTATTTGCATACTTTAGCGTTTCTACTTCATGCTATATTCATATGCTAAATGTATGCTTGTTTAGTCATCTTCTAGTCATTGCCTTATTTCATATCACATGCTAGAAATTTTGACTTGTTTATCTTTTTATATTATATTTTGTGTTTGAATAAACTGCATAATATAAAAAGATTTTTGTTTATCATTTGTGTTTTATTTATTTCATTTAAGTTTAATGAAAAATACAAATGATTTTTGTTTATTCTTTTGAGTATATGTCTTTAGTTACAACTGTCAAAAACTCAAAAAGATTTTGTTTGTATTTTGGTTTGACACACTTTAAGTGGCATATACTTGTGTTTGAATCCCATCTTTTACGCTCCCATGTGGCTAGAACTTTTGGTTTAGATTGTCAATCCTTAAAATGGTCTTTACCATATTTTATGGAGTAGTTGGATTTTGTGTTGTTTAAATGGATTCTTTTTCTATATGCCTCTTTTAACACATGCACGAGCTTTTTTGAAATCTTAATGTCACATGTTATATTTGAGCTTTTTGAGGTGTTCTCCTACCAATCTAGTCATCTACATATCTATGACCTACGAGGACTAGTGCATGTCAAAATCCGTTGCATGTGAGATTTGTGTGAAAAATGAAAACATGATAAATGTAAATGTGCACGGGGAAGGGCTCCGAAAGGATGAATTAAATCATTTACGATAGTAAGCCACCGTTTATTGGATCTAAAAGAAATACGTGATCCAAAGGCCTAAAAACAGAATATTTGGCATTAAAAAGAAAACAATTGCCAATGCCTATGTTTGTTTGATATATTCATTCAAAAGAAAAAGAATATATATGCTTATTGAGGGAGAATTGGATGGTATATCAACGGTTTGCACAATGTCCGTTTATCCTAGTTGTCTTTAATGTCATGACTCTATTTGGTTTGTAGAATCATCATCATGCTAGGCTTGTATGCATTGTGTATGTTCGTTCATTGAGTTCAATCTATATTGTCACATGAGGTTATATTTAACTGTGATGAAGTTTGCAATCAAATGAGAACTCCGTGAACGTTTCTTAAGTGTTTAGGTCTAAATTTAATTGTTGCTAGTTCACAACCCTACACTTACGTTTTCATATGACACATTTTTGCCATACGAGTGTGCAAACTTATTGTATTTTGTGTTATATGTGTGTTTATATCTATATATATATATGTAAGTGCTTCATTGGTATATTTCTAGTTTATATATATATATATGATATTTGTTTATCTTTGACTTGTTTTTATTGCCCATATGCCTTCATGTCTTATTTCTTTAAGGTTCAACATGCTTTTATGTTTATTAGTTCTTCATCCTTTGCCTATTCCTGAACAAAAAGGGGGAGAATGATGATAGGGGGATAAATGGTATCTAATCCTATTATTATCATATCTTAGTTTGAGGGAGATTCACGTGTTTGATAAAGGGGATAATTAATTTAGGGGGAGTAATTAATTAAAATTGCATTTAATACTTTGATATTACCTATGCATTTGATGAGTTTGCTTAAGTGTGCAGGATTTCTTCTAAAGCGGCATTGTTAAAACGGCAAAGTGTTTGATCCTTGGGTTGAGTCAAGTTTGGGTGGGTTATGTTTTGAGTCTAGTGAGCTTGACGGCCCTTTAGGATTTTTGTTTGGTTTTTGTCTCGGAATAGCCAAAGGGGGAGATTTGTAAGGACACAAATTTCCAATTGAGTCCATATATAGTTTTGGCTCAATTCCGGACAAAAATATTTATTCATAGGATAGTATTTAATTGTAATACTCTCAAGCCTATGAAGTGTGTGTTGAAGACGTAGCGGCAAAGAGTATAAAGCTTCATCAAATGTGCCGGTTTGCGTGCCTCGTTTCTACGTCATCAACTATGGTTCCATGCTCCCAAGGTATGAATGCAATTATATTTATATAGGAGCTTGGAACAAAGATTATTGGGTGTTAGGTTTTATAAAAACTATGTTTTACTTTCAGAAAAATTTAATTAGAACTTTAAATTAAATTATATAAAGTTTCTGGGCCAAAAATTGAATTTTATACACATTTCTGGAAGTCGTTCGAAATGTCGTTCGAACGAGTTTTTTCGTTCGAACCAGGTTTCGTTCGAACGAGTTTGCCAATGAGTTCCCTCTAAGGTATACTGGTCCGTCGTTCGATAGGTCGTTCGAACGAACCTTCTGTTCGAACGAGGTATCTAACGAACCAGTACTGGTGCGTCGTTAGAAGACTCGTTCGAACGAAATGTCGTTCGAACGAGCTATCAGGCAGGAATAGTTTTTGGCAGTTTTTGGCAATTTTTCACCCACTTCCCCACTTGGTTTTTAACCAACTTTTACAGACTTTAATAGGTGCGGGAATGACATTTTCCAACTTAACATTTCCATAACTTTTCCAAAATATTTCCATATCTTAGAGAGTGTTTGAGAGCAAAAATGGTTTAGGAAAATGTTCATGTTTTGAGTGTTATTTTTCAAAGAGAAAATCCTTCACACTCTAGTTTACACCCAATTGTGTTTAGTCCAAGTTCTTATATACATATCAAATTGCTTGGAGTTTGGCACCGGTTTTTCTCTACCGAATTCAAGAAGAGAAGTTTCGGGTTTTTCTTCTACCTCCAACGAAGAAAGAAGAAGTGTTATTTTGTTGTGATTCTACCCACTTGGAGAAAGGCTCCATGTACGGGTGACGGTGACCATATAAAGTTCCATCGGTGGATTCCAAGACCGCGGTGGTGTTCCGAGGTTATCCGCTAGGAAGAGGTGTATACGAGAAGAAGCATCGAGGCTTGAGAGGGATCGAGTCAGTCGTTGTAAGTCTATCTGTCTTGTACGTATAATTCTGTATCTAGTGGATTTGTGGCTAGGGCGGTCCGAGGTTGTTTCCCGTCATGGGTTTTTCCTCGTACATCGCGGCGTAGTGTGATATGGTTTATTTTATCTTACATCATAATTTAGAACGCATGCTTAGGATAATTTCAAGATAAAATTTGGTTTAAATTATCACACTTCATTTAATTGGGGACTTATGTTTAAATATTGGGTAATGTGTATTTAATTCGAGTCATTTGCTAAAATTTGGTTTCACCTAACCTTGCTAATATCGATAAAGATGACTTAGGCAAATTCTAGGACTTGGATTAGTGAATCGGTTTAAGTGAAAATATTCATTGATTAATGTTACTTCACTTGGTTTAAATTTTAATTCGTTTAAGGAAATTAAAATTTGTTTGTTGTTTTTATTTGAACCATCACCTTTACGCTTCCGCATCATCTTGACTATATAGAAAAAGGATATTATTAATAGTTTGATTTTAATTGAGATAATCAAACTCCGGGGGTCCTTCAAATAGGTATCAGAGCCAAAAATGATAAATTATTTCGTTAAACGTGTATCTAACGAACCATTACTGGTGCGTCGTTAGAAGACTCGTTCGAATGACAGTTCGTTCGAACGAAATGTCGTTCGAACGAGCTATCAGGCGGGAACAGTTTTTGGCAGTTTTTGGCACACTTCCCCACTTGGTTTTTAACCAACTTTTACAGACTTTAATAGGTGCGGGAATGACATTTTCCAACTTAACATTTCCATAACTTTTCCAAAATATTTCCATATCTTAGAGAGTGTTTGAGAGCAAAAATGGTTTAGGAAAATGTTCATGTTTTGAGTGTTATTTTTCAAAGAGAAAATCCTTCACACTCTACTTTACACCCAATTGTGTTTAGTCCAAGTTCTTATATACATATCAAATTGCTTGGAGTTTGGCACCGGTTTTTCTCTACCGAATTCAAGAAGAGAAGTTTCGGGTTTTTCTTCTACCTCCCACGAAGAAAGAAGAAGTGTTATTTTGTTGTGATTCTACCCACTTGGAGAAAGGCTCCATGTACGGGTGACGGTGACCATATAAAGTTCCATCGGTGGATTCCGAGACCGCGGTGGTGTTCCGAGGTTATCCGCTAGGAAGAGGTGTCTACGAGAAGAAGCATCGAGGCTTGAGAGGGATCGAGTCAGTCGTTGTAAGTCTATCTGTCTTGTACTTATAATTCCGTATCTAGTGGATTTGTGGCTAGGGCCGTCCGAGGTTATTTCCCGTCTTGGGTTTTTCCTCGTACATCGCGGCGTAGTGTGATATGGTTTATTTTATCTTGCATCATAATTTATAACGCATGCTTAGGATAATTTCAAGATAAAATTTGGTTTAAATTATCACACTTCATTTAATTGGGGACTTATGTTTAAATATTGGGTAATGTGTATTTAATTCGAGTCATTTGCTAAAATTTGGTTTCGCCTAACCTTGCTAATATCGATAAAGATGACTTAGGCAAATTCTAGGACTTGGATTAGTGAATCGGTTTAAGTGAATATATTCATTGATTAATGTTACTTCACTTGGTTTAAATTTTAATTCGTTTAAGGAAATTAAAATTTGTTTGTTATTTTTATTTGAACCATCACCTTTACGCTTCCGCATCATCTTGACTATATAGAAAAAGGATATTATTAATAGTTTGATTTTAATTGAGATAATCAAACTCCGGGGGTCCTTCACATGCCCCACTAAATGAATATGCTAGGAGTGGAGTCAAATAAATGAAGTCGTCTAAGCAAGAGGCCTGCAAGTCCCACCTAAGCTGCAGCGCGTTCCTTCCAAGGGATCCTACGCAAGACGCCCCTGTGGCTGGGCACCTGTAATATATACATACATATATATACAAGAGAGAAAGAGAAATAGAAATGGGTCAGAGCCTGATAGTGTAAATGATTTAAAATTCGTTTAGCAAGTATTTAAAATGTTTACAGGCCAATGCAACAACATATTAGTGCGACACTCTCTTGAGAAATTCTCAACTCTCTTCTAATGTGCACGCCTATCGTACTAACCTTCCCAACGGATTATCTTATCTTTTATCGCACTAAACTTCCCAATGGTTTAACTTATCTTAGGTTACTCATAGGATTTAAAACTGAACAATATAATTGTTTAAAAGGAAAATTTCATTTAGTAACAAAGCTCTCATTTTAACTTTATTTATTAATAAAGTTTCCCAGTGTTATATTATACTTTTTCAAAACAAGTATTTCCAAATTTAAAATTCAAAATTCATTTCTTACTTACCATAGCACAGTAGGCAGTTCCAAATTTCAGAATTTCATATATATATTAAATACTCGTATAATACATATTCTAACAGCACCCCACATAAAAACTATGGTGCGGGCATACTCTGCTACCCAATCCCCATATCACTCGTACTAAGGGAAATACAAATTAGGAATCACTCTCGAACTGTATTAACACATACAAAAACAATATTGAGGAGAAGCATAGATTCCAAGTCTCTATGAGGATAGCACATGCCCGCGTCTCTTAGGACCGTCTGAACTATCAATTCGATAGCCTGTACCAAGGATTTCTATCTTCTAGGGTACGATTCAATATCCCCCATAAAGGTCCCATCGAGATAAGACTGTCCCAGCGCGGTAACTTCAGGGATAGCAAGTAGCGTGGCACGATTTTCACACATAGATAGTATATGCATAAACACAGTCATATAACTATGCTAATATTACCATATCAATTTAGCTACATTTCAAATCCCATATTTACGAAATTTGTCCTCATATCTCATTATTTAGTTCTCATGTATAACCGTTCATTTCTTACTTTGATTCGAGGGATTTTTCCAACTTACTACGTAATACTTATGGACTTTATCCTCCCAAGTGTAGAATTCAGTAGGTACTCATCTAATTTCCAACGTAACCATCTTACGCGTCTCTCCCCTTAATACATAATTTCATCATCCCTTATATGTAAATATTCCAAAAATACAACTATTGTCTTACATTAAAGGTCCCATAATTATTTATAAGTCCTACTGGTCTTCTTTATCTCCCAAAACACTTTAATAAGGGCGTCCAAGGATTATTTCTCATTAAATTGAATTCAACTAATTTAAAAAGGGTGAAATATGAGTCTGCCAGAAGGGGTCGATCGATCGAGGTCTGGGGTTCGATCGATCGAACCTTCGATCGATCGAAGCTCTTGGCTCGATCGATCGATTAAACGGGTATGGCGAATTCTGCAGTTAATCAGTTACGGGTTCTATCACATAACCTCCTCCAAATCCAAACTTTTCATTCCCAATCGCCCTGAAATTTGTACTACTAATATTATAATCTCATTTTATGTATCTTCTACGTAAAGCATGTAAATTTTCGTCACTAATCATGGATTTATAGGCAAAACTTCATAAAAATCTCAAGAACCCTTGAATCTCTTTAACATGGTTCTAATCAATCTTTTCCAGAATTTTCTTCTTCTAAAACATCATAATTTCATGGTTTAGTCCTCTACATGTGAAGGAGTTTCCAGATTTACATTCAAATGATTACTACATGCGATTTCCTATCTCAAAATTGGGTTTTCTTCCATAAATCTCATCCTAATCATCCCTAGACTAACATGAGTGATGCATTAAAGAAAATAAGCAAGATAAGCACTTGCATGGAATTTTCAGAGTTCTGGTTTGATGACGAATTTGGTGTGGTTGCATTCCCCGTCGCGCGATCTACGCGTTGGTGGTGACGACGGTGCAATCGGAGGTGTTCTAGGCCTAGAACTCCTTGGAGAGCTTCTCCTCTTCCTCTCCAATCGCCGTCATTAGTATTTGATTGTGTTAACCCTAAAAGGTGACACTTAGCATATGATATAACTCTTGCAAATTCGTGGGTTTAATTACCCATAATTACGAAATGTCCAAAACGCCCTCCCGGGGTGCTAATTAAGCCTAAAAACGCCCCGAGACCCAAACTAAACCCTCGTGTACACTTTTCGGACTATCTCGACCATTCCGGACACTTTGTCGCACTCAAAACGACCATACGAGCAACTTATAATTTATTCACTTTTATTAATCAACATTTAGTCCCGACACGACACAGGCGCGTCCCAACTTAAATTTCCATAATTGTCATTTTATTCACATGTGACAATATTATAAAAATAAATCTCATATATTACTATACTCATCGAGTAACATTCAACAAATAACAAATTTCCAATAATTACTAACTCTCGTCACGCTAGTAAATATTTAAAACAACATTCCGGATTAAAATTAAATTAATTTATCTCAATTAAATTTAATAAATCCCTAAATTTAAAAGCCATAAAAAATATGGGGTATTACAATTGTGTCATAGTTTTAGCACTTGTAACATTTTATGTTGTAGTTTGCGTAGTCTGCTTTCATGGTGGGCCAATAATAGCCTTACCTTCCTAGTCGCTTCACTAGTTATTGGTCTCCCAGATGTTCTCCACAAGGTCCTTGATGAACCTCATTTATCATGTAATTAACTTCAATTAGATGGACACATCTGAGCAATGATATGATGAATCCTCTTTAGAATACGATTCCTCTTTCTGGTAGATATCTTTCTACCTTGTATCGAAACCTTCTTTCTTATTTTGAATCTGCCAGGACTTCCCAAATCTCCAATTACGCTCATATGGGATCCATCCAACATGACCTAAAATCCAGCTACATTACATTAAAAACCTATTTGTCAGTACTACGGTGCATGAGAATTTTTACAGGCATTGTTCTTTAAGCCTTCCTCATGGACGATGCTAGGCGAGTGAGTGCATCTACTTACTTGCTTTCAACCCTTGGGATTCTTATCATCCTAACTGCGTACTTTAACAATAATTCCTTCTCCTTGATGATGTAAGTCACCATGGATTCTTCTGTTACCTTATAAATACCTATAATTTGGTATAAAACGAATTGAGAGTCATTATACACCGGTAGCTAGTTGATGCCCATAGATGATGCTAGCGTGAATCCTGCTATAAGTGATTCATTTGATACCTCATTGTTGAAGGCCTCAACTTGAAACCTGGGGGTGTACTCCATGTTGACATCGTTTAACATTGTAATTATAAATCTCTCTCCACTATCAATAGCAAAGAACAAACCATCTATGAACAATTTCCAAAAAGGAGGTTCCTCTTCAAAGTTTTCATCATTTAGGCTTCTTGCATTTTAACAACTTTTTCATTTTCCATATGTTTCATGAAATTTCTTATTAACGGGATAATTTCTCTGGCATGCCAACAATTTAATCGGTAGGTCTTACCAATGATCTATCTCCCACAGAGGTCTGCTCGTTTGGTTGAACGGGTGGGCTCCATTTCAGATAAGTCTACTTGGTCTGCTTAAGGGCTAATCACTCTTTCATGGAATTCATTTAAGATATATTTTCTTCTTATGTGAATTATGAAATGAAATCGGACAATAATTTGCCCTCTATTGATGTATTGAATGTTTTACTCTTCTAACTATACTGCCTAGGCCATCAGTCTGCCTGATTTTTAAAGTTTATCTATAGTCTGTTGCAGAGGTAGTCTGTATAGACAATAATGGTATGTCCTTAAAAATATGGCTTCATCCTTCTGTAGGCTTCAATTAAAGCTAACATTAGCTTCTATAACTTAGGATACTAGACTATTACTCCATGGTATGCCTTGTTTTCTTATGGACATGACTTTATTCCTCGTTTTCCTATTTTCCCAGAGTCGAACTGACTACAGATGCAGACACGACTCAATACGAATAAAGGGTTTCCCCCAAAACTGACCCTAAAAGACTTGGTGCAGATCCCAAATATTGCTTCAATTCTAAGAACGCGGCCTCACACTCGTTGTTCCATTAGAAGGTCATTTATTGCCCCTTGAAGAACCTAAGGCATTTGTTCGTAACTTTTGACATAAGTCTGTTTAGTGCGACTACATATCCTGTTAGCCTCTAAAGCTCCTTTCTTTTGATAGGGAATACATATTAATGAACGCCTGAATCTTGTCAGGATTGGCCTCAATGCCTATATGATTTATTATAAAGCTCACGAATATCCATTTATTTACCCTGAAGACACACTTCACCGCGTTGAGCTTCATCTGATGTTTCTCTAACTGGTCGAAAGTATGCATCATCTCCTTGATGTGGTTGGAGGCCTTATGACTCATAGTTAGAATATCATCGACATACTCCTCCATATTTTTTCCGAAATGATCTGTGTAAACTTTATTCAGTAGTTGCTGATAAGTTTCTTAAGCATTTTTAAGTCTAAAGGTCATAATATTTTAGTAGTAAGTACCTAGGCTAGTGATAAACAAAATCTTCTATCGATCTCCTGACATTATCTTGATCTATTTTTACCCTGAATACACATCCATACAACCTAGTATCTCATGCCCTGTAATAGCGTAGACCATATTTTCAATCCTTGGAAAAGGGTAATGATCATTTGGGCATGATTTCTTTAGGTTAGTGAAGTCAACACACATGCACCACATGTCATCCATCTTCTTTACCATGACCATATTTGAGGGTCGTTCTGAGTATTTAACGTTCTCAATGATGTTTTCCTTCTATAACTTTATGAACCTCCTTTTGTATAGCCACATTATTTTTGGATCGAAGCCATGGCATTTATTATCCACTGTGTTGGCATCATTCACTACGCTCAACTCGTTGAACAATAACTCGAAATAATCCATAATATATCCTCAATATTCCACACGAACACACTCTTTCTTTTCCACAAAAACTCTTCTAACTCCTTTTTTAGAGTTGGATACAGTGTTAAGCCGATTTGGGCCCTTTTCTCTTGGTGTTCATCAACCAGGATAGCCACTTCGATCTCTTTTATGACCTTACCTTTGACTAGATTTTTCTTCATCATGAGGGTATAACGTCTCGATCTAATAAGCCATTGTCAACTTCTTCTCCTCTTATTGTTCTACTATGGTGTACTAGAACTCTAGGGCTTCAATATGGTTTCCATTTACTACACATACCCCATAGTGTGTGGGGAATTTCAAATATTGGTTCACACTACAAGGGTTACAAAAAGAAATTAGCACTTACATGAATGATATGCTTTAAAAGTAAATTGATAGATATGAGACTTCGTCTACAAAATCATAAAAATCACAACAAAATGAGAAGTGGAAATACAGTAATTGTTGAATAGCTTGAAGTGATGAATTGTTCTTTTTAGAAAGTCAGGGGCAGGATGAAAATCCGCATCAAATATAGCAACAAACTCATAATCTTTGACATTGCTATAATTCATTGCATAATTGAGATTCCCAACCATCATCCTGAGTCAGTCGACCATATTTAACTAACAAAAATGCCATCAAAATCAATTCCTCGTCCCCCCACATCTCTCCGACATACCATAAATCACGAAAAATAGATTAACCTTTGACAAACAACGATGAAACTCGCTCCGAAACACTTGCGTCTCTGTTGACCCACCATAAACGAAGGCGGTCCTCCATCACTGAAGGTCAAACTACCTGTGAAGATGAAGGGGGCGATGAATCCTTTAGAACAACAACACTACTTTCCCCCGTTACATTTTTTTGTGATCTGCTATTATGTGAACAAACTCACTTCTTTTTTTCACAATCTGATATTTGTAACAAAACAAAACAATGTTTGGTGCAAAAGATATGATATCATCAATTATGTCAGCTGTGAGTTCTGTCAAAACCTTTCTAACCAACTAAGTGTTGTGCCTTTAACTCGTGTGGATTTATAAAGAACACCGGAGTCACCATGATATGAGTCACCACGAAAATCGGAGTTGCTCCGGCAAGAGCTTGGCTAGCAGAAGGAGCTCTTTGTAGCCCCAAACCGACAATCAAACCACCATGGGTCTCTCAACTGAACCATGGGCGTGAGAAACCTCCCATGAATCTAGATAAATTATGACGAACCTCCGGTGTTAATGGGGTGCCTGATTCACCAATCATTTTTGGTAGACTATAAGATCGCAACAAATGTTGGTGGAGAAACAGAACGATAAATCCTTCACGTTCCCACAATCGTTTATGCGAAATAATGGAGAGAGGGGATAGATGAATGGCTTATAGGAGATGGGGCGTTATCATTTAAGAGAAGTGCATTAATTGGTATTAAATCTCTAATAGTCTCTTATTAGAGACATAATATAAATATCCTCCCAAAAGAGGAATAATCCCTTATACCACGCCATCCTCAACATTTTTTACCGCCTTTAAATTCCATAACATGCCCATGGAACATTTTTGCGCGTAGCAAAACCGATAAGAATGGTGGATCTGTGATTTTATAGCATTCGAGTGCATTACGTCATAATTTTGTGAGAGCATGCGGTACTCATGCAGCAAAAAAACAAAAATATCATTTTCTTGGATTTTAGAGTTATCTGCTATTAAAAGCACCCCACATCTGCTGTGACGGAGTGAGAGAGAGAGAGTTGTGATAAAAAAGAGGAAGCTAGAAGAAGCATGGGTTCGCGTGGCCAAAAAAGAGCCGCTCTCTATGAGAAGTTGCAACACCTTCGCTCTGCTACCAATTCTAGTGCTGTACACCCCGTCACCCACTTGTTTTCTTTACCTTTCTTTTCTTATATTTCTTTACATAACTACCCCATATACACAAATTGTTTTGTACATAACGATGCACAAGAATATTGCTTTCAAGTAAAATCCACGTGTGTTTCCAGCTTCAGTAGATCAACTTTTCACTTCATTTCATAATCTCTTCTTCGATCCATAACAAGAAATATGGGTTCGGGGGGCCAAAAGAATCATGAAACCACACCCAGTTTTCACAGAAAAATTTGACTGATAGGAGATGAAGTTAAATAGTTTTTTTCTTTTTGTTTTTTTCCTTTCACTACATTTTCTATTGTTAAATTGCAATTTCAGCAGCTAAATTATTTATTGTGACCGATGATACTTGAAATCTAATCTTCCGTGGTAACATATATTTTTTGTTTTATATACTTATTCTTACAGGCAAATATTATGATTTTCACAGGTGAATAAAACATCGATTATCGTTGATGCCTCGAAATATATAAAGGAGTTGAAAGAGAAAATAGAAAGACTGCACCAAGATGTTGAAACCTCAATTGAACAGAATTGGTTACCTATGGTACAGGCTATTCCTTCGAGGTTCACTAGTTTTGTAAAAATTAATTTCATATTATGAGTTTGGGTACAACAACCTCAGAATATAAAAAACTTTAGTCCCAAACCTCAAAATATCAAAATCTTTGGAATCCAACCATATTACCAAATGTGAAAAAACAAAATTGAAACAATCCTTCTATTATGTAAAAAAACTAATATTTTTCTCGATATATCTTTTCTTACCAACAAAAAGCAGGTCACAGTGGAAAACCGAAAAAAGGGTTTCCTAATTAATGTGTTCTCGGAAAAAGATTGCCCAGGATTACTTGTCACAATATTTGAAGCCTTTGAGGAGCTGGGTCTTGACGTGTTGGATGCTAGGGTTTCTTGTTCAGATAATTTCCGCCTTGAAGCTGTAGGAGAAGTAAGAAACTACTTATTTATTTAATTTTTGCATCCACGCAGACATATAAATTATAGTCAAGAGTAATATACACTTTTATAGATGGAATATTAACTCATGTACTTTTTTACAGTGCTCATGCATCACGTGTGACTTATATATATAATCTTTAGAGTTTGACATAAACCACACTATTCTGATTCTTTTGATTCATTGTGCTGTCAAATTAGTGCCTACTACTATTATACATTTGCTTTCTTATATTATTTTTAAATGTGTGCTGGACTACATTCAAACGTGTTGGATGCATGCTTATTAGATTCATTACTCATACTAATACTAATCTATGCCTCGTAATTAGTTATACTTTCAATGATATTGTAGTATTGTGTGTGTGAATACACACATTCTTCATTGGTTTCGTTTCACAAATTGAAGAATGAGAGTGCCATATTTAAATGTGCAGAATGAAAGCCAAGTGGATAACATAGATGCTCAAGTCGTAAAACAAGCAGTCTTGCAAGCTATAAAGAACTGGAGTGAAAGTAGTTAGTGAGCAAGAATATAACGTGTCGGCTGCTCTTGTTTCATCTTCTCTTTCTTTACTCATATCCTCTTTATTTTCTCGTTGTACCGTATGGAATTAAGTCATCTAGTGAAGGTGAGTCTTTTACCTTTTTCTTAAAAATCTAGAACACAATTTAGGTGGAAAAAATGAATGGACATGCTTGAATTAATGCACTTGTGCGGACCGTCTCGTATTTTAACATTGAAGATCGGACATGTGTCCTTTGACAGTGAACCTAGAAATTATTGATTAAATTATAGGGCTCTCTCTGTCTTTTGAGCTCACTGCCAGATAACAGATGTTCAATCTGTATTGTTAAAATGCAGATTGATCCGCACAAGTGAACTATTAATATATATATATATATATATATATATATATATATATATATATATATATATATATATATATATATATAGGCACACACACATACACACACGGTGAGTAGTACTCTTGCACCTGAAATGCTATTTAAGTTAACAAAACATAAAAATCGAGCAGCCATTTAGTCAGCTGAATCAGAATGGTCTTGACATATAGTTTTTGTCATTGTATCTAAACATTGAGATTGAATTTTTCATTCTCGCCTTGCCAACTTCAAGGATATTTTTTTAGAGTTCAGCTAAAGAATTTAGTGATTCATATCCATGCAACACCTGAGAAGATGAAGGTACCCAGCACTTATTGACATACATAAACCACTTTTAACCTCTACCGAATCCAATAACCGAATCTTTATTGATGGAAACTGTATTTCCATAAATTTCTATTAAAATATGGCGCTCTTCCTAACTCTATGTACATGTTCCACATCTAGAACATGGGCAAAAATTCTGCACTCGTATTCATAAATTTTAAGATTCGACTTTTAGACTAGTCTCTTTCTGTTATCGCTTGATTCGTTATTTTTTTGTTTGTAGGTCTAACCATTGTTATTGTTCATATAACTATTAGAGGGATGTTTCATGACACTAAGTTACAAGGTTTTATGAAGCCAAGCACAATTGAATAAAGCAATTAGAATATTTTGGATAATATGTAAAAATAGTTCATTTACATGAATATTAAGAAGGTGAACATTATGATAATCACCTAATAGTTATGTAAAAACAGAGATAATGTAAAACATCCTTTTATCGTCATGGATATGATGTTACTGTTTGTCGCTGCTGCGTGCCACCGACCGACCACCTTAGCAGTCTTTCAACGGAGAATTTTGGCTTCTCTCTCCATGCCTGTAAACCTTATATGTGTATTTCGTGGATACCGTTTAGATGGAAGACATATATCTATTTATAGGTGGAGAGAGGGGGTAAATTTCAAAGGTCAAATAAAATCTAAACCCTCCATCAAGGTAGAGATTTAATTGCAATTTTAAGTCCTTTTAGTATCCAATTCGTTTTTGGAATATGAACCATTTTGTTAGGAAATAACACATTTCCATTAAAAATCGAAATACTAATGAGCATATTTCAGGGACGGAATAAAAACTATCAAGGAACCCAAAGGCTAATTAATAATTTCCTTATAGCCTCCCACTTGGTCGTTAAAAGATTTCATAAATATTTTTAATTAAGAATCATAAGGCATGCGTTATATGCTAAATCCTTCAATAATTGGTTTTCATAAGTACCTTGGCTAGTTCAGTATTCAATCAAAGTCATGGCGATCGCATATCATTATGTAACATGATTCCTTCCATGTAGTCATCGAAGACTTTCTTAAATAGGTCATAATCAAAAGTTTACATAATGATCCCATAATGTCTTGAAAAAGATAATTTTCGGTTATAATTCATCCCATTATAATAATATGTGTACACAATGGAAAAAAATAGAATAGATGTAGAATTTTATTAATTAGTTCAACAAATGTCAAATACAAGCATAATAAATTACAGAAAAGAAATAACTAGAAACTATCTTCAAGACCCATGCTTTCAGTATGACTCTGAAATGTATTTGGAGGTAGTCATTTTATAAAAATATCCACAACCATGAGATCTGTGCCTCTGCGTTCAATGACAACGTTTCCTCTTTTAACATCTTGCTTGGGTGAGAGAAATTTAAGATCCATGTGTTTGGATCCCTTAGATATCCTGTCGTCCTTGGAGAAAAATATTGTGGCCTCATCGTCATAGTAAATAGTTAAGGGATTAAAAATGAAACTCAAAGCTCCGAACTTA
Source organism: Sambucus nigra (assembly GCA_949130495.1). NCBI lineage: Eukaryota > Viridiplantae > Streptophyta > Magnoliopsida > Dipsacales > Adoxaceae > Sambucus > Sambucus nigra. The sequence continues at coordinate 698,094,956 of OX422208.1, forward strand.
GAGACAAAATTATGCAACCATGCACCTTGATTTGAAGGCTCATAACATGTCGCAAATTCAGACTCCATATTGGATGTGTAGATCAATTCGAACTTATGGTTTTTCCATGATATTTCACCTCCATCTAGGAGATACACATAGCTAAGAGTACAGTGTCTAGTGTTAGGACATCCGCCCAAATCTAAATCTGAAAACACAACTATCTATAGATGAGTTGATTTCCTATATGTGAGCATGTAATTCCTCATTCTCTATAAGTATCTCAATACTTTCTATTCAACTTTCTAATGAGTGATTCCTGAGTAACATGGCTAATGTCAGGTCTGGTGCAAACCTGTGCATACAACAAACTTCCCACAAGAGAAGCATTAGGATAATTTTCCATTTCTTTACATTCCAAGTCATTATGCGGATATTACCTTAGATCAAGCTTATCTCCTTTCTGCAGTGGTACAACACTAGAAGAACATATCATCATGCCAAATCTCTTTAGAACTTTGTCAATATAGGTTTTTCGAGATATTCTCGAAATTCCATGTGACCTATCACGAAATATTTCAATTCCTATCACATAGGAAGCCTCACCCATATCTTTCATTTCAAAATTCTTAGAGAGATGATTCTTAGTCTCATGTAATAGACCAAGATCGTTGTTGGCTAGTAATATGTTATCAACATACAGTACACAAAATATGAACTTACTCCCACTGATCTTGAGGTATATACATGGATCAACTAAGTTTTCTTTGAAACCAAAATTCGTAATGATTTCATCAAACTTTAGATACCATTGCCTCAAAGCTTGTTTCAGTCCATATATTGATTTCTTAAGTTTGCAGACCATGTCTCCCTAACCTTCGATTATGAAGCCTTCAAGTTGACACATATAGACTCCATCTTGTAAGTTTCCATTAAGAAAGGTTGTGTTAACATCCGTTTGATGTAACTCGAGGATATACTGAGCTACTAATGCTATGATAATTCTAAGAGAATCCTTTCTAGACACGGGGGAAAAAGTCTCAGTATAGTCGATACCTTCTTTTTGATTAAAACCTTAGGATACAAGTCAAGCTTTATGTCATTCAATATTACCACTGCAGCGGCGCTTAGTCTTAAAGCCCCACTTACACTCGACTGGTTTGTGTCCTGTTGGCAATTGAACAATGTCCCAAACTTCATTTTCAACCATAGATTTTAGCTCATCCTTCAAGGCATCAATAAATTTGCTAGAATTAACATCTTTAATTACTTGTGAGTATGAAATCGGATCTTTAGTTATCTCAATATCATATTTTGTTTGGTAAATAACGTAATCATTAGAAATAGCAGATCTTCTTTGACGATACGACCTCCTTACTGCTGGTTCCTCAAGTGCTTCATCCATAGGTTCATTAATGATATCTCATCATGGATTTGTTGATCATTTATTACGTGTTCCTCATTGCCTAAAGGTTTAACAATGGGGGGGATTCCCAATAACTTTCCTAATTAAGGTTAAAGGGATATTTACCTTAATTTAATGAGTGGTCACACCATTAATTTTTAGTATTCTCACTGATTTCAGGATTATCATAGAATCTGGCATTATCCGTTTCAACAATTCTCGTACTATGGTTAGGACAGTAAAACGTTTATACTTGGGACTTCTGAGGGTTACCTATAAAATAACCATTGGCCATTTTGAAGTCCAATTTTTTTTCATGTGAGTTGTAAATTCTAGCCTCACCTGGGCATCCCTAAATTTGGAGATATTTTGAACTAAGTTTCCAACCTTTCCACAGTTCAAAGGATGTATTTGAAACTGCATTTCTAAGAACCCGATTTAATATATAAGCAGTTGTGCGTAGAGCATACATCCATAAGGATGTAGGTAAATTATCATGACTTATCATAGACCAAACCATTTCAATATATGTACAATATCACCTTTTAGCTACACCATTTCGGTCCTGGAGAACCAAGCGTTTTGTATTCATTGACAATTCCAAGCTTTTGGAGAAGTTTTGCAAAAGGTCTAAGATGTTATCCCATTTCATTATACCTACCATAAAACTTACCACCTATATCTAACCTTATGATTTTCACTTTTCTATCTTGTTGCCTTTTGACTTCAGCGATGAACACTTGTATAATGTCCACAGACTGAGATTTGTCATTCAACAAGTATAGATAACAATAACGTGAATAATCATAGATAAAAGTAATGAAATACTTATCCCTTCAAAAGTTTGGAACGTTGAAAGGTCCACAAATATCTGTATGTTTGATTTCAAGAAAATATTTACTTCTTGTGTCTCATTTCTTTGTGTGTTTTGTTGTTTTTCCTTTAATACAATTCACATACACTTCATGATTGGTAAAATCAAGTCTTGAAAGAATTCCATCTTTTACTAATTTCTTAATTCTATCACTTGATATATGTCCAAGCCTTTTATGCCACAAGAAATAAGAGACGTTTTTAAACGACTTACATTTTGTTTCGACATTAAAATGGAGTGTGAGATGAGTTTGAGCAAATTGACGATTAAGATGAAATTTATAAAGACCAACAATTAAAATTCCAAAACTAATATAAATAAAATAAAATAAAACAACCATATCCATGATGAATCGAATAACCAACTTGATCAAGTTTACTAATTGAAACTAAATTACGGGAAATAAAAGGAACATAAAGAGTTTGAAACAAATTTAAATGATATCCATTCTTCAAAATGAGACGATAAGTGTCAATGGCTTTAACTTGGACTTTGTCTCGATTTCCCATGACTATAATATTTTCACTTGGGCTTATGGTTTGGGTCGTAAAGACGCCTTGCATTGAATTAGAAACGTGAACGTTAGCACCAGAACCATGCCACCAAGTGTTATAAGAAACATAAGTAAGATTTGATTCAAAAAAAGTTATGAAACCCATAGGGTGACCTTTATTTTCGAACCGTTCTTTACATTTAGTGCAGTCTTTCTGAAAGTGTCCAGTTTTTTTTGCAAAATTTGCACCTGTTGTCATACTTCTTTGCTTTCTTCACATTCGATTGCTTAGCATCATTATTTTTTGGCGGTGCTCTTTTATGGCTTGAATTCTTCCTTTTCCCAACTCTAGATGATCGAGCTCCTTGGACAATATGTGCAACCTTAATACGTTGTTAGTTCAACCTAGCCTCCTCTTGAACCAGTTTTTTAGCCAACTCATTCACCGCCCACTTATCCTTAATGACGTTGTAATTGATATGGAAAAGTCCATACTGAGTAGGTAAAGATTTTAGGATAAATTGGACGAGAAATTAATCATCCACTATCATTCCTAAATCGTTTAGCATGGCAACAAGATTTGTCATCTCAATGACATGATCATGAATTGAGCGTGTGCAATCAAACTTCATGGTTGTAAGATCTTCTATTATTTTCCCAGCAAGGGATTTATCAACAATCTTAAACCTTTGTTTTATTTCTTTCATGTAATCCTCAGCATTGTCAGGTTTAAGAAGTGATGTTTTAATATCTCTTGCAATTGTCATTCGTAGAAACATGATGCTCAATCTATCAGACTTCTTCCAAACATTATGGAGAGTCTTTTCCTCATCAATACTTGTTTCTGTAAGTGCAACTGGTTTTTCAATTTGAAAAAACAGATCCAAGTCAAATACCCCTAATGTGAACTCAAAATTCTCTTTCCATTATGAAAAGTTAGTTCCCATGAGAATAGGGAAAGATGATACATATGAAGTCAATTAAGCAGGAAACGGGGCTGCAATTTAGAGATATAACAATTTTTTATAAGGCTTTAAAACATTTATTAACACATAGTAAGATTTCAATATTTTACGACATGAAAATACGATTCTCCCGTGGGTAGTCAAAACAAATTTAACTTAATACCATTAGTGGTCATACTACATGATGTATCTATTTAATTTTAATAAGGTATATGTGGATATCCTTGGTTTACACATATACAAGCACTCCTTAATTATTGATTCAACACATGATTACCGTACACCTGTGGGAAACTAATTGATATCTGTTAAATATACAAATTTAAACATTATAATCCAAATAAAGGGCTAATTTGGAATGGGTAATAATAAGGATCATTGTGGAGATAACTAACCATACTAATACAATTGCATTCATCGAACAACTTAATATTAATATTGGTGTACATGTTATCATAGAATTCAAAAGCCCATAAAATTATATAATCGTAAAATTCTTGAATAGAAAAAGGTGTACAATCTAGAATTTCATAAATCAAGAATTCCAAAACATAGAGATGTAAAATTCATAAATTTTGGGAATTTGAAAAGACATAATTTCAAGAATTCCAAAAGGTTGTGAAATTTAAAAAATCGCAAAAAATGAATAGTTTGAAGAATTCTAAAAGACATGGTAGCGTGAATTCTGATAAACATAATTCTAAAAGACATACTGCCTTAATAATTATGAAAATAGAAAACACAAGTTATTTTAATACTTATGACAAACAAAATATAAATCAATATTGTTTCAATGAATTATAAACAAACAGAAAACATAAACTTTTTTTAATAGTCATGACAAACAGAAGATGATTTACAGCAGTTCACCAATTGTTATAGGATTATTTATATATAACCTATTTTATGGACTATCATATGTTCCTAAACATCATCTCTAATACCACATGTAAGAACATTTTATTTACATGAATCCTAAGATCGTGAACATCAAGATAATCACCTCATAGGTATGTGAAAAGAGAGATAATGTAATACCTCATTTCATCGCCATAGATATGATATCACTGTTTGTCACCATTACATGCTGCTGACTGAACACCTTAGCAGTCTTTCAATGGAGAATTTTGGCATCTCTCTCCATGCCTATAAACCTTATATGTGTATTTCGTAGATACCTTTTAGATGGAAGAATGACATCCATTTATAGGTGGATATAGCGCCAAAATTTTTAAATGATAATTAATCTCAACCATATGTAGTCACCTCCCCATTTCACTACAAACCCTATGCTATACTCCAAGTACCTATCTAAAGGCCATCGGGCGCTCTCGGTCCCCATTTGACTCCGGTCAACTTAATCGTAAGAGAAAAAGGTCTTTGAATCTTCAGTGGGCTCTGAATCCCATTTCCAATAGTTAAACCCGTGAATGAATCGACATAATGGTTCGGATGAACATACCATTGTACAATTGAAAATTGATCAAAAGGACCCTAAGAGCTCCCCTGCCTCGATTTGACCTCATTCAACTTCATCGTCAGAGTGAAAGCTCTTTAAATATTCGAAGGGCATAAAAAACCCTTTCCAACGGTCCACCTCCTGCACGAAATGACATAATCGTTCAGACGAATGATCTGTTTTCCTTTGAAAATTGATTCGGAGCCTACAGGGATCTTTCGGGCTCCGTTTGACCACGTTCGACTCTTCACCTCGAATGAGACTGAATGAATTTTTGAAGGGCACTGGATAACATTTCCAATGGTCTCCCCATTTGTGTTTCTAACTCACGGTGCAGACGAAAGATCCATTTTACTCTGAGAGGTCATCGGGCCCTAATTGATCAAGGTTAACTTTTCAAATTGAGAAAACCTCTTTGGAATGTCGAAGTACATCACATAAACTCTCCAACGTTTTGCCCCATTAATGATTCTGACTTATAGTGCGAACGAATGATCCATTTTCGTTCGATAATCTCCCGCCCAAAGGATCTATGTGCACTTCTGAGCTAAATTTGACCCAAAGTCAACTTCCGGACCTAGGCGCAGTCCAAGGAATATTGAAGGTCTCTTAATTACCTTTCTAACAATATGCCATATGCATGATTTGGATCAACACGGCCATTTTTTTGAGAAAAACTGCACGAGACTGCCAATTGGCAGATCCATTTCCCTTCCTATCGGTAGTGTGTCAATGGTACCTATCGATTGGAAGGACTAGGGACATGATGATCGAAACCACCCCTAACCCTTTGAATAGAGGTCATGACCTCACTCCCAAGGCACACCTCAGATCCATCAGCATCACTGATCTCAATAACATTCTCTCATAATCATTAAAGTTTCTTCTTGTGAAATTCCATTTAAGCTTACATTCCCATCCTCTTCATATCCAATTTGGCAAAATCTCATTCTATCTCATCTAACATTCATCTCACATCCAAGGTAATTCATCCAAGATCAAAGATCAATCTTCAAAGAAGGTCCAAATCCTTCCCTCTCTCTTTAAATTCCTTGTTTTTGCATTAAATATATTATATTCATAGTCTAGTTTACTTTACTTCATAAACATTAAAATCTTATATTTTTATTAGTATATTTCACCTACTTTATTTTCTATACAAAACAAAATAAAAAGAGTTGGTTATGCCCATAAATTCTGAACGGGATTATCCATCACGCTTTTTCAAAACTAAAATATATTTTTCTACACACACACAAATAATAAAATCCCATTTGAACCAATGGGATAAAACCCACACTAATACCACATGAGAACTACGTGGACTTTGATGCCTTTATAGTCTACGTAGGCATCTCGGATTAAAACCCAAGACTCGAGTTAAATTTTCCAATTATCCCATTTTCCCATTTTCCATTTTTCCCAAATTCCCCATTTTCATATTTATCATATTTTTACATTACTATAGATATTATATTTGTGACCCATGTTAGCGTTTTAACCAGCACCTATTATTGTTCCATCATATCGATAAATATCACAATAAGCGCTTAAAGTCATATTTTATGTAGAATATTTTGGTAACATTCCTATGGATGACCTCACTCTATCTCTCCTATGGTATGAGTTGAGAGATTTTGATCTCCGTTATATATACACGCACACACACTTCACGAAGAAATGAAGGAAATAATAACACAAGCCCATGAGAGATCGAAAGGGCAGGATGGTGCCTAACAGCTTCCCATTCCATAACCTATCCCCCGAAACCTTCGAACTATTGGTTACGTAAACATCAATTTATCTTTGATGACACTCTCTCAAGGCGGCAAGATGTTCTTTTTCCTGTTTTATGCAAAATAGTCTGGCTACTCTAGCTCTTTACATTCACCCCACATCGACGACGATCGAAGCATTCATATATTGAAAAAGGGCGGAGACCTTTTCACCCCCTGTTCTTTGACCGACCCCCATTCTTGAGAATAATGAGAGAGGAGAGAGATAGGGAGGACACGTATAAATCAGGATGGCTATAGTGGCGACTCCACTGGGGACAATTTTCATAAGAGGGCTAGACTATGTTTGCATGGGTGTTTTGTTTTCTTGTGTGTGTATGCACCTATTTGCATGTTCCCTTTTTCTCCTTTATTATTTCTTGTACATATATACCTCATGCTTATATCACTACTCACTCACACACCTGTAGATACTCTACATGTACACTTCACACTATAGGCACCTAGGATCACCTAGATACACATGTTCACACACCACTTTGAATATTCATTCCTAGGTGTCACTAACACACACCTCCACTTATCACACTTGAATATATCCATGCCCACTCACACTTGTCACACACCGCTTGTAGTTGATCCATGATTAGGTTCACTACCACACATGCACTTATAGATATTCACACATCACTTACTCTCATATATCCATGCTTAGTATAATCTTCATGTTCTATGTTAGATTTACTTTTTATACCTGTACACTCTCCCTTGCTTAGTATAATGCTCATTATGCCAAATAAAGATACTCTCTCCATAATGTACTAATCAATAATCATTCATTTTGAACAGTAAATCACCAAAAAGCATGGTTATTGACCAAATTTTGTCTCGTAACTGGGAGGTCACTTCATGATGCGCATTGGTTCGGCAGGTCACAGTTTGCCTTAGAGATATGACTCTCACCTTCGACTGGATAAGTACTTTCAACATATATAGAATGGTTCCCCCCCATATTATACCATTTGACCAAAGTCATGACGCGAGGTATATCGCAGGGAACTCATTCACGTACATCGAGTATATCGAATTCTCTCTCACACGTATTGTCCCCATGAGGTATATAGTGAGGCAATTCACTTATGCTCGGGTATATCAAATGGCGTGTCCACACGTACCGATTTCCATCAAAGCAAGACATATATCGTGAAAGTCATGCCAAATGAGGAAGCCCTTCCAATTAACCAAATAGCTGCATACCCTCATATAGGTGTCAAACCTAGGGCACTCATATTAAGTCTGCCAGTTTCTATCCAAAACTCTACCGAAATAATGGGTTGTGAGCCTGTTAGCAATTCCAACTGTATTTTTACATATTCTTCAAACCCAATTTTCCTAGGCTCGGGTCCCGTCCAACATTTCTTTTTGCATTTAGGTAAAACTAATACAAGTGAGAACTTAATAAACATAATAATAAATAATCGTGCTCAGACCCATCTCTAGTTTTTTCTTCTTTCTTTACTAAAAGTGTAAAAAAAAATTCCCTCTTTTATCATAAATACTACAAACATTTTTCCTTCCTTTCACCAAAAATAATTTTTCTCCTTTTTACTCAAAAACAATTTTGTCCCCCTTTTATCCAAATCAAAATAAAAAACATTGTCCTTCCTTTTTTTAAAAAATAACAGTTTTCCCTCTTCATTTAAAAAAATAAATTCGAATTTTTCTCTTTCTCATGTCTATTGCATACCCTAGTCCTAGATCCCTATTGGCTCTAGTCTTCCATCAGATCTCCTCGAGTCTTCGTCAATTCCCACACTTACTCCGACTCTGAAATTCATCTTCATACACTTTCCATGGAGAATACAGACTAAGCATCGAATGTGCAGTAAAATTTGATGATGGTCTTAACCCAACACACTACTAAGATTGACAACCTTCAAATCGAGGTTCATGAGATGCAAAGAAATTGGGTCCCTATTCCCAAAGAACTATAGGTTATTTTCTCTCGCGCTATGAGTCCTCTCATGTCGGATCCTATTTGGGTTCTCGAGGAATATCAATACGCTCCATGTGAACCTCATACTAATGGGTCGCAACCAGCCCAACTCCCTATGCCGAATCTTGCCTAGCCAGGGGCTAACCTTCCCATGACCATTGATCCAAATGAGGAAGAATTGAAAAAGGTCAAGAAGGACCTCATGATGTTGACCAAGAAGTTCGACCAAGTCAGATTCTATGGGAACTACATGGACTACACTCACATGTCTCCCTATCCTAAAGTTAGGTTGCAAGAAAACTTCAAGATTCCCAACATCGAGAAATTTGGGGGTAGTGGACGCCCAATTGTCCATCTTCAAAGTTATCACCAATACATGACTCTCCTAAGGTCTTCCGAGAAAATAATGCCCCAAATGTTTCAACCAACTTTGAAAGACAGTGCTCTCCGCTGGTTTTTTTCTCTTGAGGAGTCTAGAATTCATAGTTGGGAGGATCTTGCCTGCAAATTCATGTCACAGTACAAGTATAATGAAGAATTGGAAGTTACCCATGGTAGTTTAGAGTTTCTCAAGCAGAACCCTGGGGAATCAGTGAGTAACTTCATAGTAAGGTGGAGAGAGAAAGAAGCCACCATGACCAACCGACCTTTCGAAGAGGAGCAGTCAAAATTGTGAAAAAAAATTTCTTACCCCATGTCCGAGCGATGATAGAAGGATAGTACTACTATCATTTTTTAGTTCTCTGAGAAGCTGGAGTGGAGATTGAGGTAGTTCTTGCCAAGACAAAAGTTGAACTTAAGAGTGTCTGGACAGTTCACTGCCACAAAGTTTGAAAAGCATGCCAGTATTGAAATTTCATGCATCAATAACATCTCTAAGCCTACCACTTCATGGGCACCAGAAAGTCGTCCCGACTTAGTCACGAAGGAATCCACCAATCTTCATGCTCCCCTCTTCAAGCCCTCCTAAGTAAAAGCCTGATCAAACCATTCGATTCTCATCCATTACCAACCCTACTTCGTAAAAATTTCAAGCTAGATGCCCGTTATGACTTTCACCAAGCTACTAGCCATACCACCGACCAATGTTTCAAGCCGCAAAATTTAATCTAAGGCTTGATCAATCGGGGTATTATTGCCCCACCAGTCAATCCCAAACTAAACACTACCTATAATCCACTCCCAAATCTTACAAATGCCATCTTCGTAGAAGAAGACCCATAATTTGATCCATCTGCCTAGATATACAAACTAAATCACCCATAATACACATGTACTATCCTAAACCTCTCCAAGCGTGTCCTTATTTTTTCCTACACCCCACCATCTTCGTCGATCAAGCCCGATCACTCCTTATTAGAGTATGCATCGCTGTCCATACCCATACTAGAGGTAAATATCTGGAATTGTTAGAAGTGTTGAACCAACTCCTAGAGTTTGGGATGAAATTGCTTTCCCAAATGACAATTGACTGTCATAGATTTAGTGTGCTATTCTTGGAAGATTAAAAATGATCTCGAGAGTCAGATAATTGGGTGGTACCTACTGATGAAGTCAGTCTAGAGAATGTCGTTCAGATCATGGCATAGTTAGTTCAGCCGAATGGTGATATTTGTAGATGTTTGATCTATTTGATTCTTTGAAATTACAAGGGAACCTGGTCCTTTCACTTCTAATAGGCTTTTCAAGTTGTAGAGTGTATTAAATTTTTATGGAAAGATGATGTCATTGCCACCAGATAGAGGGACGAGTTCGATGATTCAGATGAAGAGCAAAGCCACAAAAAAACTTGCCCGATAGTCAGCATATGCGGGATTATATCATTTGAGGAGCTTCTAGGAGAAATCAACAAGGTGGATGAATAACTCGAGATCGATGAGGAAATGGGGTTCCTATTTTTCCCTTCTTCTGTGAACCATATGACCAGGTTAAGGAGGCATTACCAAGTTCCAAACCCTCAATCATCTTCTACCGATAAGGGAAAAGGTATTGAGAATATTCCTATGCTGGAAATGACCCTTAAGGAGAGTAAGATCCTCGATCAATTAAAGAAGACCCAAGATAACATAACTCTATGGGGACACTTTATGTCCTCCTAGTTGAACCAGAATTCCTTGATGAAACTACTCACCAAGCCCAGAGTCCCTCATTCCACCATGCCATAAGAAGCAGTGAATCTGGTTGAATCTCTAACCTTTACTAGAATGCTCACTTTATCTGAAGAAGAAATCCCTAAGATTGGACCTAATCGTAACTAAGATCTCAATATATTTGTCAAAGAAATGGGAAAGACTATCCCAGTCTCTCTTTTTGATAATAGATCATCTCTTAACGTCTGGCCGTTGAGGACCCTTAATTATTTGGGACTAGGGTTGTTTAGACAATGTTTCGTAGAAGAAATTAATATTTTTGAGACTTAAAGTCATATGTTGTAGACTAAGTAGACATATTCTAAACATCTAAATAACATGTAGAGGATAAACCACGAATTTGTATGGATTTATAAGCAAGTAATCTGGAAAAGAATTGGAAGAATGGAAATTAAAAGAAAAAATTACGGCTCTTGAAGTTTATGTCAATTTTATCCCATTAAATCTTTATACCTGATGAATTCAAACATATTTTACGTAGAAAATCATGTAGTTAGGTATATAGTACTTGTAGTAATGTTGTTTGGGAGTTTGGGCATCGTTAATGAAGATTTGGTTGAGGTTGCAGAGGTAAACCCATAACTAGACAATAACAGGATTTGTCATAACTGCTTTATTGATTTATAGATCAAGAACATCGATTGATTGACGATCGATTGATCGATCGACCCCCTTTCCACGATTGATCGATCCCTCCTGGAAAACTACGTAATTTTCTTCGATTTATTTAATCCCGTTAAAATGCGTAGGAATCCTTGAGTACTATTATCAGAACATAATGGGATATAGAGAAGACAAGTAGGGTCTGGATAGACTCCATTGAGTGAAATTTAATGTAGGATGATATTATGGGCTAACGAGGAGATATTCATATGTATAGGAAATCATGCAGGCATTTAATAAAAGATCAAGACCATAAGGGAGTTAGACTAGAAGGTAAGTGAGAGTGTGCCTACTGAAATTATACTTAGGAAGGTAGAATACTTCGAGAGATGAGAAGTAAATATGAGTTAAATTATATATGAGAATAAAAGTGACGCAACCGCTATGCGAGATAATCGATTAAAATGTGCTAAGAACGAATAATTATAATTATGGGTCGTGGGCGTACCTAATTTAGAAATGTGAATATTTATATATATATATGACTGTGTGATTGTGTATATATTATATATATGTGTAAAAATCATACCCGAGCTACTTGCTATTATGGGGGTTTTCGCGCCGGGACAGTCTTATCTCGATTGGGCCTTTATGGGGGATAACGACTTGTACCCTAGAAGATAGTATCCTTAATACAGGCTATTTGAGTGATAGTCAGATGGTCCTAAGAGACGTAAGGATATGTACAAACCTCTTAGTGACTTAGAACTATACTTCGCCTCCATTTGTATGTGTTTTGTGCTAATACAGTTCAAGAGTGATTCTGAACTAGTATTTCCCTTAGTACGAGTCATACGAGGACTTGATAGCAGAGTATACCAATACCATAGATTTTATGTGGGGTGCTGATAATATATATATTATATGAGTGACTAATATATATATACTTATGTATGGGAACTTTCTACTGTGCATAAAAGTAGTTAAGTAATGGATAAAAACTCCAACTTTATTATAAGTGTATGGGAATTTTGTAACAATACTAATTTATTCTATGTAACGTGAGACATATGAGAGAGTTTAATTTTCAGAAATTAATTATCTTAGCCATATTATTTTCTTGGAATGAAGCCTTATGGGAAAGTTGAGTTAAAATAAACTTCAGAGACTAATATTACGGTAGGCGTGCACACTAGATGAAAGGTGAGAATTCTCAAGAGAGTGTCGCATACTAACATGGTTGTTGCATTAGCTGGTAAGCATTTTAAATACTTGCTAAACTATTTTAAAATGTTTTACACTCGGGATCTGACCCGTTTCCTGTTACTTCTTTTTCTCTTGTATATATGTACATATTGCAGGTGCCCAGCCACATGGGCATCATGCTTAGATTCTTTGGACGGGACGTGCTGCAGCTTATGTGGGAGTTGCAGGCCCTTGCTTCAGACGACCACTTTGTTGAATATACTCTTATTTTAGTTCTGCTTAGTTAGGGAATGTGTCTCCCGTTCCTCTATTCCATTTGGATTTTTCACAGATTTATGTTCATTTATATTTCCAGTATTCGGTGCTCGTTGGGATTTAATTATTGTCGGGATGGCTTCATTTACAGTTTTAAACTGGTTTCGTTTTATCTGAATGGTTGAATTCTTGGGTGTTTATTACCATTATTTAAATTTATGTGATTCTTAAAGTGTTAGTTATTAAAAAGGTTTTCATATCTGGATTTAAATAAAATGGAAATAAGCTTTTAAATTGTTTTGACACTTAGCTTAATTATTTAGGGTGTTTAAATTGGAAATTTATTTTGCGATAGTGATGCTAAGAATGAACCAACCATTCACCTTGATTTTAATTTAATAAAGAACTGATAATCCGGTATTTAATTAGGCGGGGTGTCACAGGTGGTATCAGAGCATCAAGTTCTAGTGTCCTTTAGGATCTGTACGGCTTATTTTCGCTTTCAGCTCAACTTCTTTGATTTAGAGCCCTAATATTGGGAATGTTGTATTCATCTTTATGCATTGGGAATTCGTGCTTCTGCAATTTGTTTATGTGAATGATGAACTCATCCAGATTATTTAAATTTTCAGATGGCTTGTCAAGGAGAGCAAGCTAAAGCCATTGGGGGAACCAATGAGCAAGGTCACATCACCCCTCATCTATCTTCGGAAAGGGTGTCAACCACCGAATTACCAGGTTTTATGGCACAGGAAGTTACCACTGTAGTCTTAAAGTACCAAGATCTTAGCATCCAGCTTTTTGGGGGCAAAAGATCTCGAGAGAATAGTCAATCTGACATGAATAGAGTTAACTATTATGTGAAGACACCAAAATCGCAGAAATAAGTTCCATCAAGACCAAAAAAGCCACAAATTTAACAAATCATGCATGGAAAGCCACACTACAGGAATATTGATTTTTCCCAGCATAAATTAAATTCCGAAAAAAGCACTAAAAATGCCGGTAACGCTTTTTACGGCACTTTTTGCGGCATTTCTACAAGTGCGGTAATAGCCAATGTGGTAAAAGAACAACGACATTTAAAAAAATGCCACGAAAAGTTAGCGGCACTTATAGAGGCATTTCCACAAGTGCGGTAGCCAATGTGGTAAAAGAACAACGACATTTTAAAAAATGTCGCGAAAAGTTAGCGGCACTTATAGCGGCATTTCCACAAGTGTGGTAGCCAATGTGGTAAAAGAACAACGGCACTTTAAAAAATGTGGCAAAAAGTTAGCAACACTTTTAAACATTTATATTAATGTTGGTCATAACCTTTTAACGGCATTAAAAAATGTTGATAATAATCTTTTGCAACACCTATTAAATGTTCAACACACTTTTGGCGGCACTAAAAAAATGCTGAGAATAAATATAGCGGCATCAAACAAAATGTTGACATTATTTTGTAATATATGATTGGGAACAGGTGTTAAAAAAATCAATTATAAGAAGTATTGTATTTATGTGCAAATACATTACCAAAACTTTAAATTAAGAGGGCAGTAATCAAATTAAAACGTCATTAAATTAAAACCAATAGTATTCATCGTAAATAAATATAGTTGTGCTTGGAACAATTATCCATTCACAAAATAAAATGTATCACTTGTCCAATAAGAAAAAGGGGGAAACAGGGAAACTAAATTTTAAATAATGTACGATCCTTCTTCATTAAAGTCAAACATCCTCTTCGGCCTACAAAATAAAAAAGTCAATTGTTAGCCATTGATACTTATTCTTTAGTATTTTAATTAAAAAAATAAAATTAAAAATTAGTACATTAGCAATATGCCACGCTACTGTTGAATGATGTGCATCTCCAATTGTGGACTTGTTTCCATAAGGTCTAGGCAATGATTCTTTTGTTACAAATGTTTTCTCAATATATACTTCCCAAAAGTCTTCACCCAGTTGCGTACCCCCTACTTTTGTTGAAGGGTCCTTGCTCACAATGAATTCACTTGCCACAACCACTTTTGGAAGTCCGAAAGTAAGAAGGTCTACAATTTTAGGAAGTGCATTATTTGAGACCCTTTGTCGTTGTTGATGGTGCTTCTTCTTCTTCTTTGATGGTTCGTTCTACAAATAAGATGAATATGTCATCAACCATATATTTCTGGAAAAAAATCATCAGAGTTTAATTTGTTTTTAAGACATCCCAATAATTTTAAGACTATATACAACCAAATATGCCAACAACTTAATGTCAAGTATACATAAACTCTCCAAGAAAGCACAGATATATTGTTCCCTTTAAAATCCTTTAAATTAGTAACATACTTGAATTGAAGTAGCATTCGTTTGCTCACTAACACGAGCAGCAGTCTCGGGGGCATCCAAGTGTTGAGAATTTGCAATCTACAAAAAATGAATTATTTCAGTCATGAAAACATATAGTCATAAATTATGATTTTAAAAAGTAGTTATCTACTTGCCTGTTGAGATGGAATTATTTCAGACATGAAAACATATTGTCATAATGTATCACTTGAGTTTGATCGTTCGGTCGAGCTAGAATCTGAAAGGGAATGAGAACTGGGCTGAGATTGTGGTTGAAATGGTGGTTGGAGACTGGATTGTGAGTGCAATCGTGAACGGGAATGTGCCCGTGAGAGGGATTTACTGTGCCTCTGTGATGTCATAGCAACCTGCAATAATAAAAATTCACCACTGAGTTTACAAGAGTTATATATATACTAGGGTATGCCCGTGCCTGAAGGCACGATGATAATTTTCCAAAGTATCAATCGTGATCAAGTCATAAAGTTTCGTATTATAGTATCAATCGTGGTAAATTTTCTTGAAGGCATGACGAATACTTTCAAAGTATTTAATCGACTATTTTTTTGTAAAATATTTTATATTATAATAAAAAAATGTCCTTTAATTTAGAAATTTTGGGCAAAATTTCATTTGTTTATAGGACTGTCCCACTGCTAAAACAAAATAAGCACAATTATTTCTTATCTGACAAACAACTCAAAAGCTATCAAACACGTTAACTACAGAAATACGCGTCCACGGGATCATCATAAAATAGGTAAAATGTTCACATACAACAAATGAAAATTTACAAATTAGTACAAAAAATAGGTAAAATGTTCACAGCGAACTACTCACTCCCAAATACCAAACCAATCTTTACAATTCTGCAGCATACTCTGCAGCTTCAATACCAATTCTCATATCAGGTTCAAAAACAATCTCTAGCAAAGGCACCCCTGCCCTGTTCAAATCAACCTCCATAAGAAAAATAAATTAATAAAGCACAACCACCCTATAACACTGATGATTGATAGAAGGAAAAACGAATAGTAGTGTCGATAAAAGACAACATTAAAATATCTAAATCAAATAACCAAATGATATAGGCTTGTCAGACTATTTGAGCTACTGCATAATCTTAATGTACCCTTCCCTCGACATTGCAAAGGGAACATGAGTTTTACCTTGCAACCATCAAGTTGATTTGATAAAGCCTGGGGCTAGCGCTATTATTCGAAATTCAAAGATTGACATGTTTATGGGGTCGATAAGGCTGACAGTTGACAAATGGGGGCGTACTGAACTAACTGAACCTATCACATTTGACGCTAAAGAGGATAACAATCTCTCCCTAATTGAGTATGAGCTGGTTAATGTTGTTGACTAGTGTCCTGATCTGCTGGGGTCTAAGATGTTGAGAGATGAAGCTTTGTAAAACAAAAGGCCTTAAATGTTGTCCAAATATTTGAACCAGATGAATATGAAAAAAGGCTGATCATACTCTATATAACTTTTTTTATGACAACATTCTTTTTCTAGAATATTTACTCCTAACTTTGTTGACATTAGTGACTTTAGTTTACCTAGATTGAATTGCAACTTTAGCAGGGGTTGTTATTCAGGACAGAAAAACAAATCGAATTAAAGAAACTAAAATAAAAAAAAAAAGTCTTAATAAATTGAACCATATGAATATGAAAAAAGGCTACTAATAAGAGAAGAAAAAATAGATTCTACAAAGACCTTTTCTAATCTTCCCGACCAAAAGTAACTAAGAGCTTATACTGAACCCAATGAATATGAAAATTCCCTCTACAGAATTACCACATCAAGGTAATCCCCAATATTAAAACTAAGATTGCTCAATGACTCTCTACCACTGTCAAGTCGTCTGGCGTTCGGAAGGTGGAAAGTAAACCCTAGCTCTCAATTGAGTTGACTGATAAAAATCCAACAGGAAGAAGATACAATTTCATATTTATTCAGAAATTGTTTGTTTTAACTTTTAATTGATTGTTAATTCCACTGCCGAGCGATGGCTCTCGCACTCGCGAAGCTCAAAATCATCGTCGGTGCAAGCATAGTTGGGTCTGTTCTAGCGAAATAAGGATGCTTATCCGACTTTTTCTCGGTGCTCTCAACATCGTCTTAAAGAAAATTAGACAAGACGATGCTCCTTCATAAAATTCTAAATCAAGAGATGATTCTTTGATGGCACAGGTTAATCGCCTACAGCAGGACCTGCAACCCCTGGCATCCAATAGACCACTGATAATTGTAACATCTAATGGTTCAGGTGGTGGTAGCAGACATGGTGTAATTATTATTATTCTAGTTATAGGATATGTCTATGTTTGGTGGAAGGGTTGGAAACTTCTTGATATGATGTTCGTAACACGACGTGATTTATCTGATGCATGCAACATGATAGCTAAACAAATTGAGATGGCTTACTCGTCAATTTCTGTAACTAAGCGACATTTATCTTCAAGAATTGACCATGTGGAGTGTAAATTAGATGAGTGTGCATAACTTATTGCTGCTACAAGAGACGAGGTTTCTGAACTCCGTAGAGATATGAAAGTGTTTGGTGTGGATGTTCAATCCATACACCACGCAGTTCAAATCGTGGAGAGAAAAATAAATTGAATTGAAGGGAAATATGATTTCATAATTGATGGAGTGGGGATATTGATAGCTCACACCATGGACATTTGCAGAAATGTGGAAAGTATTTAAGAAACCCCATCTAGTTCATCAGGGCCAAGTCTTGAATTGCCACCGACGACACCTGCATCAAGGACTAGGTATTTACCTCCTGATTTATTATTGGAACTATCATCTCCTTCCAATTCTAGTGGATCTCACAATTATGCTACTTCAAATGGATCTCAAAAGGTTAAGCGGCCTCTGCAAAGTACTGTCTCGGCTTTTGGCTTGAAGTATATTCATGGGAAATCAAATTTCATTGAAGAAATGAGCAATCCTAGTCCTCTAGATTCAAATAGGGTTGATAAAAACAATGGGAATTCCAGTTCTAGTTTATTTGGGCAGAGATTCCCTGCATTTCTCGCTATAACTCGGAGTGCAATGCAGTTATTTAAGTAGACAGTAAGAATAAAATACACATTGTTTATTCACCATTTAAACAGAGAAAATATATATTTTTTACTTTATGACAGGAGAAAGGTCCTTGTTTGCCTAGTTGAAGATCATCCCTCGTATATATAGGGAAGCCATATTCATTGAAATGGAGACGAGGTGCTGAATTTATTAGTGATGCTATTTATGTTATAAGATTTATTTAGGATGCAAAAAAAAGTTCGTCTTTCGGATAAGAGAAAGTTCTTCCCGCCTCTCTGACCACAAAATGTTCGATTTTAGTAGGATATACGAAAGCGAAGAAAAACATGGCATCTCTTCTTCTAGCTTCCAGAAGTACCTCCTTAACCAGATCAGTTAGCTCATGGAGTGTAGCGTCCATCCATGTGTAAATTTGAACCTCTCCTTTGGGTTCCTTTCCTCCTACTTGAAAATATCCATCTATATAATGAGCTACAATCTTTATAAAAACGCGAAGCAACAATGAACATGTCTTCTCGCGAGGGTCGAGCTTAGACTGAAGAGGCCCTAGAGGATCCCTAGCCGAAGGGGGAAGAGGTGTTCTCTACTCATTAAAGTATATAGATGATGTTTACTGCAATGGAAGTAGAAGTCAAATGGGGGTCTATTGCAAATAAATAGTTGAAAAACCCAATCTGAGAATAAAGTCTTCGCATGCACGGCCCTGTGTCAACTCTACTACCACTTGCATAATTGTTCCACAACGTAACTTTTATCGAAGTACATCAAACACAAAAGAACAGAAATCCACCAACGTACATCAATAGATACTACATGATTTAATTGAACAAATTTTTAACTTGATCAAGGAAAATTCTAGCAATAAGTGTTTTCAAATAAATAGATTAAGATGTTATATATATCTTGAACATGAAGAAAGGGTGAGTGTTATTGATGTCATCCATATGCATAGAAACATAGATTATAGCATACACACCCATGACAAAGTCAATGCTGGGAAATTACTTCCAAATTACTCATCCTCCTTAAACAACCCATGCCCTAATCAGTAGATCTTTTGGCCCTATCAGAGCTATCACAGATTTACAGTCAAATAATGTACTGAATATTCAAAATTAATAGTCGACTATATGAATGCCCATATTAAAACATGCACTATGCTCTGCTATACGTTGCAGTTTTACACTTCACTTAATGGACTCCCAATTAGTACATTTGACCTAAAAAATAACATACTTTTGTAAAGATGTACTGAAACACTGCGGTTCCTGTGAACAAGAGAAGTTCAAAATGTATTCAGTTTTCCATTTCGTATTAACAACTTCATATATCCTATACATTTTAAATCAACGAGTTGTTACTGTCTGAACATGGAATTTTCATCATCAAGGATTTAATACACTCGTAAAAACATCTGTATTTAGACAGGGGGAGATATGATCAAATGCCCACACTGAAAGGGGGCTCTCAAAAATTATTATTCTCCTCCTCTTACATTCTTATATGTTTTTTTTTATGTTTGGTCATATAAGAGCTCAAACTCTATACAAAGGTTTTGTTGTGTTAATAGAAATTTTTAACTACACCAGTAACCACATGTGTCAGGAAAACCTCGACATGACCATCAATCCAGCTCCTGGCCCTGATGGCTTCACTGGGATTTTTTACAAGTCTTGTTGGGACATTGTAGCTGAGACTATTTATAATGTTGTAAAAGAATTATATATGAATATATGAATATCTGAACAAAGTTGAAACAACATATTTAACGCGTGCATGTGATCTCTGCATCAGTTAGTTATGCATAGTACCTTTGGTATATGCTGTTTCAACTAGCATATTCTTTTTTTACAAAATGTTGCAATTCTTTCGATACTGCAGACACTAAGAGTTCCGAGGGTAAGATCAGCACCTTCATGTTTTAATTTTGTGAATGTTGCAATCCTATCTTTTGTATTATTTTTTGAATGTTCTCTAATATATGTACCCTGTTGGACTTCCTATTTGCCAAGCCAAGTATCAGTTGAAAAATTAATAAAATGAAGGTTGAAAATAGGTCTGCCTCTACTTGTAGACGCTATAGTGGCCTTCCTAATGTTTGTCTTTCAATTTGATCCCTATTATCCTACAACTCATTCCCACACTTGTTAATATCTATACTTGTAGTTATAATTCCTAAACAATCAGAACATATTGCTAAGGCAATATTAATGATACTTAGGAACAATGAGGAAAAAAATACTCAGGCACAAGAAAGCATAAGACTCAAGCATCATCATCAAGAATAAAAAGGCATATACGAAAAGAATATCAAACTCAATAATCAATACTCATCATCATAAAAAAACGCAGTCATTCATTAATCATCAATAAACACAGAAATAAAATTGAAAACAAAAAGAACATAACTCTCCATCATTATTTATCCATTCATATATATGATATGAAACAAATAAAATGCATTCAGTCATTAGTCATTTTTAAAATATTAAACTAAGAACATCTAAGCATCCTTACAAATAAAACCATTCATAATTGAAAAATTCGCGTCAATTGTCATCTTCATCCATGTCAGTATCATAATCATCACTGGTCTCCTCATTTTCATCACTTTCATCTATATCACTCTCATTAGCTTCCTCGTCCACCTCTGAATCATCTTCATAAGTCTCTGTCTCAGAAGCATCCTTATTAATATCAACACAAATATCATCACCGCCATCAATGTCAACTATATTGTCAACAGTCGTTCCCTCCACACCAGCCCTAACCCATGTAATATCCCCATCATGGTTGATTAGAGTGTCATCCGATTGTTGGATATTGTATGGCTCAACTTCTGCATCTATTGTGTCATCTCCATAAGTATCTTTACCATACATGTCATAAAAATCTCTCGGTGTCATCTTCACGATAGCATGCCAATCTTCTTCAATCGGGTCTCACACATACCAAATTTGTTTGGCCTGAGATGCTAATATAAACGGTTCATCTGACAGTCGATTATTCTGAGTATTCAATCTTCTCTCACGCTGCTTTGTGCGAAACCTAAACCCATTTACAATATATTCCGTATATCTTCTAGCCCAATGGGAGGGGCCTGAAGCCAAAATTGTAACTTCCTTTGACACCTTTCCCTCACTTAGATTCCGTACCTAATTTTTTCATATGATTGAGTAATAGAAATTAGATGTGTAAAAATTAAATGTGTCATTAGAATATTAAAATGTGGTTACATATAAATACAAATATGACTTACATGATCCCCAAACCACTTGTGAAACGTTTCGTTGTGAATGCGATTAATTTCGTAGTGTCCCACACGAGGTCTCTCCTGTTTTAGAATATTTATATGTTTCCTGTAAAACATGTATGTATAAATTGTATAACGTAGAGGGATATTTAATTACATAAAGTTTAAAATCCATTCGAATGTTATCTTACTCGCGAAAAGGCTTCATTGCGGCGAAGTCGAATAACACGTAACGATGTGCTTGTGAAAACGAAGTGTCATCAAGCATAAATGCTACTCCTTTACCTAATGTACGACCTATTGAGCTTGAGTTTTCATCGGCTTCATCATTTCGTAAAGGTCGATTTAACTTACTCTCAACATCACCCAGGTACCTCGCACAAAATGTTGTACATTCCTCTGCTAGGTATCCTTCATCAATTGAACCTTCTGGACGACTTCGGTTACGAACATATTCTTTTAGTGTGAATAAAAACCTGTTCATCATTGTAAAAAAATTATAGTATTTATATGCATTAATTTAGATGGCACATAAATAATGCATACACGAAATATACCTCTCGATGGGATACATCCATCGAAATTGTACTGGTCCAGCAATCATTGCCTCCTCAGCTAAATGGATTGTCAAATGCTCCATAACATCGAAAAAATTTGGGGGGAATATTTTCTCTAGATGGCAGAGTGTAGGAGCAACACGATCTTGCAAATATTCATAATCTTTGAAGGTCATTGTCTTTGAACAGAGATGCCGATAAAAATTACATAATTCGATCAAAGACTTTGCTACATTCGTAGGCAATGATTTTCGTACTGCTAACGGGAGTAGTTGTTGCATTATGATATGATTATCGTGGCTCTTAAGTCCAGAAATATTCCGGCCTTTAATGTTTACACGCCGTGAAATATTAGATGCATAACCATCTGGGACTTTGATATTCTTTAAAACCTTACAAAATATGTCTTTATCACTTTTACTCATTGTGAAGCATGCTGGTGGTAAATATACTTTGCTATCTGGCAAGCTCTTAGGGTGCAATACTTTTCGAATACCCATGTTCTCAAGGTCTCGATGAGCCTTTATATTATCTTTTTACTTTCCATCAACATTTAACAATGTCAAAAGTATGTTATCGAACACATTTTTCTCTACATGCATAACATCAAGATTGTGACGAATCAAGTGATCCTTCCAGTATGGCAACTTAAAGAATATTCTTTTTTTCTTCCAATTTAGAGAACTATCACAATTCCCTTCACTGCCGATACTCAATTTTCTCTTCTTCATTGTCGATGAGTGACCCTTCTTATTATTTCTTTCCATTGCCTCTAATTGCTCCAAGATATCACCCCCGGATACTTGAGTGGGATTGACTTCTCTTTCAACTTTCCCATCAAAAGCTACGGTATCATTTCTAAATTTATGGTTGTGATCCAACCACCGACGATGACCCATATAGAAAAATTTCTTCCCATTCTTTAACCACTGTGAACGAGTGTTCTTGTTGCAACAAAGAGAAGCTAATCTCCCTTTTGTACTCCAACCTGACAAGTTTGCATACGCAGGAAAGTCATTAATTGTCCACATTAACGTTGCACGCATACAAAACATTTTTTCAGACGATGCATCGTAAGTAAGTATGCCATCATTCCACAATTCCTTCAATTCGTCAATGAGAGACTGCAAGTAAACATCAATATTATTTCCTGGGCCGCGTGGACCATCAATCAACGTAGACAGTATAAGATAAGGTTGTTTCATACACATCCACGGAGGAATGTTGTATATCATCAAAACAACGGGCCACGTGCTATGAGATATGCTCATTGTTCTAAAAGGATTGAATCCATCGGCTGCTAGTCCGAGCCTAACATTGCTCGAGTCACTAGAAAAATTTGGATTTTGTTGATCGAAGGTTTTCCATGCTTTAGAATCAACCGGGTGTCTTAATATGCCGTCGTCATCGCGTTCCTCCGCATGCCATCTCATGAGGGAGGATGTTTTCAACGACATAAAAAATCTCTGAAGCCTTGGTTTCAGTGGAAAGTACCTAACAACCTTTGCGGGAATTTTTTGACCCCTAGCTTCTTCATCATCAAACTCACCCGAAAATTGCTTCCATCTTGATGTATGACATACTATGCAATCCTCACGATCTTTATTCTCTTTCCAATACAGCATACAATCATTTGGACATGCATGAATTTTTTGATAATCAAACCCCAAATAATTAACCATCTTTCTTACTTGAGAGTATGAACCTGGTAGTTTCTCACCCTCCGGAAGTGCATCTTTTAAGAATTGAAGCAATTCTGTAAACGACGTGTGGCTCCACTTATAAAGTGTTTTCATATGAAATATCCGAACAATAAATGAAAGTGATGAGAAAGATTTGCAACCAGGTTACAACTCGCGTTCCCCGTCTTTCAACAACTTGAAAAATGCTGATGCATTTTCATCCATCCCATCCTGGTCTTCGTACGGGTCGTTACATCGCATACCCTCTTCACTTTGATTTTCGAATATATCATGTAGTAGTCCACACATATCATCTATTGTATTCGAGTCATACACTTCATCCGCTCCACTAATTCCCATTGTGTATGGAGCACCTTTTACGTGATAAATCCACCTAATGTAATTCTTAACAAACCCATGTACGATCAGATGCTCATAAACAACTTCTCTTTTATGGCTAATGGTATTTCGACATTTCTTACACGGGCACTTGATCACTAGCTCATGGTATTTATTGGCAAATGCAAAGTCAAGAAACTCATTAACTCCTTTAATATAAGGCAGATAAACACTTGACAACTCCATCCAACTCTTATCGCTATCCATTTGAAAAGATTGTTGATTACCTCACACTATCCCTAACTTGTTGTTAGATTCATTAGAAAAAATTCATAAAAAATACAATAATAAAAAAAATGTTAAACCATAAATCATTAACATGCTCCTTCAAAACTGTAAATTTACAAATAATAAGACTCTAATTTTAACACCATTTGGATGTGGCCTTATATGAAAACTACCAATATTTAGTGATATAAAATGAAGAAACTTAACTATCAAGATATTTTAACCTTAATTAGTTAACAACAATTAAAAAACTCACTCATAACATAATCAATTACTAAACTATATTAATGTAGCAATGAGTCATGACACATTAAGAAGAAGACTACGCCTAATGCCTAAACATTTTAGCTTAAATGAAAACAATGTATAACGAATGAATACCCCAACACAACAACTCACATCAAGACTTAATTTTCTAAAAGCTAAAAAGATTAAACACAAAATAATCCATAAGGCCCTCGCTTAAAAAAAACTTTAGTAAAAAATAATCATTACGAAAAACAAATCTCCTTGTCAATAATGAGATAGCATAATTAAATCATAGAATCTATATGAAAATGCTACTAAATCAAAATGTCCAGAATAGAAAATAATATTAAAACTTGTTTGTTATCTTAAAATTCAGCACTTGTTGCATGAATAAATAAAGGGGCTTACTAAATTCAACTACAATATAAAAAACTAATTTTGTAAAGATACCATCACAACAACATTAATTACAAAACGGAACATATACAAACTAAGTTGAATGACTGAAAAAATTGTAAAAAGGTTGTTACATTTGTTCGCGCAATAAGTATACTGTCGCACTCTGGCGATTAGCTCTAGCTTGCAGTTTAGACATTATCATATATAAAAGTAAGATGAATTAATAAATCTAAAATAGTTTAAAATAAACGAATAAAGGCATGTAGACCCATCTAATTTTCATTTAGAGTTGGTAAGTTTTGTAATATTAAACTAAAAGGCTAATGTGATACATATATACCTGCACACATGAATACACACATACATATACATGATAAATAATATGTATATATCAAACTAAAATGCAAATGTGACACATATATACCATCACATGAATGCACACATACATAAACATGAAAAAAATATGTATAGAACCCCCTATAGTAAAAAAACACGTCGATTTAGATGGTTAAAATAATACTAATCAATTAAAACAGTGGTATTAGAGTTGCACAAAGATGATATCATAGGGAGTGATTTAAGTTTACGTTGAACTGGACTTTTTTAATCAATTGAAATAAATGAAAGAGTGAAAAAAAATTGGTAGTTACCAAAAATAGATAAGAAAATCCAACTGAATACTTCATCTAATTATATAAATAGAACAAAAAACACAGCAACAACTAACAAATTAAACATTTCTAACACTTTTCTCTCGCACATCAATTAAAATTAAAAAAAATTCAGTACTTTTTTCTCTCACAAAAATACAAATTATAACAAAACAAAGATTACACAACAATAATTACCATAATAACACCCCCTACCAATTTTGTACTAATTTTTCCTTTCGAGTTTCTTGCACCCCCGCTATATCTAATTTTTCCTTATTTAAAGTGTCTATCATAACCATTATCTATATGCATAAATTTTGTATAACACAAATGTTACGAAAAAATAAAGATTACACTATTTCATATACATGATTATATAATATCAAATCTGGAAAAAAAAGAGTTAAATATTAAAGATGTTAAAATATTATTGATTCGTGTCTAATGAGACTGGTATGGATTTAAAAACTCACAGGTACATATCACGAACAAAAGAAAATATTACCTTGCTTCTGGGATTTCTTCTTTCTAATATATCTTTCTTGTGAAAACTCTTTGCCTCTATTGCCAGTAACAAATAGAACCCAATCAAAAGCCAATATATGCAAGAGTGTGATTCTCTGAGCCAAAAAAAACATAGAAATAAGAAAAATACACTGAAATACACGGAAATAAAAAGAATACACCGGAATAAACAAAATAAAACGTAACTTACCTCAAAGTTTCAAAGAACAAAACCGTTCTTCTAACAGGGAAACAGCAAAAATCGTGCAAAGCTTCAAAGATCAAAATCGTTCAAAGCTTCAAAGAAAAATACCCCGAAATAATGAAAGTGATTATCTGAACCTCCGAAAATTGAAATATGGGTGAGATGAGAGCACCGTCATCCTTCTTATAACAAGGGACCAGCAAAAATCGTTCCAAGATAGGTGAGATTGAGGTAGATACTTGATAAGGTTTGTTGAGGATTAGGTTTAGGAGATTGAGACAGATACGGGAGAGAGGAGAACGTGCCGGGAGATCCATCCAAGCTACGCGACTTTACCCGCCAAAAACTAGGGTAAAAGTGACATTCTTTTAAAAGAAAATAAGACCTGCCATATTTATTTAAGTGAAGGTAATTTTTTCCCAATTTTAGTGGCATTAGTTATGAAATGCCTAAAAATCGCGGGGCGTGATCGAGGGGTGGAGGCCAAGCCTTAAGCATTAGAGGCCTAGGCGAACCATAGGCGTAAAAAGGCGTGAAAAAGCGTTTAGGCATTTTTTAATATATTTTAATATTTTTTGACTATGACAACGCTATTAAAAATACTAAAACGGTACATAGCTTAAAAATATGTCGAAATATTTGTAAATTAAAATACTATTTTTTTAAAATACAAAAAAAAAATTACATTTTTTCACGCCTTACCCTAAAAAATGTTGACTATCATTGACCACGTCTTGATCCACACCTAGGACCAAAACTTGGCGTATCTAAAAAGCCTCGCACCTTGGCGCCGCCTAGGCGCATTTTTTAGAACACTAAAATAGATTATGTATTTTTAGGACTTAAAATAATCTTGATTATGTATATAGGACAACAAATAATTCGTTTCCATTTTTAGTCCCTATTTTTAAATTAAAGAGACACGTGGCAAGTTGTGATTGGTTGGAGTTTTATGAAAATGGGTCAGCGCCAACACCTTTATTAAAAAATAGGGACTAAAACTATAAATAAAATATTTGTTGTCCCATTTTCAAAATACATATTACAATAGGTCCTAAATTTACAAATCCCCATTAAAAATGCTCTACTTATACGGCACATCAATATAAATGCCGTGAATTTTTAATACTTATAAATAAATGCTGGTAAAAATAAAATTCGCAGCATTTTTGAATAATACCGAGAAAAAAGTGCCGAAAAAAATTAGTTTTCTTGTAGTGCCAAAAGCGTCAGGGCCAACAAATCCGGGGTCAGAGTGAAGACACAAAGAGGTTTTTCAAATGTGGAATGGACGGTCATGAACGTCGAACTTGTTCGTATCAGACTGGAAAGGAACTCCAACCTGACCGACGAGAACTTTCAGGACTGTACTTTAAGTGTATACAATCGGGTCACAAGTGGAGGGACTGTCCTCGACTTGATATCGTTTTTCACCAAGATGCTCAACAAAGCAGACACGACCAAGGAAAAGGTGAGACTGGGCAACATGGTAGAAATCAATAGAACCGTAAAATGAGGCAGTTTAGAGGTAGGTGCTTGAACTGTGGCAGGATGGGTCATAGGCGGCACGACTGCCCAGATAAGGGTGAGGTACCCCAACAGATAGGGAAAAAACAATACGGTTGTGTGTACAACGTCCAGTATACTGGAATTCAGCAATCACCATTGGCTATTGAGGGTATGTTTCTTCTTCCTAGTACTATGGGATACATTTTATTCAATATTGGGGCATCGCATTATTTTATGTCTACTCATTTTGCATGGGCCTTAGGGTTTTTAGACACTACCGAGAGTACGGTGTTATGCATAGACTCACCATTAGGAAAGGGTCCACAACTTTCTTTATGTGTCGGGGTGTAGGTATATAGATTGGTAGTTTGATTTTTCCTGCAGACATTCTAGTTTTAGTCGTATGTGAACACGACGTCATTATTAGCATGGATTGGCTCGCTGCATATAGATCCATGATAAATTGTTTTGGTAGGAGTATTATCTTTGCCATTTCGGGATATGAGATGCTTTTGGTGGAAATTCCTTACCCATGGGGAGGATCTTCCACCCATTTGTATTATATAGAGGAGGATACCTCTAAGGAGATTTTCAATTGTTCGGCCCTGGCTCCATTGTAGAAGCTTCTCGCCTTGGGGCACTATGGTGTTGTTTGAGAAGAAAAGAGGTGGTTGACTGAGGTTATGCGTGGTTTACCTTGTAACTGAATAAGGTCACGATATGGAATAAATACCCAGTACTCAAATCGATGACCTGTTCAACCACGTGAGAGGAGCAACATTGTTTTCGAAGATAGATTTAAGACCGGGATACCATTAGTTACGAATTAGAGAGCAGGATGAGGGAGTTTATTAATAGTGGTATATACTACATTGAGATTTCTCATTTTAGTGATGTGATATCCAAGTATGATATTATTTCGGTTACAACTTTATAGAAATTATTAGTATGATAGTAGGCAGTTATTGCAAGGCTATCGGAGTGGTTGCCTTAGTGCAACATGTTTCGTTTTGGAGACGCCTCACCTGCGATAGGGTGGAACTTGCTCTTATATTATCTATTTTAGAGACTTAAGAGGGGATAATGGTCTCGAGATATTCGATCCTGGTGTGTGTAGGGACTTTGTTATTATGATTCAGTATGTATTGAGTTTACTGTTAAGTGAAAAGATTTAACTCATTATTATGGTTAGCGCTCAGGATTTGGTGATAGGAAATACATTGATATATCTATCCTTTAGAAATGTGGGAGATAAGAGTTATACGCATATATTTGGGGACATGATTTCGAGAGTCCTAATTTCATATAACAAGGTTTTTGGAATGTGAATACCACCAATACTGAATGATAGTGCACTTGGCAAAATGTTCTTTGTTTAAGTGTAATTATAGGAGGAGATGTAACTTTTTCGTCAAGAGATGGAATACAGGGGTACATGCTATGGACGGAGGGCCTAACGGATTCTGATAACCAACAATGCTAGGTAGTAGTGTATCGGGGGGGTTCCTTGTTTGGATTTCGCTTTGCGAGACATCCCACGCATGAAACTTAGCGTAAGGCTGGAAATGTGGAGATGTTTGGTCATTAGTCCATGAGTTCGGTGCCTCGATCTTAATAGGAGCAAGTAATTATAACTATAAGTTGGAAGATAAATTACAATATAAGGCCAGTGGAGCCGGTTGTGTGGTAAGAAAGCATTAAAAGTTTTATCACCACGGGTTGAGGAGTGGAACGATGATAAGGACAATTTAAAATTTTTGATTTCTATAAGTGATTGAGAATACCCAAGTGTTGTAACCGAGTTCAGAGCACAAGGGAAATAAAGAGTTGGGATGATTTTTAGTGTGGATTATCAGGGAAGAATTTTTAATACAAGAGAGAAGACATGTATTTATTTTGATGTATAGAGCATTGGTGATTTATTTTAGTTGTTGTATTTATTCGAGATAATTGTCGTACTTAGTTGGAGAGATTTTAGATTAGTGGTTTCTCTTTGGTTGTTGTGGGATTTGGATGCTCTATACCTTGTTTTGGATGGATTTAGTTAGTTTTATCGATAGTAGCGCTCCGTTCGCTCTCCTCGGGCGAGCGGGGAATCGACGTGTGGAGTATATGTTTGTGAGACTAACATAATGAGGTGGAAGTGGTAGATTTGATTAAGCGTCGCATGAAGAACGATAATCCATATATACGTGTGTGATTAGAGTAGCACACTCGAATTTAGTTTGAAGGCTGTGGGAAGCCATTTAAAATGGGGTATTCCTTGAGAAGGGTAAAATTTAATTATTATAGAGAACACTTGAAGCGGAGCTGTAATTAGTTAAATGTGATAAAGACTTGTGCATATAAGAGTGATGATGTTAGTATAGTATAAAAGATCTAGAAGTGCACATCGTGGAGAAAAGTGCACGGGTCAAAACTTTCGGTATACGCTAAGGAAAGAAGGGTAGTATTAAGTGTCACTTCATGTGAGACATTTCAAGGAAAAGTCGATGTTTAGCGGGACATAGTGAGTAGTCTCTGCATGCACTACTCATAGATAGAAATCGGTTGGAAAAAGAGGATCAACCAGAGAATTTTGTGGCTATCGAGAATTCATGTAATGGAAGAGGCCAGTAAAGTTTATTGGATGGGTTTCTACCCTCAAGGAAAGATCAAGGGTTCATCCAAACATGTGGAACAAGTCGCCCAAGAAGGAAGTGATTGATATTCCTTTGGGTTAATTTACAATATTAACTAGTGTGCCCAGTCTTCCTTTGAAAGGAAGGATCGCGCCGGTACGTGGTCCAACACGGTATTATTTTCAGAATTGGGACGAGATTTTAAAATCCCACCTTCAATATGGGATTTTCGAAAGCAACGAGTATAAGATTTCATTTTGAGTAGGATGTATCACCCATAGCCGGGGAGTAGGCTCACGGTGATTAACGATTAGTAGGGACACGTGAAGGTAATTTTGGAATCTTGGTGATCATTTCATTTTGATAACGGATATAACCAGTAACTGAAGTATAGTATAGTAGAGTTTCGTGGAATCACTTGTACCACTTTGTCACGAATGAGGTGCTTATTGCGGTTTTGGTGTGGAAAAACCTTAACTATTCTCCCTGAGCAGATAATCAGAATTTTGGATCATTCGAGAATAACCTGATGACTAAGGTGGAATTACCATGAACTATTTTAGGCGGCTTAAAATTTCTTAACTGGAAATCAAGATTTAAAGAACTGATAAAAGTGGCCAGATGTTCTTATAGTTTTTCTCAGCATGGGAGTTTTGTATTTAGAAAAATACGAGTAGTTGACACGTAGTGAGATGCGGCCTCCTAATGATATTGATAATGGAAGTTAATGATGTATAGGCTCGTCTTATGAGAATGTCGTCGGTTAGGAGCACAATGTGACGTGTTTTTAATGAGAGTGTTAAACAAGCTTACTGTGAGATGGGGGCTATAGTGATTGAGCACCTTACGATGTAGATAGTTTGCGTACTGATAACGTGTCCATATTTTTTTTACCAAGTAGGCCTTATTTTCTGAATTTCAGGACAAAATTCCGTTATTCGGAGGGAAGTATGTAATACCCCGTATTTTTATGGCCTTTAAATTTCAGGAGATTTATTAAATTTACTTGAGATAAATTAATTTAAAACTAATTCGAAAATTTGTTTTAAATATTTACTAGCGCGACGAGAGTTAGTAATTATTGAAAATTTGTTGATTTGTGAAATATTACTTATTGAGTAAAGTAATATGTAGAATTGAATTTGTTAAAAATTGTCACGAGTGAATAAAATGGCAATTATGGAAATTAAGTTGAGATGCACCTGTGTCGTGTAAGGACTAAATTATTATTACTAATAGGGAATAAACTATAAGCCGCCCGTATGGTCATTTCGAGTGTGCCAAAGTATCCGGAAGGGTCGAGATAGTCAGAAAAGTGTACCCGTGGGTTTAGTTTGGGTCTCGGGGAGTTTTTAGGCCTAATTGACATCCCAAGAGGGTATTATAGACATTTTACATTTTTCGGCAATTAATCCCGCGAATTTTCTAAGGATATATCATCCTTTAGGAGTTGTCTTCTAGGGTTAACAAACACAAAACCAAAGAACGACAATTAGAGAAGGAGTTGGAGAGATGTCCAAGCAACTCAAGGCCAAAGACTCACCCGTTTGCACTGCCACCACCACCAAAGCGTAGATCGCGCGACGAGGAACGCAATCATACCTCTTTCTTCCACAAATCAGAAACTCAAATTCCAGGCAAGTATCTATCTTTCTTTATTTTTAGTTAATGTTTCAATCATGTTGGTTTAGGGTTGTTTAGAACATGTTTCGTGCAAGAAATTAATATTTTTTAGACTTAAAGTCAAAACTTGTAGAGGAAGTAGACATAATCTGAACATCTAAATCACATGTAGATGATGAGCCACGAATTTGTATGGATTTAGAAGAAAGTAATCTGGAAAATATTGGAAGAATGGAAATTAAAAGAAAAAATTAGGGCTCTTGAAGTTTCTATCAATTTTACCACATTAAATCATTATACATGATGAGTTCAGACATATTTTACGTAGAAAATCATGTAGTTAGGTATACAGTACTTGTAGTAATGTTGCTTGGCATTTTGGTGATAATTAATGGAGATTTGGTTGAGGTTGGAGAGGTAAATTCGTAACTGGGCAATAGCAGGTTTCATCATAACTGCTTGATCGATCGATCGACGATCGATCGATCGATCTCCTTTCCTCGATCGATCGATCCCTCCTGGAAAACTGTGTATTTTTCTTCTATTTATTTAATGTAGTTAAAATGGGCAGGAACCCTTGAGTACTATTGTCAGAACATAATGGGATATGGAGAAGACCAGTAGGGTCTTGGCAGACCCAGTTGAGTGAAATTTAATGCATGATGATATTATAGGTTAACGAGGAGTTATTCATATGTATAAGAAATCATGCGCTCGTTTAATAAAAGATCAAGACTATACGGGAGTTAGACCAGACGGTAACTGGGAGTATGCCTACTGAAATTATACTTAGGAGGGTAGAATACCTCGAGAGATGAGAAGTAAGTACGAATTAAATTATATATGAGAATAAAAGTGACACAACCGCTATGCGAGAAATCAAGTAAAATGTGCTAAGAACGGATATTTATAATTATGGTTCGTGGGCGCACCAAATTTAGAAATGTGAATATTTTTTTTATATATATGACTGTGTGATTGTGTATATATTATATATTTGTGTAAAAATCATACCCGAGCTACTTGCTATCACGGCCGCGTCATGACAGTCTTATCTCGATTGGGCCTTTATGGGGGATAACGACTTGTACCTTAGAAGATAGTATCCTTGATACAAGCTATTTGAGTGATACTCATATCATCCTAAGAAACGTGAGGGTATGTGCTGACCTCTTAGTGACTTGGAACTATACTTCGCCTCCATTTGTATATGTTTTGTGTTAATACAATTCGAGAGTGATTCCGAACCAGTATTCCCTTAGTACGAGTGATACGGGGACTTGATATCAGAGTATGCCAACACCATATATTTTATGTGGGTTGTCGATAATATATATATATATATATATATATATATATATATATATATATATATACACTTATGTATGGGAACTTTCTACTATGCGTAAAAGTAGTTAAGTAATGGATAAAAACTCCAACTTTATTATAAGTGTATGGGAATTTTGTAACAGTACTAATTTATTCTAAGTAACGTGAGACATATGAGAGAGTTTATTTTTCAGAAATTAATTATCTTAGGCATAGTATTTTCTCTGGATGAAACCTTATGGGAATGTTAAGTTAAAATAAACTTTAGAGTCTAATAGTACGGTAGGCGTGCACACTAGATGAGAGGTGAGAATTCTCAAGCGAGTGTCGCATACTAACATGGTTGTTACATTATCCGGTAAGCATTTTAAATACTTGCTAAACTATTTTAAACTGGTTTACATTCGGGCTCTGACCCGTTTCCTGTTACATATCTTTTTGTTGTATATATGTACATATTATACGTGCCCGGCCACAGGGGCATCATTCTTAGATTCTTTGGACTGGACGTGCTGCAGCTTATGTGGTAGTTGCTGGCCCTTTCTTTAGACGACCTTTGTGTTGATTCTACTCTTATTTTAGTTCTTCTTAGTTAGGGCATGTGTCGCCGGTTCCTCTATTCCGTTTGGATTTGTCAGAGATTTATATTCATTTATGTTTCCAGTATTCGGTACTCGTTTGGTTTAATTATTGTCAGGATGGTTTCATTTATAGTTTTAAACTGGCTTTGTTTTATCTGAATGGTTGAATTATTGGGTGTTTATTACCATTCTTCATATTTATGTGATTCTTAAAGTGTTAAATATTAAAAAGGTTTTCATATCTAGATTTAAATAAAATGGAAATAAGGTTTTAAATTGTTTTGACAGTAAGCTTAATTATTTAGACTGTTTAACTTGGAAATTTATTTTGCGAGAGTGATGCTAAGAATGAACCAACCGTTCACCTTGATTTTAATTTAATGAAGGACTGATCACCCGATATTTAATTAGGCGGGGTGTCACATAAAGAAGGTTACCTTCCCTCTCTCCAGAAGTTCTTCGAGCGATTGGGATAATATCAGATGGGACTTAACCCATAGAAATATGTCTTTAACATTACCAAAGGAAAACTCTTGGGATTAATGGATAGTGATAAAAGGATAGAAAAATATCCTGCTAATAGGAAAGCCATACTTGAAATTCCACTCCCAAATGGAGAAGGAAGTCCTGGGATTCCTTGAAACATTACAGCATACCAGCCCGTTCATTAGCTAGTTGACTTCTATCTATGAACCAATATTCAAACTACTACGAAAGAATTCAACTAATGTATGGAAGGGATCTTGCCAAAAAGACATTGATCGAATCAAGGAATACCTAACCCAAACTCTTGTACTCATGCCGCTGCAGCCTTGTTTTCCCCTACTCCTATACCTAATCGTAACAAATACTGCATCTGGGGATTTGTTACCCCAATAATGTG
Source organism: Sambucus nigra (assembly GCA_949130495.1). Lineage (NCBI taxonomy): Eukaryota > Viridiplantae > Streptophyta > Magnoliopsida > Dipsacales > Adoxaceae > Sambucus > Sambucus nigra. The sequence goes on from OX422208.1 coordinate 698,130,146, forward strand.
AAGAAACTTAAAAAGAGGGAGCCATCTACTACGCTAGTCGCAAATTGGCTAGCTACGAAGTTAACTACATAGACTTGGAAAAATCACGCGTCATCCTCACCAGGGTCACCCAAAAATTATAGCACTAGATGCTCGCTTTTCGATCAAACTTATGTCCCAAATGGGTCCCATCAAATACCTAGTCAAGAAACCTGTTGGTATGGCATCTCGCATGAGCTAGTATCTAACAACGGGTTATATTTCGAAGCAAAAGTGACAAAAATGGCTGATGAGTATAAGATTCAGAGGAACAAATCTTTTCCCTACTGACCTAAAACCAATGGAGCATTTGAAGCTGCCAATAAAGACCTCGAAGATATCATTAGCAAGATGATCTAGAGTTGTCAAGATTGGGCCGATAAGATCCCTTATGCCCTCGAGGGATACCTCACTTCGGTTTAAACATCTATTTGAGCTACCCCTTAGTCTCTAGTAATGGCGTGGAAGAAGTCCTACCTGTGGAGGTAGAAATCCCTTCACTACGCGTGATGCTTGAAAGAAAATTCAGTGAGGAAGACTAGCATAAAAAACGTCTAAACAAACTGTCATCCTTAGATGAAATGAGGCTGAAAGTTCTATATTATATACAAGGGTACCATTGTCGGATATCGCGATCATTTAATAAGAGAGTCAATGATAGTGGTGTTCGATAATGGCACTTATCCTTTAAGGAAATAGTAGAGCCCATCTAGGACCCCAAAGTAAAGTTAAAGACCGAATGGGGAAGCCCCTATATTGTGAAGAAGATCTTATCAGGTGGCGCCACTATGCTTACCGACCTTGATGGGGGAAGAGATGGCACGTCTAGTCAAGGTGGATCATCTTATGAAATTTTACCCCTACTCCGAATTCTCGACGTGCTATGACTCATCTCATATCTCTTTTTTTCAAAGAAAAAATATTATAGTTTCCTTCTACTGAAACTATGTGGGGCCTGGTCCTTTAAAAATATTTTATCTTTCAAAAATGATTTTTTTTAAAACTCTCATATGTAAGTAAGAAGCTCATACACTTCACATGAGCATGATCCCTTTCTTTTTCACAAAATGCAATTATTGTTTATCCCCGAGAACGACATTTCATTTTAACATATAAATGAACAAGAGGATTATGAATGACTTAGTGATTGGTATAGATAATTCAAAATGCAAAACTCATCAAGAGGCACAACAATACAGTTAAAATTTTCTTTATTTCATTAATAAAATTTTTGTTATAATTACATCAGCATAGGGAGTTGAACGGCTTCCCTATCCAACCTTCCCCTACTTTCCTAAAAACCAAAAAAAAAAAAAAAAAAACAAGCCAACCACTCCTAAACAACCTTCCTAAAATTATTCCTAAATAACCTACATAACTAGAAACACCATACAAAAGCTTCACAAATTCTACCTGCGACCGTCGGAGGAACTAACCCCATCATCACCCATATCCCGGGGTCTCCAAACTTCCCTTGACTGAATAGAGTGCTGCCGATGCTCCATGAAACGATAAGCACAGACCATCATGGGAAAAATCACAACACTTCCCTCCATGGTGTCACATATGGCAAACCACCTTCGCTAGGTCTCTACAGCCAACATCTTTGCAACTGCCCTCCTCCATAACAACTTCATATAGTTCCAGGATAAATGTTAGACTC